>JARVJO010000164.1:2427271-2445945 GCA_031762555.1 Cynodonichthys magdalenae | reverse complement strand
TCGTTTTTTTTCTTTTATAGCACAGGCAGTTTTTTTCATCGCACGTGCGACATATATGTCGCACTGTACAGCCCTGCTTTAGTTTCCCACACCGTTTTCCCATTTGTACCCACTGTACCAATATTGTAATAAGAGAAAATCCCAGAAATGTTACTTATTGTCACTCAACAGACATATTTTGCATGTGTGTATTAGATCATCATAGCAAAAAATGTAATCTTTGTATGTGCGCCTGTCTGATTTTTGTTCTTTTATTTATTTATGCTCAGAGCTTGCTGACCTTTGAGCTGTTCTCTGTCATGGTTCATTCGGGAAGTGCTGCAGGTGGTCACTACTACGCTTATATCAAGTCCTTCAATGATGGCCAGTGGTACAGTTTCAATGATCAACATGTTAGTAAGGTCAGCCTCAGCCTTTTAATGACTTTTATTCTTTTTTTTTAATAATGGTTACTGAATGACTTTATGTGCCTTTTTCTGTAAAAAAGTGTTTGTTTAATGCCCTTTAATTTTTTTTGCACGTTTCTGTGTTGTTGCTGCTGATCAGATCACCCAGGAAGATATCAGGAAGACATATGGAGGTTCCTCAGGGAGTAGAGGTTATTATTCCAGTGCCTTTGCGAGGTTAGTTGTCTGATAACCATGCATTATCATTGTACAAATATGATTCATATATTTCTTACAATTAAAGCACACACTTTCTCTTAACAGCTCTACAAATGCTTATATGCTGATTTATAGACTGAAAGATCCCTCAAGGAATGCAAGTAAGAGATTCAAAGTTGTATTAAACATAGATAAAGTCACATTTTTGGGTTTTAGGTGTTTCTTTTTTCATATATTTGAAATCAGACTACAAAGATCAGCCATTCTAATATAATCTGCAACCTGTTGAATAGTATTATTTTGTTCCTTCTGCAGAGGTTTTAGCTGTGGAAGACTTTCCAGAGCACATCCAGAGTCTGGTTCAGAAGGAGAAGGAGTCTGAAGAGCAAGAAAAGCGCCAGAGGGAAATTGAGCGCAACACTTGCAAGGTGCTTGTCTTTGGCTCGATCTCAGATTATTGTGTGTTTGAAAACAAGACAGTTCACACATTAGCTTTTTATTTTGAGTTCTGACAAGTAAATGGTCTTCATCTTTAGATCAAACTTTTCTGCATGCATCCTGTAAAGATGATGATGGAAAGCAAGTTGGAAGTTCACAAGGATAAAACTCTCAGAGAAGCAACAGAAATGTCCTACAAGGTCTGAGTTATTTCTAATTTTTTTAGCATCTATTCTCTCTAACAACCTTATGATTTTTCTGGTCAACTCTTAGCTATTAAATAATGAAACTAAGCTAGTGCATTTAGCCTTTCTTCCCTTCGTGACCTTGAAAAAGATAATGACCGTCAACATAAATGCTAAAAATAGTTTTTTTTTTCTTTTAATCATTTGTGGGTTCTTTATCTCAGCTGATGGAGCTGGAAGGAGTCATTCCTCTGGAGTGCTGTCGTTTGGTAAAGTACGATGAATTTCACGAGTATCTGGAGCGATCGTACGAAGGCGAGGAAGACACTCCGATGGGGCTCCTCCTCGGAGGTGTCAAGTCCTCGTACATGTTCGACCTGCTTCTTGAGACTCGCAGGCCAGAGCAAGTGTTCCAGCCTTACAAACCCGGAGGTTAGCAATCTGCTAGTTTTCAGATATTTACCAATAATAAGAATGTTTTATAGTGTTATGGTGTGTTTTAAACTTGATGATGTGCAAAAAGTGCAATTAAAGACATGACTTTTGTATTTGGATATCAAGATGTAATGGAGCACAATCTTGATGGTTAGAAGCAAATTCTTAATTAGTGAATATTAATGTAGAGATGGTCAGATTACCAAGCCAAATATTTATTAGATCTTATTGTGTTTTTTTCTTATTTGTCTACAGAAGTGATGGTGAAGGTTCATGTTGTTGATCTGAAGACTGAGACCATTGCCCCTCCAATCAGTGTTCGAGCATACTTGAACCAGTCGATTACTGAATTCAAACAGCTCATAGCACAGGTTTGTTAATCCTCTCAGGTTTTACTCTGACATGTTATTTTACCTGTGTGTAACGACTATAAATTCCCATGAGAATGTGTAATTATGTCTGAGTATCTTGTGTATGCTTCCCAGGCTACAGGGCTTTCTGCAGAAACCATGCGAGTGGTCTTGGAGCGCTGCTATAACGACCTCCGGCTCCTTTATGTTCCAAACAAAACACTTAAAGCTGAAGGATTCTTTAGGAGCAACAAGGTCTTTTTAATTGTCTTGTAACAGCTTCAAAGTCATGCTTTTAAAATACTTGTCATATGTAATGTCATATTCTTTTTGGCCCTCAGGTTTTTGTAGAGAGCTCTGAGTTATTAGATCATCAGGTTCCTTTCACTGACTCACTCTTGTGGAAACTCTTGGATCGTCACGGGAATACGATCCGACTGTTTATCTTGCTGCCTGAGCAGTCTCCTGGTACTCTGGCTAATAGAACTGTTTGCCAAAAAGTAGGAGAAGACTCCGATGGACCCTTTGAGGGTTCAAAAGGCAACAGGAAATCTGTAGAGGCTATTTTGGAGGAAAGCACAGAAAAACTAAAAAACCTGTCTTTGCAGCAGCAGCAGGGTTCCAGCACAAGCGACAGCCAAAAAAGCTCAGACGCCAGTGACTTTGAACATATCGAATCCCCAACACAAGAAGCTGGCTCAAACTCTTCGCTCTGTGTGGCCGCAGACAACAGAGAGCTGGAGAACCGGATCAGAGCCACACCTGGTGGCAGCGGAGGCGCCTCTTCTGACACGGAGAACCAGTTCGCCTGCGAGGAACGGTCGGACTCCGAGGTGAACAACGATCGTAGCACAAGCTCAGTGGACAGCGACATCCTGAGCTCCAGCCACAGCAGTGACACGCTGTGTAATGCAGACAGTTGCCCCATCCAGCTGGCCAATGGCTTGGATTCACACAGCATTACAAGTAGCCGACGCTCCAAAGCCCACGAGGGGAAAAAAGAGACCTGGGACACTGCTGAGGAAGACTCTGGAACAGACAGCGAGTATGACGACAACGGAAAGAGCAAAGCAGAAGCTCAGTACCTGTACTTCAGAGCAGAGCCTTATTCTCAGGATGAAGCCTCATGGGAAACACAAAAATGTATATGCCTTTTTATTTATGATACATTTATTATTATTATAAGTGTGTGTGTGTGTGTGTGACCCATCACGTCAAACCAAGGATCAAGTCCCAAAGTGGTATGTGGAGAAATGGGCAGTTATAGTGTTTTGGTTAAAATGTTTGCAACAATTTGCTTTTTGTCAAAGTATGATGAATAAATATCTTATCTACTGGTTATTTAAATGAAATATTGGAAATATAATCTTACAAAAAACACAATTTTGATTAGAGCCTTCAATTTTTGACATTTTTCTTGCAAAGTAGCAAAAAAAATTCCTTTCCAGCAGGGAAATCTCAATATTTAAGTATTGTTTGAAGTTTCCCCTTTAAAAAAACACCATAATTCCTCATTCAAACAACTTAAAAAAGGATTCAGACAAAATATCAAATTATCATCATCAGGAAGACAAATCAAACCATATCTCTGAAACCGCTCATGATATCAAGATGATTCATACATCAGGCACCGATGTGCTTAGCTTTTGACCAAATTTGACAGTCCTCATTTTGATGAGATGGGTCAAATGTATAAACTTAACCCTTAGTATGTGCATTAGTTCATATTTTATCTTCTCGCTAAACTCAAAGTCTTTTTTTTTTTTTTCTACATTTCTACTTCATTTAGTTTTACAAGAGATTAGTTGTGACAGTCTGGGTTTTATGTGCTCATTTTCAGGTTTAGTGGTTCACGTGGACAAGAGAATAACATTAGCAGCATTCAAACAGAGGTTGGAGCCTTACGTCGGTGTGATGTCGTCCCAGTTCAAGGTGTTTCGGGTTTATGCCAACAACCAGGAGTTTGAGAGCGTACGACTCAATGAAACACTTTCATCATTCTCTGACGATAACAAGGTCAGGACAGCCTGCTCAGAAGATACTCACATCAATGGTTTTCATGAGAAAGCATTAATATTTGAGATGTGATGTCTTTTATTTATTTATTTGTTTGTTTTAGATAACAATTCGACTAGGAAGAGCCCTGAAAAAGGGTGAATACAGAGTTAAAGTGTATCAACTTCTAGTAAATGAATTGGAGGTAAGAGAAGATTTGGACACATTCAGTCAATATAAATTTATATTCTTACAATTTTACACTATGAACTATAATATTAATAAAGGAGTAATACGGGAGTTTTCTAATTGTTTTTTTCTCAGCCCTGCAAGTTCCTTGTGGACACGGTGTTTGCCAAAGGCATGACTGTCAGGCAGTCCAAGGAAGAGCTGCTTCCTCAGTTAAAAGAGCAGTGCAAGCTTTACCTCGGCATCGACAGGTAAAATTAACCATTGATAAGTTTGACTGAGTCAAAATATTAAGTGTAAATATAAGCATGTACAAAGTTGCATTTTTCTGTATGTTTGCGTGTTTCTGTGGTTAGGGTTCGTCTCAGAAAAAAGACATGGAAGAATCCGGGCACAGTGTTTCTGGATTACCACGTCTATGAGGAAGACATCAGCATTTCTTCCAACTGGGAGGTTTTCCTGGAAGTCCTTAATGGTAATATACGCTCTGCAGTTTCTTCTAAATACGCTGCTTTATGGTGGTTATACATGGGCCAATGAACATTGTCTGTTCTCAGAACCAGAGAAGATGAAGTCCATGTCACAGCTGGCTATTCTGACTCGAAGGTGGAATCCGGCTACGATGAAGCTGGGTCCTTTCCAGGAGGTGATTCTGGAGAGCAGCCGTGTAGATGAACTCAAGGAAAAGGTAATAATGTTGTCTCACAATTTACTTGTAAATGATGAAAAAGATAGTTGTTGACATTATGATTTAAAGAGAACACATCAGGCAAAATCCACTTGTTTATTATTACTATTATTTCAAATTATTTGCAACGGAATTGCCAACTACAATTTGATCATCTTCCTTCTCCTCTGGTTCTGGGTCAGACTCTGGCTCCAACATGTAAGGCTGGATGGACAAGTCTTCCCTTGTTCACAAATGAATTAAAATATGTAAAAAAAATGTTTCTGCGCCGCTATATAGTCGTATCAAGCTCCTCAGTAGGATTTAAAGAGACAGCATCAAAATGAGAAAACATATCAGAAAAGGGGTGAAAGATGGGCTTGTGGAGTTACAATAAAGAGGAATTCAGACCAAAGCAGTTCCATTTTATATAAGTTATATATATTTAAAAACATATGTCTCCTTTAAATATCTTGTGGTTTACAGGCTCTGATGTTTTTAGTTGTGTCACCATCTGCTGGCTAATTTAAAGAATGCTACTTTTAAGCACTTGTGAAGTTTGTTGACTTTAAGACATCATTTATCTCATATACAGTCTATGTTATCAGTTGTTGCTTCTGTTCAGTGAGTTGACATTGAGTTGAATTAGCTCCCTTGTTCTTTTTTTTTGTTTGTATTCATTAACTGACCCAGTGTGTGTGAGTGTACATGGCTAAAGCTTGATTCTAATTTATATTTTTGAGAAATATTTTGTTTACAGATAGTTTACATAATGAGAATTGCTCATGTGTTATTTGTTTTCCTTTTATATTTTGCAGCTTAGTGAAATCAGTGATATTCCACTTGAAAACTTAGAGTTTGCAAAGGTGAGGATTTCTTTATCTTAAAATCTACCTTACGTTTTATATTGTTTGCTAACAAACATTTTCTTCCCAGGGCAGAGGAACATTTCCTTGTGACATATCCGTGTTGGAAATCCATCAGGATTTGGACTGGAACCCTAAGGTGTCGACCCTTAATGTGTGGCCTCTTTATATCTGTGATGACGGAGCTGTGGTCTTCTACAGGTAACAGATTAGTTCAAACATGATCATTTAGATTATTTTACTGTTTGTATTTGATCAATTTTCAAACAGAAATATGTATGAGCAGTCTTGACCATAATAAAAATAATAAGTTTTTTTTTTAATATTCCTATTGTTTTTGACCGTGTATTGGTCTTGTGGCAAAAATAGAACTGAATAAAGTTAATTATTAAAAAAGATTTTTAGATAAGGGGGTAATTGTCACTTTTCTGTCTTGACACGTCCATTTTTGTGATACGTCTTCGGTGCAGGGACAGCGGAGAGGAACCTCAGGAGCTCTCAGAGGACGAGCGTAACGAGTTGATGAAGAAAGAGAGCAGCCGACTGCTCAAGACGGGACATCGTGTCAGTTACTCACCACGAAAAGAGAAAGCCCTGAAGATCTACTTGGACGGGGGTCCTCTGAGAGACCCGGGGCAGGACTGAAACACAGGTTGTCTGGCTGCTGCAGGAGATCAACCAGGCATTGGGATTGAATGTTGAGCCAAACAGTGACTTGAAATGAAGCAGCGTTACGAGGTGGATGCGCTCTCACTCAGAGCCCCAGGGCTGGCTCCAAAAACCCTGCTGTGCACTAATAATGTGTTGTACTATAAAATTTAAAGGGAAGTACAAAAGCTATTCTCACAGGAAATGAAGACTACTGTATTAACAAATCATTTGAAATAAAAAGCCTCAGATTTGGATGTAGAGAATTTGGGACTATGAAAGTCATCTTTCATGTATTTGTAAGTCTTTGATGTATTTTGAAATTAGGCACTTTTGCTCTCTTCTGTCATGTGTCATCTGTTTCTTTTGGACAAAGTGTTGATTCTGACTCATCTGTGGCCGTCTTGTAACTTCAACGTTCTCACAGCTTCTGAGCACTGCTCTGGTAGAGCACTTCTTTTTTCTTTTTTCCTCTTTAAAACCAAAACCTACTTATCTGGACCTCCTCAGACTCGCCTCATCTGGCAAAATAAACCTCACTCTCTCTGTGACATTGAAGGAAAAATGATAAAGAATTTCTAAACAAATTAAAATTTTTTTTTTTGGTTCCTGTAATGTCCAGAGTAATGTCTTATGGGTTGTTCTTGATGCTGTTCATTATTTAAAAGAGCTCTCCCTCTGTCACATCACTTCCACTCAGTGTGGTGGTCTTTTTAATATAAAGTTCAAAGAAGCAGAATCAAGTAGGAACTTTTTGTTTTCTTGTAAATTATTTTGACTGAGGTTTCATTCAGTTAGGTCTTGTGAGGCTCCAGAAACACATTTGTCTGTACTAACGTTTTAATTTAGATAATGTTTTTCTTTGTTTGTTTGCACCCCCCGATCTGGGGGTACATGACATTGCTCCTTGTTTGTGTGGTGTTGTCCTGTGTGAGAAGGAGGGGTCTCTCTGGGGTTTCCTCAGAGAGCATGAAGTAAATTTCGGCGCTTCTATCTGCTGCAGCTTGTAAATGGACACCAGAGGGTGTAGAAAAGCCTGCTGGACGACTTGTCTTTCTGACTGGGTCAATGCTCTGAGAACTAAAGCTCAGCATCCCAGCCTCCCTGGTCTTCTGATTTTGCCACCAGCTATTAACATGCCAATATCAGAAGAAATATCTTTTTCTTTTCTTTTTTTCTTTGAAAAATCCTGTGTGAAAATAGGTAAAGATGATTTTAGAAATAAATTAAAGCAATGTTTGTTTTTTAATAAAATGAGTTTCTGCCACAAAGTCAAAATAGTTAAAATACATTTTCTGAGTTACATGTCAAGTTTGCTTGAAATCGGTCACTACAGTTATATAGCTGGAGTTGAGTACAGCAGATATAGTGATGTAAAAATCTATATTCTCTTAACATGAATGTTGAGACACATTGCCATACTTGAGCTTGTGTATAAATGCATAGTTCACAAGACTTTGGTATTTTATGCAATAATGCTGCAGCAACATTTGATGGTAATCCAGTTGAGATTAGGAATAAATCAAAAGGTTTATTGAAATGTGTAAAAGGAAGTAGCAAAAAGTCCTTAGATGTAAAAAAACAAACAAATACAAGGCAGTTTTATAGTTCAATTAGATTTGAGGGGATTTAAAAACTGAGGTCTAAACCACACAAAGAACCTGGATTGTCCTGATTTCTGTTGGTTTTTGAGTCAAGAGTTAAATACACTAAATGTTATTGGTTTGCTACATCATACCTAATTAATTGAAAACCGTTTCTTATTGTTGCAAATATTTACGTTTTAGTATTTAAAGTACTGGTGATAATTGAAAAAATATCTTATCCCAAATTTTGTTTCCTAATACCATTGGCAAATCAATGTTTTTTTTTTATTAGGATCTCGCTTGAACTTTTACTTTACAGTCTTCTTTGCGGTGATTAAATTATTTAATGGAGAAAACAGAAGTCATTAGTTGAAATTTTCAGTTAACACTTTGACACCAGAATGATCATAATGAGATTGAGTTGCATGTGTATGTAAAATATGCTTTAAATGATTGAAATATAGTAGCACAAATAAATAAAATACACATAAACCTAAAACCAAGGCCCACCCTAGGCAAGATTTCAGGTGGGGCCTCTTGTGCAATTTTCTAAATCTTACAGCTGATTTACAGACATTCACATAATTAAATAGTTTTGTCTTTGGTATTTTTTTTAATATTTAGAAACCAGGTTGTCCAATTAAAATTGATAACATTCACTGACAGAAATGAGGAACCCATGTTCATGCTAACAAGCAGCTGTGGAGTGAAGCAGTTCTAGGGGGGGTCCAGGGGTGTACTCCACCAGAAAAGTTTTGTAAAAGAGCTAACGTAAAACCAATGACTCGTCAAAGAGAGTCTCCAATGAACTGTACCTCCTTCATTGTAATGTCACATAAACATTTCATTCAAAAACAAGTAAGACTTCTATTACATCTGGTAATCCATATTAATTGCTCATGTATGAGTGTGTCAAAACTATCCATTTTCCAGCTTTTTGAAAAAAATATTACTAAAATGGCTGAAGAATTTTACTAAATTCTACAGACTAAATCAACTGATAGAAAGTTAAATAAAAGAAGGTTTCATCCCCCATTTATGGGGGCCTCTAGATGGATGCTACACCCTTGGCATTTGCCTATAATGCCTATCCAAAGGGCCGGCCCCTAAAGCAAATAGTAAATCAAACAAACAAGAGCAATAAAGAAAAAAAAGCTCAAGCTGAAAGTGACATTTCAAAAAACATTAAAACAAAACATATTAGTTATCTGTCTATCCTGATTTAAGTAAATGCAAAATAAGTAAAGCTGGATTTAGACAATTTAGAACTCAAAGACAACACTGGTGTGACAATTAACATTAAGAATAAATATTTTCATCTATTTTTATGCTCTAAAATGTTATAACTATACATTAAGTGGCAAAAGTGCAATGTTTCTCAAAAGAAAATCTGAAGTCCACTAAATCTATTAAAGTATGTAATCTATCTCTGAGTACAGTGAGTCTGTCAGGTCCTCTTCACCTGAGTCCTCTCCTTTCAGGCACATGGACCCCCGCCTGTCAAACAGAGGGCCACCACAGTAATGATTAGTTTAGGATAAAACAAACAGGTTTTACACATCAGTCATTAATTATGTTGTACTCACCCCAGGTGCTGACACTGAAGATCTCCTGCACAGGGACAGTGTTTCCTGGGCCTCCTATCCTGGATGTCCCAGGACAACAGCTCCATTAGGTGGTTGGAGTCACCGTAGCAGCGCTCGCGTTCGATGGGTTTGGCCAAGCAAACAGGGATGGACAGGGCTGAGCACGCAACAGAAACACATACATGTTTGTTCTGATAGGACATGGATGAAGACTGATTTAAACACTGTGATGTTCAGTGTTGTACCTTTATGAAAAGCACAGCAGAGATCAGGGCTGCAGTCAGTCTGTTGCTGGCA
The DNA here is from genome assembly GCA_031762555.1 of Cynodonichthys magdalenae. Lineage (NCBI taxonomy): Eukaryota > Metazoa > Chordata > Actinopteri > Cyprinodontiformes > Rivulidae > Cynodonichthys > Cynodonichthys magdalenae. The sequence continues at coordinate 2,436,098 of JARVJO010000164.1, read as the reverse complement.
AGTGCTGCCAGCTTCTCCTTTTGTTGCATTTTGGCTGCACTGACCCCAAACACACAGCTGCTCACTACAGCACTCAGCATCTTTAGTACAAGACTGAAAAAAATAAAGATTTTGCTTAATTTTTACTGAAGTCTGCAGCAAAAAGTCAATCAGACTGTCATATTAACTCAGGTGTCCTTAATAATTGCAGAAATGAGAACAGATTATATGTTTAATACAACTCAGCAGCTTTAATGAAATTATTGATTCTCCAAGCTTTAAATCTGATGACCTGGTGGGATTAAATTGAAATAAGATTAGCAGGTCAGTTTGATGATGTATCCCTCTGGATTGCTCCACTACAACAAAATCAAATCAGAAGACGAGAACACAAATTAAACAAATAAAAATTGTGTTTTTTTGAATGACCATGCTCTTGTTTAACCTTGACTTGATTTGATCTTCTGTGTGAAGCCTGCAGGACAGAGGTTTCACAATCGACACACTCCAGTTACACTTGTGGAAACAGCTGCAATGCAGTGCATGTGAAACCCCAGTAGCACAGAAGTGTGTGTGTGTGTGTATGTGTGTGTGTGAGAAAGAGAGAGACAAAATCTCTAGTTGTTTCGATGACACAAGGCTATAGAAGAGCTATCATTTTTATTTAAAGAGTTTATCTGCTAAAAAAACACTGATATAATCAGAGATTTTGCCTCAGGATTTTAGAAATTCAGTTTCCATTACCACCTTCAAATCTCAGCGCAAAACTCATCTATTCAGGAAAGCATTTGTATTACAACCATGAATCTCTGTAACTACCATTTATCTTTTTCAATGAACTATTTTTTATTGTTTTTATTGTATTTACTGTTCTGTTGTGATTTTATTTTTGACCTCTGTAAGGGGTCCTGGAAATTTTTAGAGATGCCCATATATAAAATGTATTATTATCATCATTATTATCATTAAAGAAATGCCCATCTCTTACCACATCAGTTTCTTTACATGGCCGACACTTGGAATTCTGTGCCTCAGAAAAGCAGTATTTTCCTTCATCACAGTCATCATCAGTGATGCATCCCTGTGAAAACAAGAATGACAAGATCATCTTTTTTTGTAGCTCTGATGTTTAGTCTAAATTGTCTCTTTGGGATTCAGAATATCTTGTGAATAATCTTTAGTGAGAAAAAGCTTTCTTTGTAAAAAACAAAAAACAAAAAAACTTTTGTAATGAATTTTACAAGCTAAAGCTCAGAGCTCATTAACTATTTATGCACACTCATTTTTCACAGTAGGTTTTATGCAGTCAGCATTTTGAAAAAAATATATTGACAAATCAGCTGCATGCACTTACTGTTCTCAACTTTATTTTCAGAAATAGAGCACACAGAAACATAAAGAATGCACACGAGGTTTAATCTGTTTGTTGACAGAATGCTGAGTCAGCAGAAATTATGCAACCTCTCCTGGGCCGAGGAAGCTCAGGCAGAGCAGCTGAAAAATCTGGAAACAAGATTTTCTTATTCCAAAGTGATTTTCTTCTCACTGCACACTTCATCATAGTGACTGAAAGCAAAGAGAACAGACTTACATGATCAATATCATTCTCCAGGTCAGAGTCTGGGACAGCTGAAGTAATGTTTGATTTCTGAAAAAAAAAATACATTTGTTGAATTTAATTCAAGAGGTTTTAAAACAGTTTCTACTTTGGGAACAGGCCTACATGGTCCAGAACAAATTTAATATCAGTCACCTTATCAGTTTCATTCTGATGACTCAGATGAAGGTCATTGTGATGAGAGCTCTTGTTTACCTGGATGGATTATATATAAAAACAAAACAACATAAAAAGTACATCTACCTCTAACCTATTTTCCTCTCTATGTTTATTTTCACTGTTTGAAAGGTTCCTGCAGTGTGATAAAGCCATGTCATGTAAACAGGACTTTCAGTTGCTTACTTGGGGAAACGCATCCTCTGGCTTCAGCTGCGGGTCCTCCGGCCGTGGCTCCACAGATAAGCGGTCCAGTTCGGATGGTCCCTCCACGATGTGATTGATCCCCCAGTCCACTATCTCAGGGAGGATGCCATGGCAAACTGCAGCTGTCACAGCCAAAACTATCAGGGCAGATCGCATCATGCTTCAGCTGATGGTCCTGCTGCTGCTGCACGCAGAGGAGGAAGAGGAGGAGGAGGAAGAGGAGGGTGTGGTGAGGATGCTGCGCTGAGAGCAGAGCAGCGTCAGTGTTCGTCATCACATTATTCATTCAGTTCATGCACTCGCATCTAACTTTATATGACTTCACTTGTTATTAATAAAATAAAATAAAATAAAATAAAATAAAATAAAATAAAATAAAATACATATTTGGACTGTAAATAGACTATTTTAAAAAATTGCACAACCAGATCAAACATAATACACGTCTTTAAACAGGCACTAAGCATAAAATAAAATGTTAAAAAGTGTTACTAGCACATTTTCATTATCTAGATAACTTTCTGAATTTGAAATCCTAGTGAAATTTTTCCACTAGGTTTGGGTATTTAGCTCACTGTTCTTATAATTTGCAAATATTTACTAAATGCTTAATGTAAATGAAAAAATACTAAAATATTAAGTCCTACATATAAATGTAAAAGTTAAATGTTAAAGTTTACATTTTAATATTTCAGAAGAATGGAACACAACCTTTGCTGGTGGTGCTGGACTCAAATGATGTCACCATCCTGAGATCAAAACGGATAAGGTTGCTAACATTGTTAATGCTGCTTATTGCTATGTTTCTCTGTCTGAGCTGCAATTCAAACTACCGCAGCACAAGTACCATTCACATTTTTTTTCAGGTAACATTTGTAATAAAACTTTCAATGCAGGGTTATCTGCATTATTTTGTCGCACAGATATTATGTCACAACAACCCGCATAAAACCAACATCAAAGGGTGTTTTCATTAAGAAATTCTTAAGTGTAAGCTTTATCAGTTAGCTGCAACATTTAGATTTGCACATTTAGTAAAAAATTATAAACTGTAAGAAGTGAGTTAAATAACAATAAAATGTTTGTGAGAAATTTTAAACTATAATTTGACACTCAGAAAGTGAGGCAAATAATAAAAATGTAGTAACATTTTTTATTTAACATTTTATTTTATACTTGGCGCCCCATAGAAATTGACCTGCAAATTTTAAGTCAAAACATGTTATTAAAAGCTCCTCCTAAAAAAGACTAAATGCAAAATGACACCTTGGCATGCAAGTTTTCCACTGTATTTTTTTTTTACTAGATCCTCTGCACAATCAAGTGTTGATGCAACACACAGTTTACGAGCTACATACAAATTAGCACAATTTACATTGTATAAATACTCTAATACATACAAGTCATTTCCAATGCAAACCCAATAAAATAAAAAAACTAACTTGAAATTGGAAATAAAATTGTATAATTCAAGTTCTTATATACAGTCAAACATTTGACTAGTTTTACACAATGTTTTCTTTAATTTTCATTTTTATTTACATTTTTGATTGAGTCTCAAAGAACAAAAATCACAAAGAAAACAAAGCTGTACTTTATTAAACTGACCACAAGGTGGCAGCATTGACCAAATATTCAAAACCAAAAACTACAGTTAATTAAACCGACCACAAGGCGGCAGCATTTATCACCGTGTTGCATCCGCAGACTTCCCATGTGTTTCCAAAGTTTATTCAGTGATTTTGTCAGCGCGCAGGCAGATTACAGTTTCTGCTGACACACAGCAAAACGTGGGCTGCAAAGTCTGTTTTTGTCAGTCTGGGGTCTGAGGAGGAGAGGCGCCTGGCAGTCTCAGACTAAAGTACACTTTGTATCAGGATGGATAAGTTATTGATTGATTTCTTCAAACTGGAGTTTTGCTTTCGCTTACATTATCCAATTTTAGCCCTTAAGTCCAGCTTCTTTTAAAGCTGGAAGCCTAAATACCTCCAGTTTTTGTCGGAAGGCAGATGTTGGGTTGAAGAGTGAAAAAAGTGTGAATCAAAGAGCAGTAGCAGTTCTGGGATGTGTCCTGCTGAGTACCGCCCTCAGCTACTCCAACTGTCAGGCTGACTGAAGAGGACGCAGTTTTCACAACAGTCCAGCTCCTCTTTTTTTCTGTCAGGAGACACTGGAATCAGGGAGAGTTTAGATTTAAATAAGAGGTAAGGTTTTTGGGGTTTTCTTCTTATTTGTTGTTTATTCTTGGTGAAACCTGGAGGCACCTTACAAATTATTGTGATCTGTTGGACAAGATTAGACTCGATTGTAGGTTGTGTAAAATATGCTCTACTTTATGAAGCAATCCGTTTATTAGAAGTTATAAATAATTTAAAAGTATTTTTTTATGATGAAGTCTTTGTTTTAAGTTTGATTAGATTTGAAGGTTTTCTGAGACACGTGCTAAAACCCAGCTGTTATCATGAAGTTTTGATTGAAAGCTTTCTGAGGGGCGTCAGACATCTGGGCTTGTGTCTGTGCTTCCTGATAACACAAAGGTTATCTCAGATTGCATAACCTGCTTTTCTTTTACTGCTGCTCAGTGTCATAACAGTTGTATAAGTACCCCACATTTTAACATTCAGAACAACTGCTTTTTCTATGTTGAAAAACAGCAGAGCTGAGACAGGTTCAGTGAGTTGTTCCCCCTCAAGGCTTTTTTCTTTTTATTTTATCGTTTAAATCCTATCATCATGGTTCATTTAAACCTTTTCTCGGACTGACTCCACCTGCTCCGCTGCTTCCGGACTGAAATAGCTCCCAGCCTGACTTTTAGGTTAGAGTGGCATACTGTATATTCTAATAAAGAAAGGTGTGGTGCAGGTTGTTGAATGAAGTTGCTGGCAGAGTTTTCCAGTAAAGTCAGCAGGTTAATATGCAGCTGATGACTAAACATCTGAATCAAACAGAAATAAAGGTGGGTTTCTTCTTGATGGAAAAAGAAAAATCCTCCACACATCTACTACTTTTTTTGTTGTTGTTTAATGCTGGATGAACAAAGCAGCCTGGTTATGATTCATGCAGCTTGATGATGCATAGATCCCAGCATGTTTTTGTGGGTTGGAAAAGTTCTTCCTGCTGTTTTGTGAGAAGTCATTTCCTGTATATTTTACAATGTGGGAAATTGAAACGTCCCACCCCACTTCATTATGCTGAAAGAATCAACCTTTCTAATCATGCAGCTCAGCTAATGATCACGTCCGAACATACCAAAAATACTGGTCCTGGAAGAGAATAACAACTGTTTTTCTTTTGCATTATGTTTAGTCGTTTATGAGCTAGAAAATATATAAATAAAAATAAATGAAATAAATTGAGAATGTAAGAAATCGTAAGTGAAAATACCACCAGATAGTTTGTGAAGATTTAGAATTGGGCAAAACCGCTTTCAATTGCAGCTTTACATAGAAATATATTTTTTTATTTTTACCTAATATAAGATTTAATCTACATTTTGAATAAACCATAGTATTAATGTTTAAAAAAAATAGATAGCAAATGGAAGAAGGCATTTATAGCAGACTGGTTCTGGTGTTAAGGTGACAGGCTGCTGGCATGAGAAGTGGTTTGTCAATTGGCTGTGGGCCATGTCTGGCAATGATGCCACTGTTTATGATGGCATTCCACAACTGGCCCGACTGTGGTTTGGTTTGTACGGTGCTGGCCCAGACGTGAACCACCTCTGGCAAACGACATCTGGGCCACCAAAGGGCCGTCATTCTTTGTGGTGTCTGCGCCGAGAGTTAGAGTGTTTTGCAATGCATGGGCCAGACCTGGGCCAGAACTGGGCCAGACAAACTTTGCTATGTGGATAAATAAGTAATACATTCCCTGAAAAATAAAGAGAGGCAAAATTTGAGTTTGTTGTCTTCCCTGATGAATGTGTGAATGAATGGATGAATGTAGATCAGTAGAGAGATTTATAAAAGCAGTCAATTTACCATTTTTATATACACTATTCAGCATTAAAATACCATCACATATGTTCCTGTTTCCCATGTTATTTGTAAAATCATATACATTAGAGGACACAGAAGCAGTGATTTTCATATTTTTTTATTTTGAATAAGCTAAAATATGGTTATTTCAGGATCTTACTTTCTTCTCTTTGGATTTTAAGTCCCTAATGATAATACAGAAAAGACCTGTTTTCTGGCAGAAATGTTCTGTGAACTAAAGTTACTTAGTTAATCAGTTACTTACAAGTTTAATTCTGATTCACGTTTTATCTTTTTCATCTCTCAGGGGAGTCCTGAACTTAGACAATAAGTGCTCATCAACAAATCACAGATCTGTTAGTCAGATTTATTCGAACAAAAGCTCCTTGCATGTTGGGTTTAATTCCAACACAAGAGACAAAAGCTGTAAAAACACAAAGTGATTCAGGTGACGTTTGCACAACTTCCATACGGTTTAACCAAAAAGGGCTGAATCAGCTTTGCGACATGGGTATTAGCACCACTTCAGTCGAATAAAAAAGTAAATGATAGTTTTCATAACCTACAATTAGCAGCTTTCCTGTAGTTTAACCTAACAGTGTGGTGAGAAGCAAACAGTGTAGAAAGCTGCACAGACTCATATTATGCAGTGAAATGAAGGTCTTTATAATGATGGTGCTCATGAAAAATACCTCATATTCAGATATTTAACTTATTAAAACTTGATACAAAGTACAAGTGCGTTTGTTAGAAATCAATCAAAGAGATTTAATCTGTCAACTATATTGCAATGAGACATAAAAGAACGTCATGGAAATGCTAATAATAAAAAAACAAAGTAAATGTGTTCCATGTAACTGAATAATCTCAGAGTTAGGAAGCTTGGACTCATTATTGCCTGCGAGGCGTTGTAAACTTTCTCCTTCCTCTCTGCAGCAGGTTTCCTTCCTTGTTCCACGGCATAAAAACAGACACACGCTTCCAGGCATCAGCCTCACAACAGAGGAACCAACAGAAATAGGTGGAAATACGTTGTTCCCTGTGGCGTGACACAGCTGGGACATGCCAGGTTTTGATGTTAATACCAGGTGGAAGTGGAAAGAACAGTTATAGAGTTGAAACAAAAAAAATATCTAAAGTTTTACCTTTTGTGACATTTTAACAGGATCTGCCAGATCTTATAACAACACCTCAGCTGAAAAACACGATAAGATATATTTCACTTTGTCATTTTTTAACAGGAACTAAAGACAAAATGAAGAAGCAGTGTGTGAAAAACTGAGGACACCCTGAAATTTAAAGCTTGAAAACTCAACTTGTGCAGCGACAACTTAAACCAAAAACAATAATTTCTGCATCAATTTCTTACTTTGATGCGGAGAAATTATGTTCTTATAATCACAGCATTACATACAGAACCTTTGAATGCTTTTTTATTTCAATGCGTTCAATACAAACTAAACTGACTGAAGTTGTAGCTGCTTAACAAACCCGAATCATCCCTCTATATATGAGGCGTTTATGCTGATGTTCTGCATGTTGACCAAAGAGCTGCTGTTTTTTCTTTAAAGATGTTGCAAAAATCTTGTGGTTTGTTCAGTAAAATGTTGCATTATTATTATATTCTAAAAAAAAAAAACCTGGCAGCTCCTCCAATCAATCATCACTGTTTCTCTGTGATGAACTTTAACGTTTGATATTCTGACTGGAATCTGTTGAGTTTGAGACGTAGCTCAGCCGGTTTTTGCAAGTCTGAACTTGGGTCTTGCTTCAGTAAATAATCTTTCTTATTGTAAAATGATGAAAACCACAATATTACAAATAGTTTATTAACTCTTCCTAAACTGTTAGGAAACATCAGGTGCTGCACCTGAACGCACCAAAGCAGCAAACTTAATATAAACTAACTATAAACTTAATTATTGACTGGAGACCTCAGCTGCTTTTTATCTTCTTAACTCTTTTGAAACTCCACAACTCTTCTTATTCTTTCAATGCAGCTTCTTAAGTAAAAAAAAAAGCACATAACACCTGATATTTGTGTCAGTCACTTGAAGTGGTGTTTGCTTTTTTTAGTAACTATGAATCAAATGATTTTCTTTTGTTATGTTGTACTAAAGTTTAAATAACCAATTGTTGCAAAAAAAAAGGTAATTTTCAGTCAGGAGGACTCTTTCTGCCACATCAGGTTAGATTAAAATAATGCCTTTTATTCTGAGTGCTGCAAATTCTCTCTACATTTTGCTTTGCTTTATGGGTTATATAGCATCTAAACCAACATTTAAGTGACTCATTTCCTCCTGAAAAGGTAAAACGGCGTATTTAAAACAGCAGAAGTGAAACTGAACAGAACTCCTCTGATTGTTGATCTTCACAGGAAACCAGAGGGACTGTCCAGGAAAGATCTGCTGTTAGGAGCTCCCACACTTGCAGCGTTGCATCACCGTGATTTATTACCCTTCAGTTCAGCAGATTGTTCTACACTCTGCTACGTTGTTTTATCAAAGCAGAGAACTGTTCAGACTCTCTACATGTTTTGATATTTTCAGGTCACATGTTGTTTTCTTCCGCAACATGACACCTGTCTATTCTGAGCCTGGCTTGTCCGAAGTTCCTCAGATAACATTACAAACTCTTCACTTTGCCTCTCTGATGTAGATCAAAGTGCTGATCTTTAACTGTGTTGCTACATTTCGATGCTTTAAGATGACAGACGATGATGTGAGGACATTTGGTTCATTTTAATGTCATGCAAAAATGTTAAGATTGCTCCATTGCGGCGGTGTTGCCAGTAGCTGTAACTCTTCTCAGTGTGTCAACATACACTCACCGGCCACTTTATTAGGTACACCATGCTAGTAACGGGTTGGACCCCCTTTTGCCTTCAGAA
>JARVJO010000164.1:2415753-2427171 GCA_031762555.1 Cynodonichthys magdalenae | reverse complement strand
GATTGGCTGATTAGAAATTAAGTGTTAACGAGCAGTTGGACAGGTGTACCTAATAAAGTGGCCGGTGAGTGTAAATCTCTCTGCTGATCCTCGTGTGTCGAGCACATCTCGTGAGTTCGGTGAGACTGCAGGCGGCCACAGTGTCACATGCCTGTTCCTGTTTGAGTAAAGATAACTGTTTCCTTCCCTAAGACTGACTGACATGAACGTTTCTCTGTCAGTGAGTTGTCGCACACCTGAAACTTCTTCTTTTGTTTTGACTCATGCTGTCCGAACATGCAGCCGGATTTCAGAGAGCTGAGATAATACGGTGGAGCTCTGCCCTTCACCAGGCCCCCCCCTGAGCCCCACAGGCTGAAAACGACAATGTTTTCTGAGACTTTCAGCCTCCTTATCAGGTCTGCAGAAGGTTCCTTCCTGGTTTTCCTCAGTTCAGTGTGTAATTACTGGTACCGGCTGACTGTATTACAGTATGTGAATTTCCCAGCAGTCCCAGTGTTGTCAGATTTCTGTATTGGAGCCTGGAGCTCTCTGCTCTGTAGAAACAAATAAAAAGGCCTCACTTGTTTGATATTCTGCCCAGCTTTCTTGTGGCTTTTCAGAGTCAGACTTGACTGTATGTTTTAGTTGAAGTTGCTTTTGACAAACACACCGTCTGACTGTTTGTGTGGTCCTGTATGCACATCTGTCAATATGATGTAACATTTTGTCCTGCGTTTTTGTTATTTGCCACTATTTTAATTTACAAATTAGTTTTTATTTTATAACATTGCATTTACAAAAAATTAACTGTGAAATTAATAAAAAATAGATTTTTGTTTTTAAACAAGAGTCTATATAAATTAGAAATGAAAAATTGATGCAGAAAATGAACATTTAAAAGCTGAAAACCTTATAAATCAGTTACTATAACATCTCTGTTACTTTTGTTGATTAGTTTTCAGACACTTTTATGTGTCTTTTATGCAGACATGATCCTAAATAATAGAAATTATAGGATTAATCTTTATTTGAGACACTTACTCATCTTACTCTGCTTTAGCTTTGTGTTGTAAAACAGCAGCTTATGAAACTTTTTAGGAGTTCCTGATTTCATGCAGCCGGTCGCTACATTTCTCAACACATCAGACTCTCAAACATATCAGCAGCTATGGATAAATCTGGATTCTGACAAACAATAGTTAAAATAACTCCCCCAACATAAAAAACTATCATAAAGAGATAATCAGTGCTAATCATTTTAGTGCTTTTAATGATGTTGGCAATCATTTTTTATTAAATAAATATAAAATACATAAACAAAGGTAGCATTTAAAAAAAAAAATTTAATTCACAAAATCAAACAATTTATATACAATAAAATAAAAAACAGATTAAAATTTTCGGTTTCTTAAACAGTGCTCAATATTGGCTAATTTACAGATTTCTGTTTAGCTGACAGAGATGAGCTGAAAACTCTTAAACAATCTAAAAGTAATTGATATAAAATTACAGATGGAATTTTGACAATAAGAAGACAATAACAAACTCGTATGTTTGTTTATTCTCTCTCTAGATGTGCTGTAACGTTGTACATTTTTAACATTCCGAACATTCCTCTTTTATCGTGGCAGAAACTCTTCGCCGTTTCTCAGAAACACATCAGTGCTTTTGTTCATAACTCTGTCTCAGACATGCTTTGGTTCTGAACAATTATTTTCTCTTTGAGCAACGTGCCACCGTAAAGGGAAACGAGGTCAGATTTACGAAGCATCAGTGGTCAGTTAGTGGTTAGGTTGTAAAGTAGGAACAAACCACAGACTATAGATGAAATTTTCCCTCGATTTAGAAATTATTGACTCGTCATTACTTTTGTCTGTTTCACAGCTGCTTGCACTTAATAACATCATTTGTCTAAACAGACAGGAAATGTAAACCTGTGTGCTGTTAAACTCTCTGAGCCTGTTAGCTGAGATGTATTTGTGTGTGTGTGTGTTCATTTTCCATTTCGTTTGTCATTAGTTATAATTTTGCAGACTCTGTGGGTTTTTTTCTGTCTGCCCACAGTTGGCTTTCCATTCTGTCAGACTGACATGATGAAGTCATGGTTTTTGTGTCAGAGACAATGTAGTTTCAGTGTTGAGCATCAGCTTGGCCAGAGGAGACAGTAAGTGGTACCTTTTCATTAGTCTTTGCTGACTCATGCAGCAGATGGTTCCAATGACTATTTTACCATTTTACTCTGTCTGAAATGCAAACCCATAAAAAGCAACTAACACGTCTTTATTTGAGTGTTCCACCAAAAGCACACTAGATTATTAATCTAAATGTAAAATTAAACTATGGAGAAATTGCATATCCTGCAAAAATGCAGAGTCAATGCTTAATTCTATTTTTTTTTTCTGAAGAAGCTGGAAAAGTTTAACAGCAAAACTACTAATGCAAGTTTAATTAGAAAAGCTGACTTTGCAGAAAGTAGGAAATGAGTAGAAAAATAGCAAGAAAGGGTAAAAAATTTTGAAATGAGCAAAAAACAAATGCTAAAATTAACAAAAAGAAACTAAAAGTAGATAAAACTAGTTTAAAATTAACAGATAGGGAAATAAGAGAGAAAATTTCAAAAGAGTGAAAAACAAGAAAACAATTACTTGCAATTGGTTTTGAAATAGCTAAAAAAAACTGAAACTAGCCTAAAAATAGCTTTAAAATTATCTGAAATAGCTGAAATAAAAATAAAAAAATGTTTGCTGAATTGAGCAGTAGAAGCTGAAATGATCGCAAAAAGGGGAATTTAGCTGTAAAATAAGCTCAAATTAGCTGAAATTAACTAAAGATTAGCCAAAAACTAGCATGGACCTATAATTCCTATGCAGTTACGGTCAATTCTAGTTTCCCTTCACTGCTCTGTCTGGGATTTCTCCCATAGACAAGGATTTCTTTGGCAGAATTTTAACCAGGCCAATCAACAAACAGAAGGAGGAGTTTTGAAGGATGACGTCAATATTCTGCACCGTTTTAGTCTACCTGCTACCAAAATTAAAGTTTGTCTCTCAAAGCCTGCAGCACTCATTTACACTTTATTCAGCTCGGTACTTCTCTTTTCCCAGTGGCAGATAGTTGTTTACAGCAATATATACATACTATATCAAAAAAGGTCAGAACGATAGCTAAAAAAAGCATAAAAAATCTAAAATCAGCAACATATATAAGCTGAAAGAAGCTGAAATTTGCACAAAGAAGTGAAAAACAAGCATAACCAGAACAAAAGGTGAAAAGTACAGAAAAGTTTTTATGAACATTTAAAAGAGTTTTAAGGATGTTAATGACAGCTCCATTCATTTTCCAAAAAAGGCTGAAAAAGCTAAATATTTCAAAAAGTTTAAAATGCTGAAAAACCAGAAGTCATAGCCAAAATGTTCTGAAGGAGCTGAGTGTTTTGATATATGAATTGTTGATTTAGCACAAAAATAGAGGAACTTGAAAAGCATTCACACAAATGAAGTTACATCAATGTTAAAATATTGTTGACTGTTTGTGAGAGAGTACATTAGAAACAGTAAATGAAGCAATTAGCAAGACAATAGCACAGAAGCTTTAACTGAATATTTCAGGTCTTTTAAAGTGGAGCTCTATGAGAAATTAACATCTTACCTGTTGTAGATAACTCTTTCAACAAGCTAACAGGTAGTCTAACCATAGTGGATTGTTGTGGTCTAAATACAGTTTAATAAATTTCTAAATGATTAATGCAAACACTGTTTTGTAACTTTTACATCACCACTGGTTTTGTTCTACTGGCAGAAATGAAATATTCCTGCCTGAGATGCCCCAGGCTGTGCTGAAAGTGTCACAGCTTGTCGCTGCTGTTTTTGCTCGTAACATAACCACATAATTATCTGTAAAAAATTGTGTAATACAGTAATGTTTGCGTTTGCACAAAATCTTTTTAAATATAGTTGTTTTGAAATAGCAGCCATCTAATTTGATCTTGACCCTGCTGAACCTGCTAATTTGTCTGTCCAGTCAAAGTGAAACATTTTCTCCTATTTTGGTTGAACTATTTTACTTTTATACATTTATACACTTTTTTGCAGAAAGCTGCAGCTAATCCAAAATGCTGCTGCTCGTTTCCTCACTAAGACTAAAAATAGAGCACATCATGAATAGACTTTAAAATACTTCTATTAGTTTATAAATCGCTAAACGGCTTAGCACCCCAATACATTAAAGATTTATTATGGTCGTATCAACCTTGCAGAACACTCAGGTCTTCTGGTTCCAGTCTACTTTGTATCCCCAGAACTCAAGTCAAACATGGAGAGGCAGTTTTTATGCACTCTTAATCTGGAACAAACTCCCAGAAAACAGCAAAACAGTCAAAACTCTAAAATCTTTCAAATCAAGGCTGAAAACCCACCTGTTCAGAGCTGCCTTTCATTAGCAGTCCTCAAACACATCCAAGTGAAAAGCTGCTCTAAACAACCATCTCCCTGTGATTATCATGTGCATCTGCTTGACAGTTTTTATGATTTTGTGACGATTCTGATGCTGTGATGATTTGTTGTGTACTTGATAGATGTTTTTAAGGATTTTAAAGCACATTTGTTTGATGTTTTTATGATGTAAAGCTCTTTGATTTGCCTTGCTGCTGAAATATGCTGTACAAATACATTTTTACTTACTTACATTATACTTATGAAAACAAATGAACTGTGAAACTGCTAAAAAAATTTATTTTCTGTTTTTAAACAAGAGTCTATATAAATTAGAAAGGAAAAATTGATGCAGATGCTTATTAATCAGTTACTATAACGTCTCTGTTAGTTTTGTTGATTAGTTTTCAGACACTTTTATGTGTCTTTTATGCAGACATGATCCTAAATAATAGAAATGATAGGATTAATCTTTATTTGAGACACTTACTCTTTTTACTAATCTGCTTTAGCTTTGTGTTGCGAAACTGCAGCTTATGAAACTTTTTAGGAGTTCCTGATTTTATGCAGCCGGTCGCTACATTTCTCAACACATCAGACTCTCAACCATATCAGCAGACATGGATAAATCTGGATTCTGACAAAAAATAGTTAAAATAACTCCCCCAACATAAAAAACTATCATAAAAAGATAACGAGTGCTAATCGTTTTGGTGCTTTTAATGATGTTGGCAATCATTTTTTTATTAAATAAATATAAAATACAAAAACAAAGGTAGCATTTTTTAAAATTGTATTCATAAAACCAAACAATTAATATACAATAAAATAAAAAACAGATTAAAATAAAAACAAAATAAACAAACAACTTAAGCACTTATGAATGAAAATTGTTGTCTAATGTAAACAAGTCTAATTTAAAAAGAAAAACACTTAAAATTGACAATTTCTTTGTGTGCAGCCAAACTCTTATAAAACTTGTTCTTTGACCTCCAACAGGCTGCTCTGCTGGACTGAGCGACATGTTTAAATATTAAAATAAAACTAGTAAACATGGTTGTTTTTAGTGTTGGTTTTAGTGTTAGTGTTTTTAGTGACATTTTCCTAATTATTCAGCAATAAGCCATACATTTTCTTGGAAACTGTGGGGGCGGTTCCATTGTTGAGCTGGTGTTGGTGGAGGAGCTAAAAGCTCTACCAGTCATGCAGCAGAGGAATGTCAGCTCACCAAGGTTGACTGTTCTCTGTTTGGGCCTCCACTGGATCTGCTGACAGGACAGTACAAAAGTGTGGAGAGGTCCACTACAGAATTCAGCAGTACTGTGGGCTGCTTGGTGGTACTTTAGTGTTTAAAGGGACATTTACACGGAGCTAGTTTTCAGTGAAAACACAATTTTTTTTTTGCAATCTAGCCTCTCGTTTAAACATCACTTGTGATCAGAGTCTCTGACTCTGGCACATTTTGAAACCAGGTCAGAGTGGAAATTTTCAGTATGACAGTCTGGGTCAAAATACAAAAATTTTAAAGGACAGTACAACAGTTTACCCTGTCGCATCTGGCAACCCGGTCTGGCACAGTACTGCAGCGGTTCCATGTAAATGGGTGACTTTTTTTTTTTTATTCACCCCAATAAACATTGATAAAACACCAGCAGAACACCGGTCTCGTGTAAACTGGGCAAAAGCAAGTCTCTGAAAACAACAGAATCAAAACAAGATGCAAACAAAAAACTAAACAGGATGTTGTGCAAATTGGTATGCTAATTTTAGCCCAAGGACAAATGTTGTTGCTGTTGGAGCAAGATTCAAATCCTTAACTTATTCAAAACATTTTCAACAATGTGTAACCCTGGACTGAGAGGTCATCTCTGCCTCTGTCTGAAGCTCTGCATGAACAATAATGTGACGCAGCACAGCCTCCTCTGTGCCACGCTGTGACAGCAACAGTTGATTGTTGTGGGAGGGCGTTTAAAACCAAGCTTCTGTCTTCTCCTCCAGCCCAACCCACTCTGTGGGCCATTAAAATTTCAAAGGAAGGCTTCCCTCAAAACTCACGGAAGCTGTGGTCTCCACCCGTGTGCGGAGGCACATGCTTAACACACAAAACGTTCACGTTTGGCTTTGATGTTGAGTTTGGCTCAGTTCAAAATGCTTGGAGGTTGTTCGGAGGGAAGGGATAGTTTCAGTGTGTTTAGTTCTGTTTGTTTAGCTTTTTTTCCTGACATGTGGGTGTATTTTTAGAAATGCCTTTTACAATAAAACTTTTAGCATGTATAAACAATCAATTATCAGTTTGTGTAGTCTGGTTCTGTTATATCATTAAATTAGCAAAGTCCCTTTTTTATTTTTAAAATCATTAATTTGGTGTATTTTGTCTTTGTCTATTAGTTTTAATCGAAATGAAGTCAACAAAATAAAAAAAAACACAGAGTGCGACCTACTGTAAAGGAACTGAACACTTTAAAAAAACGGTAAAGATGGAAATTACATTATGTACAAATAATGACCATGAAGCAAACTTTGAATAAAAATCACCAGTGGAAATTACTGTGTAAAGTAGGGGTTCATAAAGTCTGAGACGATAATCCTCCCTTTCGGTAAAGCTTGGAAAAGAAAGCTCCACAATGTGACCAAGATTATGTGATTTGATCTGGTAGACTCAACTTTCTGAGCCAAGATACACAAAGTTGCTGAAAACATAAAGAATGTCTGTCCTGAAGTATTTATTAATTTGAGAATTTAGGGAAACCCCAGAAATACTTAAGCTCTGAAAACATTTAAAATAAATCACACTCATCTAAACTATCCTGTTTGCTTTAGATTATATGAAAAACAATTTGTTCAATTCCAATCATAATACTTAAAGAAAAAACATTGTTTTAGTTTTAATTTTTTCCCATTTTTAATGTAAACTGTCCAGCAGAAGAGTGAATATGTTTGAGCTACTGGTACCGTCACATAAATCTTTTTTGTCTCGGCAGTAACACTAAAATGTTGCGAAAGCAGAGTAATGAAGTAGAATATTGTTTTAGGCAATAATTTTTATTCCTCTTTCATTGTAAAAAGGTCTGTTTATAGTAAAAGTGAATCTACATAAACATAAAACGTTCAATAAATTTTAAATTCTGTTGTTTTGTGAGGAGCTGACATTGAACCCTGGAGATGTTAAACAGTTTGTTATTTTTTGAACCTGTAACTATAATGGAAAACCACACGATTCTGGATTTATAGCTTCCTGCAGCTGCTTTTAAAGCTGTAAAACGTTCAGCAGCTGTCTGATGCTGACTCACTCTGATTTGCTGCTGGATTTTCTTGCTCTGTATCTGCATGCATCACTCTGCCTGAAATATTATCTTGTTGATGTGGGGGGAAGCTTACATGACTCAAAATGTCTTCTGACCTACAGTGGGTTGAGAAATGTCACTAAGTTTATTCTGTTGTAAAGCTTTATTGTTCAGGTTCAATACGTAGAGCATTTTAATCGATAGTTCTTTTAAACAATCCACTGAAAGCAGCTTTGTTTGGCTAAAAGTCGAAATGGAAAAACACAAGTTACTGAAAGCCATGTGTTGGACTTCTTGCCATGAGATGACATCACTCTTATGTGTCTTGCCTCCTCAGAATGGGCACGACGGTGCGAGCCAAGCCGAGGGTGTAGCCACATCTGGCAGAGGGAGCTGAACTGAGCGGGACTCTCAGAGCGCCGAGCGATTCGCTGCCGGCGGCGGAGGGGAAGATGGGCGAGATGGAGGAGGAGAGCAACAACGTGGGCAAGCCGTTCGAGAACTTCCTCCAGGCCTCGACCTGTAAAGGAACCCTTCAGGCCTTCAACGTCCTCTGCAGACGTTTGGACCTGGACCCAGCGGAGCACAGAACCTTCTACGCTGCGCTGAAGGCAAAGGTCACCTGCTGGAAGGCCAAAGCACTGTGGAGCAAGCTGGACAAAAGGATGGCCCATAAAGAGTACAAGAAAGGCCAAGCTTGTGTCGGCACAAAGGTAACTTATGTTATGTCTTTGTAGAGCAGTTGTGGCTTGATGGACTTTTAAGAAGTAAAGGGATAATACCAAAATATAAATGCATTTATCCTCTCTACTAGATTTGTTCTTGTTTTGTTTGGTTTAAAACAACGATGAGTCATCCTGTTCACATTCTTACCTTTAGGCTGAGCATTCTCCATCATACTTGGACCCGTGTCATATTTTCTATTTACATAACTCAGCGTCAGGGTTTCATTTTTTGAGTCCGCATGTTTCGTTTGGCCTTTATCCAAAGCAAATCAAACATTCTTAGCTTTGTTTCATTCTGTGAGCTCGCAGCTGAGTGATTTGGGTTAATAATATTTAAAAAATGGTAAAAAGTCTGGATCTTTGCGTTTCATTTCACCTTCCTTCCCACGTTTCCTGTCTGCACGTCTTTTTTTTTCACACAGACCTTAAACGTGTGGTTTTACAGAATTGTTATGAGACTCTGAAAAAAGAAATCTGGATGCCGACTTTGGCTTAGAAAATAAAATAGAAATTGAACCCTTGAGTTTATTGAAATAAGTGAAAAAGCAGGAACAAAGAGGAGAAACAGTAGTTTGTTGAATATCAGCCGGAGTGGGGTTCTTTCTGCAAGGCAGGTTTCCAATCCACACCTTCACATTCACGGTGTGTGAAGTCAATCAGAACCATAAAAAACCACGCAGCACACTAAAAATTTTGCACCAACTCTACAAGGCCAGAGAAGCTGCAGAGGAGTGTAATACTCACACACCGTTGTTATTTATATGAAAATATCTGGAGACGTGAAGGCTGTCCTATTCATTAGCAAACTACCTTGAATAGTTTTGGAACAATTAGATTTTTTCCCAAGACATCTGAAAAGTGACAAATCCATATGCGTGTTTCTATCAGGCTTAAAATCAGGGATTTGCCTCAAACATCAGTGAGATTTTATGATTTATGAAACGTTTTTGTACCTTCTTCTCACATGGGTTTATTTTAATTGAAACAAGCAAGACTCTGACACCTTTTAAAGCAAACTGGAGGTGTCTGAACTGAGGTAGTGTCTTCTAATTCATGTGTCTAAACAGAAACACTCACAATTTCATTCTTGTACAGAAAATCCTTCAGCAGTCCATTTGATAAACTAACCTCTCAAAGGGTGTGTATAATATTTGTTTTCTGGGTAGTTGGGGCAGTAAAGGTGATGAGGGACAGTTCACCTGTCTGCTGTGTGCAGCTGCACAGACTCTTGTTATTACTCAGAGAAAGAGATGGCATCACTTAGCGACTCTGATTATTTGACCCCAGGTGTTCTCAGCTCCACTTTTTAGATGTCTTTCTTGAAAAGCTGAAGCCAGTTGGTGGAAGTGATCAGAAAAAGAGAGGTTTACAGGTTTACAGATTGCTATTTTCAGGCAAAAAACAAATATATCATAACATTCTTGGTAATTTTGCATGAAAATTTACAGTCAATAGATAATGGGTTTTATTAAATCTATCATTTTTTTTAAATTTTCTGACTTTTTACAGGCTGTTTAATGTGCATGATGTTTTTATTGCTCACAGGAGGCAATCTAACTTTATATCATCTGGCAGGGTAAATGATTTAGTCATGACTTTTTTCCCCTCTTAGTGACAGATGTGATCTCACTCAGCACCTCTTCTTCATATTGCTGCTTTAGTAGAAACCTTTTTAAAGAATGTGATGTCATGTGTTTAATGGCCTGACACAGCTGGCAGCAGAAAACACAGTGTATGTCTCATAAAGTTGTACAGTTTACAGCAGAATCTGTCATTTTATTGATCTGTGTTGCAAATGGTCTTCAGTGCTTTTTTTAATAATTTTTTTTGTGCCAGTTTGACATTTTAAAAAATTTAAAACCTGTGAATCTATAAATCAAAGCAAAATTACTTTAAGCTCAGTGGGAGAAAACTTTAGTGATCAGCAAGTTAAAATAGTGTCACTCAAACAGAATTCTGTGCTGTGATCACTTCAAACTTCTACTCTAATAAACAAATAAATTCTATTTCTTGTAGTTTTAAGAGAATAATATGTCGCATATGGATCCTTTACTCACTGCCTGTGATAATTTTGTTTAACTTGAGGACTAAAATCAATCTGAGGTCAGAGTTGCAGGAAAATGTGAACACAGGTGGAAAACTAAAGGGAAACGTGTTTCCTGACTCAGCAGATGTGATACGAACTACCAGGACATCATATCAGTGTTAAAACAAGCTGCTGGAAGAAGATAGAGAAATCAAAACAGGCACAAAAGTTTAGCAAACAATGAACTGTTTGTGAAAAGCTTCTGAATAAAGTGAGTTATTTTTCTTTTGTTTGGTGGCTAAAATATTTTTGTTGTCCTTCTCTGGTGGTTGAATGAAAAGTAACTACTGCTTTGTTCAGAGGAATAACTCCATACTTGTCAGGGCAGAACACTCACCACCTGTTTCACACCTGAGAACATGTCCTAGGATCTTCAGGAGGCTCATGATGATGATGATGAATGACTGTATTTGTCTACACTCGCAGAGAGGCAGGGTATGAGCTCACTAAAGCTCAGACACTGGTGCAGATTTTCACAGTTATTTTATTCATGGATGGTGGCACGAAGATACAAAACATAGGGAAAAAAATATTACAACCAAATGCAACAACAATACAAAAACAAAACAAAACAAACAACAACAAAACAATACTTAACAGTTTACCATGCACAATTTTCAGCAATACTTTGCAAAATATAAAAAAAAGGAAAAAAAAAGGGAAGCCAGCAGATTGCACTAAATCTTTACTTTATCACAGTCTCCCATCCTGAGCAGCACATTGGCGACTGTGGAAAGTAAAAACTCACTTTTAACAGGAATAAACCTCCAGCAGAACCAGGCTGGAAGAGAGACAATAGCCGTGTTTCCATCAACGTTTCTTAACTCGCATTTTGAAATTTCGCATCAGAAAAGCTGAATGGAAACGGCCTGATTCGAATAAACTTCCTCTAATGCACAAAAAAGTTTATT
>JARVJO010000164.1:2359716-2376320 GCA_031762555.1 Cynodonichthys magdalenae | reverse complement strand
TTGGATGGTAGGGTGATACCATACCATATGTACCTTTAAAAAAATGGCATTCAAAGGGTATTTATGGTAATAGTTACAGCGTAAATATGGGAAGGGGGTACTCACATGGTAGGATAACTACATGGTAGGCTACATACCAGGGTACTTACAAAGTACCTATGTGAATCTAGCTGTTTATGAAGTGACTTGTTACCCTGTGCTGTGCCCAATGTGTCCTTATGTTTATTTCTAGTCTTAACTGTACATTTCTGAAATACCATAAAAACAGTTGAGAAAAAAAAAAGTTGTTTGTAGTCTCCTAACCAATTACTGCTCCCAAACCGGTTTGTGCAACTCTTGAACCATAGTTTGCCCTATCCTACAAGCAGAGGGCTGTGAAGCTGTAAAATCGGAGTGTTCCCTGAAGGTGTCAGCAGCTGGGACGTTCAGTGCCCTCCTTCTCCCAGTCCCCGCCGCTTCTGCTGCCTGCCGCCCAGGCCGCCTGCTGGCCGCTGGGGTTCGGGATGACGCCACCTCTCGCTCCGCCCCGGCGCAAACTCGCTCCCTTGCGTTCATTTCATTCCTGCTCTCATTCCG
Source organism: Cynodonichthys magdalenae (assembly GCA_031762555.1). Lineage (NCBI taxonomy): Eukaryota > Metazoa > Chordata > Actinopteri > Cyprinodontiformes > Rivulidae > Cynodonichthys > Cynodonichthys magdalenae. The sequence continues at coordinate 2,375,744 of JARVJO010000164.1, read as the reverse complement.
AGCATTCTTCGCATCTCTGTCAGTGCGCGAAGCGATTCACCTACAACCTTCCTGGCTGGCCCAGAAACACCCGAATAACTTAAACATAGTACTCAAAATACCCAGTAACATCATAATATCAAAAGAAAGGGACATTTGTATATGAGATATCAATAACGAGGTAAGTTTCAGTGATAGTTGCAGGTACGCAAACTGGTTGTAGACTTCTATTCATGGAGGTTTAGTTTAGCTCTTTTTGGAAATGCTGCTCAGCGTATTAAAACGTTTTCCTGTTCAGGTCTTTATGTGTTTATTATGTCCCATTACGTGACGTTTGGTGGTTTGTTTCCTCGGTGGGAATAGATGGCCGCTGTTGCAACAGGGTGCTCACTTTAAACACTGTTGCAGCTCGTGGCTTTGACACGGCAGCAGAAAATCTTTGACATTTTTCACATTTTTTTGTAAAGAAGCCCGATCGTACGCCCTCTATTTAAAAAAAAGAGCCCCAGACTGTTTCAGGCTGTGAGGGGAAACTCGGGACTTTAGGGGATTCGGGATGAACTAAAAATATACCAGAACGAATTACAGCTTTTTTTGTGTGTGTTGTTGTTGTTGTTTTTCCTTTTGGACAAGATGACGGTTAAAATCGCTGCTGTTTTCCTCTCCGTAGTTGGCTCAGCTCAGCCGGGACTTGTTGGGAGATTTCACCGGAGCATTTTCGGACCACCTCGGAGAAAGCAACCACGGCGGGGAGACTTGTTGCTTCAGCTCGGTGGACGGTGCTGCTTTAAGCCGCCGTCGAAGTTTTTTGTAAGTATTTTTCTTTTCTTTTTTTTTCTTATGAACGCTTGTTTGTGATTTCCTCTCTCCACAGTCTGTGTTCAGTTCTCTCCATGTTGTTACTGTAACTGTGGGGGGAAAAAGCTCTGACCGAAACTCTTGTTGTTTCGCTTTAACGCACAAAAACTAAGCGTTGGATCAAAATCAACGCAGTCTTTTCACTTCTTTCATAGTTAAAAGCAACATAAAAGGAGACTATTGTGATGCTTTCTGTTTATTGTTAGATTTATAACGCCCATTTATGTCAAACCATTTATCTAAATATAACCATGACTATTAAAATTTAGAGCTACATATAAGCTGAAGTCTCCTCCAATGTTTATTTTCTGCCAGCTCAGCTAAAACTCAGACCCCCCCCCCCCAGTTGTAGACCAACTTTGCCAGTCACTATCTTTTCAGACACATTTTATTGGAAACTTAGGCATTTATTTAAATTAGGAGCAGAAAAGGTAAATTCTGTCCAGTGTTGGCAGTAAAGTTTGCCTCCTTTTGCAACCGACTCAGGTTCATTTTGCCTCCCTGTGCGTCAAGATTATGTGCAGAGTAAGAAAAATATGATCAGTCAGATGATAAGTAACTAAAAAGTTAACAATGCTTCACACAGATATGTGCAGATACCCTTTACACCCCTTCAAAACGCTAGGACAGGACACACACACATCCTAAGAGAGAATTTAAAAATAAATCTTTTCAAAGGCATAAAAAACAAGTTAAAATAAAACATGTGATAGAATAGAACACTTTTGTTTCTTTTGGATATTCACCCTTTAATCAATTTTTAACCCATCTCTGTTTTAAAAGCTGACAGTATAATATGATTACAAACCTGTCAGATCAATATTGTAACACGTTCTTCTAATTTTTGACTATGAGAGAATTTGTGTTTCATGACAAGGCACTCTAATGTTTTTGTGAATGGAGGGTAAACCATATTGTGGCTTATGTAAGGCCTGCTTTGCGCTGTGTTTGATGTTTTTTAAATAGTTTTAGTTTGCTTTTCACAAACAGATAATCAGGCCACAGTTGACACAGCTCTGATAGCCTGGTGTGATTTAATCAGGTTGTTTTAATAGATTATTCACTTAGCTGAGAATATAAATCATCCAGTACATGTAGTCAGTCTTTTTCAGTTCTCCAATTGGGCTTTTATTTATCTTAATTAGCTTTACGTGCTTTTCTTCTTTTTAGTGTAAATGTAGCTGTAAGTCAGCTTCCTCTGTGCATTTTCAAACACGCTGACATAAACTAGAATAATATATTTAATGTATAGTTGCATCACAAAAGTAATTTTATTTTTAGCGATTTAAAGAAAAATGTTGCTTTTATTTTGAAGCAATCAGCTCGACTGTCAGGTGTAAGTCCCAAACATGGCACGGTATAAATTTGCTTCATAAGAAGAAAAAAAAAAGAGACACTTCGTTTGTTTTTTCCTCTTTATGTAACCATTGAATCTGTTGGACAGAAGCCGAAAAAACATTTGGACAAGAATAGCTTGTTGTGTCTGTTTTGACTGAGACTTTGCCTGTCGTTCTTTTAGTTAATACTTAAATTCAGCAGAGGTTTGAGGAGGTTGATAGAAACAGGATCACAGCTTTTTTAATATATTAAGATTATACCTTATTTTAAGATAATTATGAGCTAAAGTGTTTTTTAAAAAATACTACAGAGATCATTTTGCAACATTGTCTAAAAGAAGCCGATTCGGATAAATGTTTGGATGAGAAAAGATTGTGCTTGTAGATATATTGCCTCATTGTTCAGGTTGTCTTCCTTTCTGCTGCCTTGTACAGGTCAGAGAGGGCAGGACTGCAGAGAGTGTAGTCTATCTGTGCTGAAGTGTGGACAGAATAATGTGCTTTTGTCAAGCGCAGAGTGGATTGTGTTACTTCTTGGAGCCAAGCGAGACTCTTCTCTTGTTAACCTTTAGAGAATGGTATTTTGGTCAGACGTTTGGCTGATGTCCTTATTCAGTTTGCGCTTTATAGCAAAACGCTGCAAGTATCTTGTATCAAATGAGTCATTTCGTCAGTCAGTGTTTTTTAAGCTTGGCATCATTTGCAGTTTGCACACCTCCATCTCATTCAGAGAATCCTTTGTGAACAGTAACGACAGAATATGGCCATAATTACTTAGGACAATTGGAATATATTGAATACATAACTACAGTTATCTGGACTGATCCAGCAGCACTGAGAAGTTTGAATAATGCTAAAACTCATTACAAAGAAGAAACACATCTAAACTGTTAATAGCTTGTTATATTAATTAACACAATTTAACAGTAAAAACCTTAGACTGATTTTATAATTAAGAAAGTCCTTCCTGTTTGACTTATGGGGAAATCAGTTCCACAGAATGTATTTTATTTCTCAGTGTAGCATTTGATTTACAAATGAACTTTTAATTCAAAAAGTATAATGTATATTTGCTATTTGGAGATTTTGACCAAACGTTTGTTTGGACTTTTTTTTCTCATTTCTTATAGATTTTTTAACAAAAAACACAACATTTTTTAATATAACAGCTATTAGCCTCTATTACACAACAACATTTACAAATGAAGAGGGGACAAAAACCTATCTTCATGTTTTCATCAAGTATTTGAATTCTTCATACCATACTTGTCACTGTTGCAAACTGTGAAATCAAACATAAAATGTGGTTTGAAAGAGTTTACTTCAGTAGATTTCCAAATATTTTGATTTGTAAATCTGAAATGCGGGTACACGCTCAATGCAAACAAAATACTTTTATCTGCATTCTTGACTAATTTGAACCTAATTATGTAACATTGTATAACAACTGTCAGACTTCTTTATTCCAAACGGCTCTCCCATGGACATTTCCATTGTTGACCTATTTCCTGTCGCTTCTGTTCATTCTTTATGTTAATAAAGACACCTAGTATTTGGCAGCCATTCTCAACTTTTGCTTATATGTTTTTAATTTAGGTTCACATTAATCGTTGATATGAACAAAGAAAAAACTGGGCTGATTATTTTAGAAATTATTATTTTTTGACCGATCTTCTTGACATTGCAATGAGTAACTTTTAACAATTCTGGGAGTTTTTCATTTTTATATATTTAAAAAAAAAAAAAAAAACAAGGATTTTATTTGTCTTTTTCCTCTTGATCTTTTTTTTTTAAGTATAATAGAGATTGATATACATTTTATGTAATGAAAGTTAATGACATAAAAAAAAATGACTGATGTCAATATGTAGATTGTTATACAGAGTCATTAATTGCACCATTGGATGTTTTTTTTTGTACCAGAGGCTGAATCACATCAAAACATTAGTTCTTCACAGTCAAAGCAAAAGAAGGACTCTGCTGCAGGCTTGCTGGCTGTGTGTGCCCCGAGGTAAACCCTGGTCTAGAAAGGGAATTTTAGAGTGTGCACTGCTGCTCAGCAGTTTGAGAAAGTCCCACTGAGGCCAACACAGAGAGACACCAAAAAGGAAAAGCTGGCTCAAAGCCACTGACGTCATCTAAGTAAATCTGTTTCAGTAATGCAGTCATAAAATGACTGCCAGTTACCAAATGCCCTTTGGCCCTATCAACCACCTCAGTTTGGATTTAGAACAGTGTTGTCTTTTTTTTGTCTCTTCTTTAAGCGTACGCACAAAAGGCTATTTAAGTACATTTCTCTTTTACTCTGTATTATTACACATTAAACAATCAATAAAAAAGGAACCATTTTTACTCATTAAAGCAACACACAATCTCTCACACTTATTTTATTTACTCACATAACTCTGTTCAGACTTGTGGAGAGATGGTGCAAATCCCAGCAGTCAACAAGTGACAGTCAGGTACCATGGGTGGACGCTACTAGAACTTCTGGTATCAATCCGATACCAAGTAAATACAGGTCTAGCATAGCCAATTCCGATGTCAATAATTGTCATGTTCATGGAATAATGTTTTGATTTTGCCTTTAGTTGATTTATGATAAAGCACGACAAAAATTTTAGCCAAATAAAAATGTTTTATATGAACTAACTACAACAAAATAAAGCGAGGTAACGGTTTAAAAATAATATCTGTATCACCTTCTATTACACACAGTTGTTTGCGAAAAAAGTCACTAGTGACAAAAAAGAAGCAAGTATGTAACAAACGTATGTAACAAACGTATGTAACAAACGTATGTAACGTCTCATCCAATTCTGAGCGTTTTGACCAGTGATCTCTGCAGCTATGTTTTTCTTGACCAAATTTTTCAAAATGATGACCTGTTTTTGTGTTCACAGCTTGCAAAACTATTTTCTAGGCCATGTATATTATTTCGTTAACCACTCTGGTCACTTTATACCCACCTTATCATCTGGCTCCACGTTGATGGTGTGTTAACATTAACTATAAACATTTCTGGAACCAAACCAACCCTGGGGCACCCAAGAACTAAAATAATTTTAATTTATGTTTATGTTTTTACAACATTAAAATTATATCTAATAATTGTTAAGGGGATTCCTGATGCAATAAACAATAGAACATTCTTACTCTTTGATATTATACTGGTTTATTATTAAAGCCTACTAATATTTACCATATGGTACCCTCAGTTATTCGTTGTAGGCTATTATGTCTAAACTGCTTATAATTATTGTCGATGGCTTCAAAGGTTTTTTAAATGGTAGGGTATGCTTTTTATTTTCTCCTAATTTTTCAAAAAAACAAAAGACGAATGAGCTGCCACATGGTCATACAAAGTGAATCACTTTGTGAGTCAGTTTCTGAAACCACTATAAACATTTCCAGCTCTTACCCACAATGAAATCAGGAAATCTGGTCTCCAACAACTTCCTTTCTGAATGCTGACCACAGTTGATCAGCTTCTCACTAGTGAAAGGATATTTTTGAAGCAAAATCAGAATCCCATCATTTAAACAAACTACATAAAGTTTGTGTCTTGTATTCAAACATGCCTTTTATTTTCCCCTTTCTGTGCCACTTCATTCACTAGTCACCACTTACACTAAATTCCCTCAAGACCTTTTATCACTGGTTTCTGTGTCATTATGGCCGAGGCAGATCCTGGAGACTCTTCGTGCCCTAAAGGATTCAGGGTTCAGTGAAGAGCAGACAGAACTGAGGGTAAACTCCTAGCATTAGTTTGTTCTTTATGTCTGATAAATCAATTAAAGGGGGTGGGGGGTATTTGCGTTATGCAAAATCAGCTTTTTAAGCTTTATATCATATTTATAATGTCATCCTCAAATCAAAATCATACCCAGAGTGTTGTTTTGACTCATTCATGCATGTTTGAGAAATCCTTAAACCTCCTGAAGTAGCCATGAAGCGAGGTGCAAAGCACAGCATATTTACACAAAGTTCCTCCCTGGAGCTCAGTTCCCAGACGAGCTCCCGCCCCACAGACGTATTGTCAAGACGTGCTGAAGTGGGAGGGTCTGAAATGGTAGGAGGTTCTTAAAGAGACAGAGGCCAATTTTAAGGTATTTGGATAGGCTACGATGTAAAGTCAAATATATTTTTGAAATATACAGCATTTTCATTGCAACTGAAAATAACATTCAGTAGTTGATGGTGGTGGTTGATGGACTTGATGGTGTTGTAGAATTGTACAATGTGCCTTGAAAATACATAATATAATACCCTTAAGAATCTGTTGCAATGATGCAATGAATATTTGTGTTTCTCACCAGTCTGTTTAAATGAGTCCAAATCTTGGACAATTACAACAAAGATTTGTGGATTTATAATACTAGCATGTGTTGTTTTTTGTGGCACGCACATAAAAACATGGAATTAGTGAGAGCTCTTACACTTTTTATGAAGCTTCTTGGTCTTTCATTGTAGCAAAAGAATGTCACTCAGAAAACGTAGTTGTAAGAACAAACATGAAATTTAGAAAGGTGTAGATGATCTAGAGTTTGTGTTCTCTCTCTTATAAAACAAATAATGGATTTATCAGACCCCCCACCCCCTTTAATTGACAGCCCCAGTATAGAGCTGTTAGTTTCTGGCACAATGCATCTCAATGTAGTTTGTAGACTATTTATAAGAAAAAGGCATCTTTTTAACACTTGGGCCCTTTTCACACTGGATGAGAACCCCGCTACGATCTAAAAAAAATCAGCAAGAATATAGATGGCTTCTGCAGGGTATTTGTGAGGTCTTTGGGCGTGTGATAAGAACCCAGTGGGCTTCTCATTACACAAGATAGGGTGTAATATGTCTGCAATGATATGACTCTAAATGAATGCACAAAAAGTTCTATAGGGAGTTCACTCTGGTTTATCATTGTGGTGGCAACATGGGTGGAGCGTGGGTGAGTGTGGCGGCAGCGTATTCATATGCACTGGCATGACTTATCCGTTTGAAGCAGGACTGATCACACTGACCTCCTGCCTAAACTACAGCTGTGATCATGATGAGGTCATTGAGTTAACTTGTCGTTCAGCTGCATCCTGACGGTTCAGGAAAGTCATTCCAGGGCAGATGTTTAGAGTGCAGTTAGGGCTCAGGAAAATGTCTTAGAAATGACGGGGAAAAACTACTGTGAAAATAAAATATATTTAATTGAGTGTTTTCTTGGTGAAATGACTAGCATTGTTCAATTTGGTCAAATACTTTTATGAAACAATAATGAAGCCTTCTTTGATTCGTCTTGTTGACGCACAATTTCACACAGACATATTGAAGACACCTGAAACTAACTTAACATTTTTTTGTTTATCAAAGCTACAGATTGCAAAAATTTAGTGATCTTTTCAAACACTAATTTTCACAGCTAAATGTGTTAGAGTTTTCCATTTTATTTTAATCAATAATCATAAAATTTGTGATTAAAGAGTGAGAATTTCTATAAAAAATTCAAAACTTAAGCTAAAATATCACAGGAGGGAATGTTTACTTAAAAGTATATTGTAAACATTTGGGTGTAAACATATTTTTAATACACTTACAATCACTTAAACTATAGTCATCAATAAATAATCTGTAAGTAGAAAAGTAAATCCAATTATTTTTGTTTATTAGCTTCTTAATAACAAAAGAAAACTAGTGTGGAGGATCTTTCAAGAGTAAAACAAAAGACGAGACAATAAGAGCAATAAAACAATAATGAAGGAGTAATACAAAGGGACAATGAGAGCTAAAGAAGCAGAAATATAGAGATGAAAGTCTGTGAGAATTGGCAGCACCAAATGCAAATGGTGGCCTTCATGCGCATCTCTATGATTTGTTTTTTCATGTTCGTCCACACGCGTCCTGAATGAGCCAGCAGCCAGCCCTCGGCCCGCTCTGCTCTCATAACTGTCAGGAGATCCTTTATCTGACAGACCTTTATTTACAGCTTTAATTTCCTGAGCTTTATGTGTTTCGCTCACACTCCACGCTGCTGTGACATGGACTTATACTGTTTGGAATGCACTGCAAATTTTTGATAGGAAAATGTCCTCTGAGTTGCCATTAAATATGCTTTAAATGGCAAACCATGTTTTTTTTTAAATATTACATGCAGAACAGGGATTTATCTCCTGAAGAAGAGATTGTGTCATTTATCAGAGACAGACCTTTGGCTATATTGGGCTGCTTGCTGACGTTGTCCAGGTCATGTTGTTGTTACCTGTTTTTTTAGGCTAAGGCAGGTAAAGAGGACCGTTTTGACAGAATCTGTAAATCAATCTAAAACAAAGATTGATCCCACAAGGGCCCGATGGTTGCTTAGTTGGATGGAGGCCTGAGATTTGAGAGAGATGAAATCAGACAGAGTCACTGCACTTTAGTCTAAATGTTCAAAAAGGCATAAAATAAGCAAACATCCATTGCCAAAAACAAAGACAGCAAATCTAATATCTACAAAACAATTATTTAAGTGTCATTTCCCATTTTGTTCAATTTTAATATTTTCTTTTCAATTTTATTCATAAAACTGCAGATACATAGTTGTGACCTATTTGCAAAGTTTAGTGACACAATATAGTCCTTTTAAAAAAGCTTTCATACAATCAATTCCTTTTTTTTTCCTGAAACATTTTTTAAAGTTTTGCACTTTTTAATTACTGTACAAGTTAAACCGAAATGAAATTAACTAAACAAAGTCTGTGTGCCTCAACTTTGCTTTGACTCTAAATGAATTCAAAGAATTTCTATCATTTTTTAAATAGTTTTATTTGTCCATGGAACTGTATTTCAAGGCCCCAAAAAAGACCTGCTGAAAAAGACTGCATTTTATAAACATGCATTTCTCAAGGTAATTAATTTGTTTCTGATGGGGAAAAAAAGGAATTTTAACAACATTTATTATTGTTAGTGTTCACAGTTGGTTACACATAAAAAGGAATAATTTTGACATTGCTGTTATAATTATGCAAAGGCCAGGATATGTCTTTACAACACGTTAAAAATGTTGAGCTTTGAAATCACATGGTAATTACAGTTTTGCACATTGTGGCCTTAGCTTGTGTGGGCCATTATGGGGTGCACAAAAGTCATTCACAGAATCATTATTGCACCCTCTGAGATAACAGCACAAAAGAACTCCACATGGAAAATTACATTTGAGACCTCTCATCTGCTATTTCATTACCCTGCTCTGTCTGATGGGTAAAATGGGTTCTCTTAATTTAAGGAGCTGGATTCCAGCTAGGTGAGTGGTTTATGTAATCTGACGGTAAGTGTAATTTCCCATAATTCCATGTCACACCTACTACTCTGCCTAGCTACCGCATTCATTTCTCACATTGCGTGCCATCTTTATCTCGCATCTTACAAATAAGTCCATTTCTATGGTGTACACCCTGCAAAGACAGAAGTATGCAATTATTTTTAAGTCACAAGTGTTTCCATGGGTGACATTCATGCCTTCTTTTGACAGACATAATTAGACTCCAGATTCTATGGCACTAAGAGACCATCCTTATTGACAACTGCCAGGTTATTCACATTTAACACAGCAAAAGCATCTAGTTGATGCAGTTTCTTTGAATCCATTTGATGCAAAGGATTGAATCTGTTGGAGGATTGACTCTTACTTTATTATGTTGGCATTTAGAGAACTAGTCAACAACATGTCAGTGTTTGGTAAAACGTGAGCAAATGTCATCCTACAGATATAGAAACACAGATTATCAGTAATCAGCCACAATGTTTAGGTCAACTTCCTAATTTTGTGGTGGTCACCATCGTTTTAAAACAGCTCTTCTGATTTGTTGGGTCAGGGATACGTGTTGTTATTCAATACAGGTTGACTCGTCTGAATTTTTGGAGATTATTGCTTTAGGCAGTGTAACCAAACACATCAGTAATGTAATGCTTTCTTTTTTTTATTTCCTTTTCCACTCTCAGACCAAAAACACCCATTTTAGTTGGATAGTTGGCCATATTTTTACAAGATTGAGTGTGAAATTGCTTGGTTGTGTGTTTCTGTTTTGGCCTGGTAGTGGATTGTTGGTGAGTTCATAATTTTTCAAAGTTGTGAATAAAGGTTTAATTATGGTTGGAAATGTAAAGGTTGGTTCAGTGTATTGAAATAAGTAGGGTGCACCAATAAAGTGGCCCAGATTTTCTTAATTTTGGGTGATCGGCGCTCGACCGATTCTTACATGAGAACCTGATCTTATCTACCTCCGCAAAGGTTTAAAAATCATCCCCTGTACCCTTTGTATCTGCTGTGAGAGTGGGCTGTTGTCCAGCTTGGATTGTTTCAAGGATATCATTCACTGTTCTTCAATAAAATACGATTGGAACATTGAAGGTGCATTGTGACCTTAAAACACCTGACAGTGTCAGTTATTAAAAAAAATTAGAATCGACAGGTCGATAATCGGCTAGAAAAATGCAATCTGTTCACCCCTAAAAATACCAACTATTTTTGTCAGTTTGGACTTTACTCTGAAAATGAACATTGAAAATTACCAGATACACACTTCATGAGTGGGTTGGAATAAAATCTAGAAAAAAAGTTGTTGCCTTTTAGTGGCTGAAATGAGAATGTTTCCCCTCCCTCATCAGTTTGTTGGTTCTGCAGCGTCAGCAGACAGAACACAAAAACAGAATTCAGTAAAAGCTCCCTCTGCTCTGGGAGGTTTTTTTTTCCAGCAGCTTGTTCCCATCCCCCCTTTTCCCCCAGATCAACTGACATGTTTGAAGAAACATATGGTACCATTCCTGTTTCCTGACAGCTTGTCCTGCTTGAATAGGATCTGGCTCAAGGAGGAAGCAGTTGTCTGAGAAGAGAGATGATATTAAGAATGAGAAGAGATTTCAGAGAAGTGTTAGCAAATGAGATAAAGCATGGAAGTATTTTAAACTCAGTATAGGTGTTAGGATAGTAATACTTTAACAGTTAACATAAATGACATTTTTTATACTTAAAGTGTAGTATGTTTCAATGCTTTAAAAAGTAAAACGTTCTGTAATGCACTTAAGCTGCATGCAACCAAAACAGTGTCACTAACTTTTACATCAGATTTCTGGTAATACCATTATTTATATTGTATATTATTTCTAAATGTTGATACTTTATTTGTTCAGCTTCAAAACTGCACATTCAGATGCCTGACTGAGCTCACAGGCCAACATGCAATCATCTACTTGGCATGTTTAGGTGGAAAAGTAAATATAAAGGCTAAATAACATTTCAGTTTGCACAGCGTGACTCAATTGGAAACAAATATGGTAAAGACAAATGCATTGATCTGCAAACTGCAGCTGAAACAAGTGTGAATAATGCCACCTATAATACCTCAGGACTGTTTGGTCAAATTAGAACTGTACTAGCTTATTGATCCCTAACCATTTGTTACCTAGAGTATGTGTAGAAAATTGCTTAGCGGACATCCTTTTCAGAAGCTGGCATTCTTTTCTGTTTGTGATTAAGTGCTGTGCCTCGGTGCTTTTTTTTCTTTTTTTATACATTGAGCAGCAATAATTTATATAATTTATCCGTAATTATTCCAGTGTAATCTGAGGCTTCATAAAAAACAAGCTTTTCTCTGCAAACTACTAAATGTTTGCAGTTTTTACCCTTTCAAGAAAGCAGACGCATGAAGAAGAAACACTTCCTTGATAGACCTCCTTTGTTGACCCATGTGGTGTTAAAAGAGCTGAGGGGAGAACTCTCGCATCTTCTGAATCTTTGAACAGTTTTCCTTCGGAGAGCATTGATTTATAGCTTCTATGTCTGCATTGACTGAAGGTTTACAACAGAAAGTGCTTGCATGTTTCCTCTGTTCACCTGCTGGTTTAATGGGTTTTTAACTTAACACAGAGAATTAAATGGATCAGACTTCAGCGTCTCAAACCTGTTTGCACAGAACACTATTCATTTTATGTGTTAGACTTGGACATAAAATGTAAGGAAAAAAACGGATAATAAAATAGTCATTTATGTGTGGCAATTCACAAAACGGCTCTACAATTTTAAATTCTGAAATACACGCGGCTGCAGTATTAGTGTGGAATTTTGCAGTTGCAATAAACCCACATGTTGTGTCATTACATTGTTTACAACCCTCTCCGTTGCTGTGGGCTTTTAGAGGAGCAGTGGGCCATTTGATTTCCAGATTTTTTGCATACATTGTGTGGAATCTTTAAGATATTGTACACACTGAATTTGGGCTGTGGCAACAGCAAATCTAATTCACAGCAATAAAAAAAGAAATCATCGATGTATTCACCAGCAGCTTGTTGTTTTCATCTGGTGCTGCTTTAAAATGTATTTTTTGGTACAGTTTAAGTTGTTTTGTCGTTGTTTCTATTGCATGATTTTGTGCTGTATGACTTCTGACTTTAATTTAATTTTATTATTATTCATGTTTTTAGTAGACAGGTAATCTCATTGAGACAAGTAGTCTCATTGACAAGAGAGACCTGTAAATACAACAGGCTATTAGTCAGTGCTTTGATTTCCAATTCTGTTTTATTTTTGAATTTGCTGTTGATTGTCACGTGTTTTTTAAAATCCAAAAATCAAACTATCCACTGCTAATCAAGTCACCAACATTCTTGACAATGTCTAACCTTGTTTGGCTACTCTTTGTACTGTGCTCTCAACTAACCGTGTGTGATGGCTTGTAGTTCTGGAAACAGATCTCATTTTCTCTGTCGTAGTGATGATTGGATTCTGTTTGCTTGTGTGGGAATTCCAGGTCTCTCCCTAGTCTGGTCCAGGCTTCGGCTTGGAGAAACCAACCGCCAAGATTGATCCCAGCAGCTGGAGCGGCAGCGAGAGCCCTGCCGAGGACATGGAGAGGATGAGCGACTCGGCAGACAAGCCTGTGGACAATGATGCCGAAGGGGTCTGGAGTCCTGACATAGAACAGAGCTTCCAAGAAGCACTGGCCATCTATCCTCCGTGTGGCCGAAGGAAGATCATACTGTCAGATGAGGGAAAGATGTATGGTGAGTAAAGTATTTTTGAGCGTAGGCTTCTAAATAGCTTTTATTCCGGTCTTTTGGAATCATCAGTTTTTTTTATTTAGCCGTGTAGAAGGGTTTTGTTTTTTGTAAGCTGAGTGCCAATATCAGCACCTTCTTCTTTCCTGCTGACCACAGTCTCATACTAAGTTGCAAATATAAGTAAAAGGGGGCTTTTACTAAAATATTACACATTATATTAATAGAAAGCCTTTTACATATCCCTGTGCTGTGTAATATCAATTCAATGACTGAAATAAAAATATATGACTTCTGTAAATATTTGACAATGTTACAGTTCACAGAAGTGCAAGTTTATAAGTAAAGCAACATGAACTAATAGTAGCAGATGGTACAGTGGCTGCCACCAGCTGTACCCCTGTTCCTTCCTTCACCCCCCCCCCCCCCATTTTTGGCTGGGTGATGTCATGGAAAAAGGGAATGTTTTCTTTCTGTGGTGTTGGACTGTCTCACAAGCTGTCAGTCTAAAGTGAAAGCAGAAAGTCCCGCAGAGCATTAGCCTGCAGCTGTCATGTCACCCTCCAGCCAAACAAAATGTAAATTTCAGGAGTTGCATTGAAACCCGTCAGTGGCCAATGCAAAGATGTGGACTCAGACATCACCACCCTCCAATTTCTCCAGCCCACACTGAGTCAGGTTGCTCAGGAAATTAGTACAGTGAAATTGGTACTGGGAACTAAAGCAAATGTATGTTTTGTTTTTCCAAAATTACAAATAAAAATGACAAATTCTTACTCTGTAGGTGTTGATAATAAAAATGTGAATGTTCATCTGTTAGGAAAATTTTATCCTAAAAAAACTTTAATATTCTTTATACCTGTTTTGACATTAAAATGTGTAAATTTACTGCCATTTGTCAACTTACATTACTAATCGAAATACCGTGAGGAAGTTTTAGTCATAACAGATGTTCTTTCCATTTAAAGGATTTAAATTGTTGTCTCTGGAAACACTGTAGCTTGAAAAACGCCATCAAAAATTTTACTTTTTTGTGGTGCGTGCTAAGGAGACAGCTGCATGGTTGTGCAGAGGTTTTTCAACCAGATGTGCTCTGTATCTGGTTACAAACGTCTAGCCAGTAGAAGAAACAGTGTCCCATTTTTCTTACTATAAAAAACACTAGAAGAATTATTTTATAAATACTCTGTTTGGTGGTGAAAAAAGGTCAAATAACAAACAGACAATTATTGCTTGTTCACATCTGCAGGTGTTGCTGCATTTTAGTGCCAATTATCATGATGTAAAATGTCACAATCCCTCAAATATATCATCAACATTTATCTGTCTTTAAAACAAAATGAACTTAATGAACTGAGTTTTTGATATAGTATTTTTGAAGTAGAAGTATTATCAGCCAACAATATGTACTTCCTTTGAAGATCCAGGGAAAATGAGCTCAAGGCTTGTCAGAGTGGGGCCTACCTGTCGGCTTAAAATAACTACAATTTCTAGAAATTAGTTAATGCAAATACGTTTTTGTAAATCCTTACATTGCCTTACTTTTGCATTAAACAGTTATTTGCATAAAGACATTTCATTGTTCAGACTGAAGGTCCTGTCAGTCTGTGGTCCACTAGCAGAACTGGTCCTAAAAGGAAATCAACAGGTGCACATACTTATAATATGCTTTCTAAAACACATTTTTGTTGTTTTTAATAGACTCATCATTGTACTTTTCAGATTGTATCTTAGTATAGACAACAAAAAATACGAGTTTCTTGTACCTAATGATCCAAAACCTTCCAATCATGTTTATTGTGAACATTTAGAAAAAATTAAAGCTTACTTTTGCATGGAAAAAATAAATCAAGTTCCTTTTACTAGATAATTCAATTGGAAAAATATGGGACATTTAAATACCCATAAATGCAATAAGACAATTTCACTTTGTTTGGAGTTAAATGCCATTAGTATTAAGTTCTCAGTGAATTATTTCTTCAGTGTAGCACATTGATTTTCAAACTGCATCTTCACGCTTCAACAGATGCATTCAGACCCCAAAGAAAACATCTCATGGCATCTTAGGTGAATGCTGGCAACAAGAAGACAGGTATTTTGTCGTTGAGAGTCTCTGGGGATGGCATAGTGTTCCATACACAGAGCTCATCACAAGAGGAGCTGCCCTGAGTGCCCTTAAGCCCTTTGTTATCCTGGGGTAGAGTGCAGTTAATTAGCAACAGTCTCTATAGCAACTGTGTTGCAGTACAAAACAATTTCTAATTTCTGCTTCTTAGGCTATTGTGGTGTTTACCTGAAGGGTTTTGAATGTGCCGAGACCAGTGTTGGCTGGCATTGTGCTTATTGTCTAAAGCTAATTGCGGCTGCATTTGAAGACACTACATCTGCATAGACTGCATCACTGGCTCTTGTCTTGGCTTTGCAGTTTATTTGGAAGAATATTTTTAAAAAGTACAGCAGCATGAGGGCACTGGCCCCTAGCCAAAGGCCCCCAACTCCACACTTGCATAACTTACCTGCTGCGCGAGGCTGCATTCATTTATCCTAGAAATAGAGTTGATAAGTGAAGCAACACGCTTCTCTCAAATTGTATGTTTATTCATTGAGTTATGTATTTGCACTACCCAGCAAGCTAAACATCATTGTCAAATTTGCCTCTGTTACTCCTGTGCAAAAACAAACTGAACATTATTTTATCCATTGGTGAATACATACATGCTATTACTATATAACAAGTTGTGTATTTGTTATTAGTATTTCGTAATAATATCTATCTATCTATCTATCTATCTATCTATCTATCTATCTATCTATCTATCTATCTATCTATCTATCTAT
>JARVJO010000164.1:2304780-2335908 GCA_031762555.1 Cynodonichthys magdalenae | reverse complement strand
GGGGAGAGGGAAGTCTGGGTCTCTCTGCTTAGGCTGCTGCCCCCGCGACCCGATCCCGGATAAGCGGAAGAGAACGAGCGAACGAATAGGTCCTCTGGATGAGTTCTTCTTTGTAGAAAAAAACGTTTCATCTCTTGATGACAACCGTTAAATTGTTTAACAAATTGTAAACTTGTTTGTCCACCATGCAAAACTACTGCTTATAAATCTGAGCTTGTCTGTAACTCCTCAGATTGAGGACGTCTCTTGGAGAAGAGACAAAATGTTTTTTTTCTAAAAAGAACTCATTTGGGGGACCCACTCAACTTTCTTTTTAGATTTTTCTACCTGGATTATTGAGATGAATCAGGACCTAAACTGTAGTTTCTAATGCCTTCATGATAATATTATACAATAATTATGACAAGTTGTAAAAACTGACAGTTTTTAACTAAAATATATCAAGATAAAAGACAGATTTTACTTCATGATAATTTATTCTAACACAGGATTCAGTTTTTTTTTTTGTTTTTAAAACGAGTGTCTAAGAATGTACTCAAACAACGCAGAGACAGAAGAAAACTGTTTTTGTGGAACTGCAGGTTATGAACCCCCAGCAGCTCCAGCACCCACGGCTCCAGCGTGGCAGGGCCGCTCCATCGGTACATCTAAACTCCGACTGGTGGAGTTCTCTGCTTTCCTAGAGCATCAGAGAGACCCAGACTCAGTGAGTAGAGAAATAGATTAAATCCTGTTTTTAATGGTTGCCATTCTCACTTCTCATTCAGTGTTTTCCTCTATGTACAGAGGAAACATTTTCTCAGGCAGAAAGTCAGCTGAGTGGAGGCTAAAACATCCGAGAGTGGAAAAAGTCGGACTTTCAGAGATACGCAACATTAAAATCTGCTAAATTAATAAATTAATTTATATGAAGTTTGTTTCTCTAATCAGCAAAAACTAGTCAGTTTGTGTGCTGTTAGTTTGTGGGGAAAGAGTTATTTCAATGTGCTCATTCAAGGATAGTTTTATTTTTTGTTTTTAGCACCACCACTGAAATCTATTAATTCTGAGTGAAGAAGTGTTTTATTCCTGATTTTGCCTAGAATTTGTTTGTTTTATAATTTTAGCTATTGGCAAAATTAGATGTTGGCTCATTTATTAGTTCATTGTTTTCTGTATGTTTTATGTGTTTTTTAATGTACAGCACTTTGGCCAACGGTGTTGTTTTAAAGTGCTTTATAAATAAAGTTGTATTGTATTGTATTGTATAGAACAAAGAAGGCAGCAACATTTTGGGTTTTATCGGAGCAGATATTTATTTATGAATCCTAAAAATATTGATTTGCTCAAAGTTCAGACAGAAAAATAAAAAAGCAACGTCGCAAATAGTTATTTGTTACGAATTATTTATTGTTTATCTGTCAAAACAAGCTTATACTGATGTGGTTAACATTAATCCACTGATAAATATCTGGATATTGATTTTTTTTACAGACCTTGATTGTTTAATGAATTTTTTTAGTTCCTTTGTTTTGATTTGAAGACTTTTACTTGACTTCCCTGAAACTGTTAAACATTTTAGATTCTTCGAAACACAACATATTTTAAATTGACCTGCTCTTTCAGTACAACAAGCACCTGTTTGTACATATCGGACAGACGAATCATTCCTACAGCGACGCCCTCCTGGAATCGGTGGACATTCGACAGATTTATGATAAATTTCCAGAAAAGAAAGGAGGACTGAAGGAGCTTTATGGAAAAGGCCCACAGAATTCCTTCTTCCTCATAAAATTCTGGGTGAGTGTAATTCATAAACCAACATATTTAGTTTCTGTTTTATAATATTAGTTGTACCACGATGCTAACCTTTGACACCCTGTTCAGAAGCACGGTGTTCAGGTTTGTGATCAGTGATTCAGAGTAATCAGGCTGCACAGAGAAGATTGCTCTCTTAATGTTTGCAGAATGCACTCTGCTATATTTGGACTTGCATAGCAGGAGAGCTTTTGATCAAAGCACTCACTAATTCAGTGTAATATCTCCAAACAATGGAGTGACCTGGTTGCACTCCTAATGGCTCTATAAACATTGTATGTATTTCCTCCCTGATGTAAAATGCTAACAAGCGGCAGCCAACAAAGTAGGCCCCGTACACACTTGGACTAAGTCCCCTCAAATTCCTTTTGAAGTGACCGACAAATCTAAATTTCAAATGAAAGGCAGAATCTGCACAATAATGAACGTGTAACTGCTTTGCTTAATGAAGGAGGAGAATTTTGTTGGGAGAATGTCTCTTCTTTTTGTCTCCATAATGAACAGGATGTTCAGGGCCAAGATAGGCTGCCCTCCAGGAGCGGGCCAGTTCAACCTTGTAAATCAGTCTTTTAATGTAACTTCATTTAGTTCTCGTTAGTCTCTCTTTTTCCCATCCAATATAAACACATTAACATACTTTTTTCAAACGTGTTTGGGTTTTCTAAAAAGTGTTTTGACATCAGATTTTCAGTTCTTCTTTGATAAATAACTGTTGCATTCAAGCTATGGCTGGAAAACAAGTAACGTCCTGGATATACGTTTGGATCCCAGCAGCCAGCTCTGAACTTGGGCACAGTTTTTTAACGTGTGCTCTTTTCCTCTGCTCTTGGCACACCACCTGCACAGAGAACCAGGTGCATACCGCTTTCTATGTGCAAGGACCTTTAGGCATCAAAATTCAATCCTTCTGTTTGATAACATTTAAATGCTTTTTTCAGTATGATTTTTTTCTGTCTGGGATATTATCATAAAAAAGAATCAGAGAACGGATAGAGCTTCTTGCAGACAATTTAATCAGAAACTCTGGTGCCATGGTGATCTAGCCAGGCTAAAACAAAGCCTCCTTTGTGATTCCAAAAACTCTGACTTTCAGCTGAACATAGTCGACTAAACCATTAATCTCACTTCTTTGTACAACTATCAAGATTTCAGGATTGGCTGTTTCTTTTATAAAACTCACCAAAAAGTTTTAATGTAAAAGTTCCTTGCATTTTTGTGCTAATAACTGATACTTGTAGTATAATCTAAAACAAGGATAGGCAACTTAAATGATGGAAGCGGCCACATGTTTTTGTTTTTATTGTACCAGAGGGCCACATATCACTGCACCATCAGTGTGTGAATGTGTGCATAAATTAGAGAATATGTATATGTTAATTAAACCAACTTACAGTGCAGTAACTTAACGTATTCCATGCTCAATTGTAGAGCTGGGCAATAATTCAACAACAATGTATGCTGCAATAAACACATATTCAATATCAATAGAAAACAATATATATTGTGATAGACATGTGATCAATATCCATGAAAACTTAGTCCAATAAAATGTTGATAATTTCACTGAACTCCAATCCAGAACCACACAGCATTCTCACCAGTTTGGCAGTATTAATTAGCCTTTTTTCTCCTGATCCTTATTTTGAATACATAAAACAAAAAAATAATTGATAATTATAGATACCGACTGTTATGAAACATTTATATCGTGATACATGTTTCAGCCCAGCCCTGTTCAAATGCACGTATAACAGTTGTACTTGAAGTAAACAACAAATAAACACTGACTTTAATGAACTGAAATGCATGTATAAGTCGGCTTGAGGTCAGACTCCTGCTGGTTGTGGTTCTAGTAAAAAAGTGTCTGTTGTTTATGTACTTGTGACTTGAGTAAACTTATCTTATTTAGCTTTGTGCAACGTGTTGTAGTGGTGGCTTATATTAAAATCCTTCATGGCATCATGGCAGATTAAACACATAGGTTTGCCTTGAAACTCTGTGAACAAATAGTCTAACCCACCCACCCACCCAACCAAAAATAATATATGTGTTTATTTAGTTTTTAAGGTTATCCATACCTTATCTTCACATTCTCTTTCTCTACAGACACAATCTCTCATGTGTTGTCCCTCTGTTTTTAAAACAACACGTCTAGAACAAGCAGCGCTAAATAAAGTGTTCAGCATTTCCTCTCATTTTGTCCTCAGGCTGATTTGAACTGCAACATTCAGGATGAGACAGGATCTTTCTACGGAGTGACCAGTCAGTATGAGAGTTCAGAGAACATGACCATAACATGTTCAACAAAGGTTTGCTCCTTTGGCAAGCAGGTTGTTGAGAAAGTCGAGGTAAAGTCTTTTTTTTAATCTAACCAATGAAAGCAGTTGCTGTAATTTAAAATGCAGCAATGTTGTTCATTTATATTTGTTCTCTTGTTTTTCTTAGACTGAATATGCACGGTTCGAGAATGGACGCTTTGTCTACCGGATAAGCCGGTCACCCATGTGTGAATACATGATCAACTTCATCCACAAACTAAAACATCTGCCGGAGAAATACATGATGAACAGCGTTCTGGAGAACTTCACCATCTTATTGGTATTCAACCCCTCTGACCTCAGTGGGCAGCGTCCCTCTGCTGGACTCTCATTCTTCTTTTCCTTTCTGTCAGGATGCGTTGGTGGCTCCAGTTGTCTTTTTTTTTTTTTTTTGCTGCTCTCACATTCCTTTCATTCCTCAGAGGATGAAACACCATCCCAGGAGCCTCATTATCGAAAGGGGAAAGAGAGAATAAGAGAGGGCAGAACCCCTGTTACTAGCCATCACATGGGGTCTTAAGTGTCATTCACCACTGCAAAGAAGGAAGAAACATAATTAAATAAGACTGACAGATCTGTTCATGTTGGTGTGCATGCAAAACCAACTAAGGTTGTTTTCTCCAAGCGCATCTAAAGTCAGTAAAGCCATTTTATGAGTCTACTTACACTGATCTGAGAAGCTTTTAGAAATAGTTGTAGATTAAGAAGTGGTCAACCTCACTCAGTTGTTAAAGGCTAGAAAGAGACAGTGTTTCACACTCTGAACTGAGCACAGAGAAAGTGAATTTATTCAAACTTAGATCATTTATATTGCCATAAAATCTCTCCTTTTTGAGGACTTAAACATTTATAATAAATCTAAACATGTTTTTTCTACATTTATTAAAAAAAGAAACGTAACTAACTAATCACCTAAATTTTTTTTTTTTTAACCGAAAATATAACATGAATTTTTTTGAGGTTCCTGGAAAACTTGAAAGAATTGACTTAGATAATTATGTTAGGAATGTGTCGATACATTTAATGAAGCACTACGGCTCCAAAAATCATTGTCAGGTATGGAAGTTGGTGCAATGGAAAAATAACTCTTCCATGTCTGTTAAACAAAATACAGAAATACATGATCAAAAAAGTTCTTCACTACAATGGTCTCTGACTAATTGCAATAAAATGAGAGTCAACATGCACAGAGAAGCACAAAGTTGAGTCTGAGGACACTACCCCATGAAGCATCTTTTATATTCTTCCAGTAGAAACCAGTCCAAAACCGGTTCCTATTTGACATGCAAAGAGTGGTTCTTATCTGAGCAGCGAATATTCCTAGTTTCATTTTAAAATCTTGTTCTGTGGTCCTTCAACAAAGAAGAACACCTGAAAATGTGGTTATGCTTCCTATTTAATTGTCACTTACATGTTCACATTCCAATAGTAACAAAACAAATGGTTCCGCAGTCCAGTTGTGCAGAACCCACAGTAGTATGTGGAGTTAAGGGCTTGAAGGATAAGAAGACACATTAAAGGTGCCCAACTGGAAACTTACAACATGATTTAAAACAATTCAGAATGACATGACACAACATATGCAGTATATAAGTAAAACATAGCTGAAACACCATCAAAATATAAATACATGGGCAACCATTTTATTTTCCTTCACATTGGCACGAAGTTTGAATTATAAAAAACCCCTGAGCAGTTTGTAGCCCTGCAGCATGGTGTTGTCTTGTCTCTCATAGGGCGCTAACGTTGCATCGTAAATCTTCTAGCTAGCTGGAAAACACAACTCCTTTTTATTTTGTTGTTTTTGTTAAACATTAGAAGCTTTAGTGCTCGTAATGTTATAATATGATGTGTGTCTGTCTTGCAGGTGGTGTCAAACAGGGACACCCAGGAGACGTTGCTATGTATGGCGTGCGTGTTTGAGGTTTCAAACAGCGAGCACGGCGCCCAGCATCATATCTACAGACTGGTAAAGGATTGAAAGCCTCAGCCGCGCTTAAGATGCTCAAATCTTTTTTCAAGGACTTACCAACCTCAAAACAAGTGGCAGTGCCTCTACATGAAAGTCAAACCTGCAATGGTTGAAGTGTCAGGTGAAGTCAGTTTGTCATGAGTCTGATTCAAGTGTTTATTTGACTGTAGCTGTGAAATACGGTACAGCTGTTTTTATGTTTTATGGGAATTTTTTTATTTTTTAACATGTTCAATGGACTCTGATAGTTATAAGAGTGGCCCTGTCAAAAAAACTTGACTAGATTGATTTGGTAAATGGAAATATGTGTCGTCTTCTGCTTTATGTAAACTAAGAGAAAAAAAAGGATTTAGCAGCTGGTGGTGGTCTGTACAGCAAGTCTTGGGAACGTTTTGTATGTGTGTGCGTATTTGTGAAAATAAATAATGTAGATATACAGACATGCACCCGCAGCAAATAGATTTCCCAAAGAAACACAAGAAACACACTACATACATGCAGTAGCTGAAAGCAAGTGGTCGTTGCAAGATTATTGTTTTTAAAGAAAACAAACCCGGCTTTCAGTCACGTTTATCTGTGTCGAAGCACTCCAGTTCTCAGACACCAACAAGAGAATAAATGCACTGTGAAAACAACACATTTTACCTGCGTCTGCTCCATAAATGTAGAAACATCCACTACTACATTTTTTGTTCGTTTGTTTGTTTGTTTTTTCAACAAACTAATCTTTTCTCTGTGACAACTGATTGGAGAGTTTTTAGTTTCTCGACAGGTGAAAGTACTTTTAAAATGACTCATGAATTGGACTCATCTGGTCCAAAAGCACTTTGTTTCTCTCCCGTTGCTCAGTTTATTGATGCTTACACTCAAAAAACAGATTGTTGGATTTACTTAACTAAGTTAGGTCAACAATTTCCACTCAATTGAGTTGAGTAAAGGTAAATTTACTCAATTATTTTTTCAAACAAATGGGAAAGTTGCTCAACTCTGTTGAGTGGAAATTGTTGACGTAAATTAGTCCAGCAATCTGTTTTTTGAGTGTTCTTTTGCTCTGTGGCTTTAAAACCACAGTTTAAATGACTGTCGCACTACAAATCACTTGTTCTGTATGCTCTGACATCACCCCCTCCCACCCGCCAACGGACTTAGATTATCTTGTTGGATTTTAGTGGAATAATTCCAGTCGGAGAGCTGCTGCCTTTATGATCACAGCTAGTCCCCATGTTTCTGTTGCCTGCATCAATCCTAAGCCTTAAACATGTTAAAGCTATGTGCGAACTCCAAAAGACGACACTAAAACTGTGATCTCTCTACATTAGACGACTCTTTGTGTTTGCAGTGTGTGTTTAATACAATCTGCCAAAGTGGAAGTGTTCAGTGCCTTAGGATAAACTCATTTCCATCTCATAGATTTAAAGTCACTTTTCTGGATAAAACACACAGAACGAACTTCTTTGTTCACAAAATATATTTCATAGAATAGGTGCACTCCAAGAAAAACATTTTATTTTTTACATTTTTTTATTTCCGTTTGCAACATTAGAAATAATTTTAAAAAAATCAGTTATACCAGAGCCAATTAAAAACGCTGTTCTGTTGACAGTGTTACGTTTGACACCACACCCTCTTTTCAATGCTCTTTCTGTGATGGGGTGTTTTTTTTATTTTTCTAATACAACACTGACAGACCGCAGAGAAGTTGACAAAATATGTGATCCTAACTTTAATGGATCATCTCTAATGGCCTCTGTGGTTCTTTTGAAAAATCACAGATATGAGCAGCAGACTGTGACAACGCAAAACCTTTTCAAATCACTAAGATTCTGAGTATTTCTGATTGACTGGTTCTGAGTCGTGTGCTTTTCCTGCTCTCACACATCGTACCATTACCGGTAATATTGGCTTAAGTTACAATTTTTATCTTTGTTTTTTTTTTTATGTCGTTAATCTATAATACATGTGAATAATAAATTGTTTATGTGTTGAAACAAACAAAATAATTGATTTTATACATTATTTCATCAGCTGGTTTTATTAAAAATTACATCAATTATTGAAAAACACTAATCAGATGATCCCTGCTAACAAGTTTTTTTGTTTTTTTATACACTAATGTGTACTACAAACACCGCCTTTCCTGTTGCAGAAGACCAAAAAAAAAACCTGGAGACTCTTGTTATGTCCTACGTGGTAGTGAGAAAGTGCCTTTGGTTTCAGTGTTCTTCAAAATGATCGAGCATAAAAAAAAAAGAAAAATCACTAGACCAAAAATGAGATATAAATGAAACCAATCACCACATTGCCTTTTTTTAAAAGGACTGAGGACTGATTGATAGCAGGAGAAAAATAGGATTAACTAAATAAAGCATATATTCATTTTAATTACGATGTAAAATGATTTAAAAAAATATATTTGAATAAATCACTTTTTTTTCTGCATGAGCTCAAAGACTTAATTTTTTTTTTTTTTTTTACACCCGCTGACAGCATACAGGTTGTCAAATCAAAAACACCGAAGCTGTCTGCTTCATGCACACTTGCAGGCTCAAGTGTTGGAGACACTAAAGTTTCTTTGTTTCAGTGACCACACTCATATGTATTGAAAATCTAAAAAAATTTACTTTTGATGATCTAAACACAACGCTGTTAAACTTTTGTTATTTGCTAAAACTTTTCAAATGTAAAGTTAGATAGCAGAAACTCTAAAAAGACCATTTTATGGTTAAATCTGTTTCTAAACACGTTTAACAAATTAGATTTTTTTTTCAGCTGCTACATTAGAATAAATGGGGGCATCAATGTTAATACTGTAATGATCATATTTACTAAAACGTTTTACTGTTTCTTACGAAGATTAGAATCGTTTGAGATATTTTAATCGAAGAGTTAAATAATTACCGACAGTTTCTCTGGAGGATGCAGGGAGATGAGTCGTTCAGTATTTTTTGCCACAGTCCTGTGGACAGCGTGGAGATGTAAAATGCTTTCCTCTTCTGTTTACCCTACGTATCTGTTCACATTTATTAATTGAATACTGTAGCGTGAGTTGTTCTTGTTTTCTTATTGTGCCTGTACACTTGGTTTTGTGATGACCTTGTTTGTATATTGCGAGTCCATTACGATGGTAATGTTGTCACTGCTGCACTGCTGATGTATTAACACTAAAACAGCAGGACTGATGCCGCTGACGGCACAAATAAACGTCTGCTGGACCACTTGAAGGGAACGTGGACACGGACACAGTTATGTTCAATCATGCTACAAACATATCAGCAGTTTAGCTTTTGTTATTTGTATTTTTATTTTCAGAGTAGGTGCTGGTACCTGTCTGTTTTATGACTATCTCTGATGGTGGCTTTAAAGTGACTGTTGACATACAGCTGTCATTCACTCACTTTGGTTTTGTGTGCAGATTTCTTTTATTTCTTCTTTTCTTTTTTTATTTGTAAAGAGGTGTTTTGTATAAAGGTATCCCTTAGCTTTTCCTGGTACAGATGTGTGATATCTTTTCATTTCCATGAACATAAAGTGTTGGAGCAACGAAGAGAAAAGAAGCTGTGCTGTTTCCGTGTTCTGCTCATGGTCTTGTCTTCGCTCCGTAACATTACGATGCCTTCTCGACAACAATAGATATTTTGTAGCTTTCTAGATATTTTCTATGTATGCAAAATTGAAGTTTAATAAATCTGAAAAAAACAAAACCAAACATGGACTTCTCCTTTTTGTCACTTGAATATAATGTCAGTTCTGAATTACAAACCACTGCTTTATTTTGTGGTGAGCTACATCTTACCTGTAGCTTTTACCTGCAGGAACCTCACATCAACAGCAGATGGAGTCATTACTTCTTTACTCACCAGCTCACATGTAGGCTTTTTGAATGTAAACCACTGTAGAAGCGGAAACACCACCAGAGGGAGGCACTGAAAGAAAATCATTTTTCAGTGAGTTTCTGTTTGCAAAGGATTTAATGATTAGGCCAAACAAAATTAGTTATTTTTGTTTGGGTCAAACAAGTAAAAAATATATACTTAACATATTTTAATTAGAGCTGTATATTTTTTTCAGTGTACAACTGTAAAGAAATAACAAAAATACAAACTGTTAAATTGAAAATAAAATGGAATATTTAAATGTTGCTGAATAAACAGTGAGTATGTTGGTTTTGGAAGTAAAGCCTTTATGTGTAAAGCATTAATAAATGTGTTAATTTATAGCCAATGAAGTATAAATCATTCCTTATTAAGGGTGTTTTCAAGGTTAACCATTTATTATTGATCAAGTAAGGCTATACTGTTTTCCCCCCCATATTTTTCATTAACATAGATTTTGTTAGTTGTAATTGTAAATGCTAAATTGTAGCTGTTGATAAACGATGAAATCAGGACTTCATCCTTCCATCGGCACAAGATTATTACCCACATTGCAGAATGGTTTTGCTGACTCGGAGGTCATGTGATCCCAACAGAGCCAGCAGGACTGAGTGTTTCCCTGTCTGGGCCTCAGAAACATAAAGTCTCGTGGAGTTTACATCTTGCAGCTCCACCAAACTTCTCACACATGCGTCTTCTGCGCGCACTGATGCTGATGCGTTTTTTCTTACACTCGTGGATTGTAGTTGGGAATGTTTATTTTCTTTCCTTTTTTATAGTTTAACGGAAACCAATTATGGAATCAACCATAGAACCAGAGGAGAATAAGATATCTGTGTGGGTCTGCCGAGAGGAAAAGCTGGTCCTCGGCTTGTCGAAGCGCACCACCTGCGTGGATGTTGTCCGAGTTCTTCTGGAGGAGCAGAACTCCCAGCATGGATTTTCCACGGCGCAGTCTTTCTGCATTGTGGAGAAATACGGCGGGTTCGAGAGGATTTTGCCGAATAAAACAAAGATTCTGAGGCTTTGGCTCGCGTGGGGAGAGGAGCAAAAGAACGTGAAGTTTGTGCTGGTGAAAAGCGACGCGTCTTTGGAGAACCACGCCGCCAGGAGCGCAGAGGCGCGCGTGGTTCGCAGCAAACACAGCCCCTGTGTCACTAAAGGGACATCACGGTCTGTCGTGGGGGGCATTTCACCCGAGAAGCAGCGTCGGATCGTGAGAAAAGCTTTTAGAAAGTTGGAAAAGATCAACAAGAAGAGGACGCGCGCGGCGCACAGAGATGCGTCCTGCGCGGAGAAGATGGAGACGTTGGTTCATCTAGTCATTTCCCAGGATCATACCATCCGACAGCAGATTCAGAGGATTACAGGAATGGATGTAGAGATAGAAAGACATGAAGCAAAGGTGCATTTGGACAGAATTAAAAGACATGGGATTAATTATGTGCAGAACATGTATTTGCTCGCAAATCCGGTCCCAAACCCAGAGAGAGACGAAAAGTCTCTGAGTGAGACTTCTGCCAAGTTTGAAGTGTACGCCCGGCAGTGCGAGGAGATGCTCAGATTAGAAGAGGAGCTTTGGGAGCAGGAAGCTCTTATAGAAACCATCACAGCTCACATCCAGGAGGAGCTGAACCACCGCTGGATGCTGCGGAGGAAAGAGGAGCTAAGGCGCAAACAATCAGAGCCCGGCGGGGGGGCACCATCGTTCCTCTGCTTTGAGACAGACTCAGCCTCCCAAAACGAACTGTTTCTGGAGAAAGAGCGGATCAAAACGCAGCTAGATGCGAGTTTGTACATCGGTCTGCGGCTCAACGCGGATTTAGAGGCTATTAGGGGCGATTTAGAGCTGTCCCAGCAGATTTGCGCAGCGAGGGAAAAGGAAATGAGGGATTTGCTGGAGAAAGTGAACAGTTTGGAAATGGAGGAGGGGGCAGGCGGTGAGGAGAAATGCGTAACAGAGGATAAGACGACTTTGACTGGGACTTTGGGGGATAAAAGTGTGTGGCTGGAGCAAGACAGAAGTCTGTCCAAGGACCACAGTCTCAACGATGATGACTCAGACACTGGTTTAAGTTCTCTGCACAGTCAGGACTCAGACGGCCTCCCAGTTTGGGAATCACTGGTTTAAGTTTGGTGACTTATTTAGATGTATTTTTTTAAACAAAACCAAAAGCTTTTACAGTCTCAGGGATGGAAATGTTTGTGCAAAAACATCACTTTATGTCCAGGTCTTTTCATAATCAAACATCTTTTCACGTAACTCAAAAATAATTTTTTTTTACCATTAAATAAAACTGCTTTAAAGACTAAAAAAGCTTGAAATGATTTATTTTGTGTGTGTTTATCCTTTTTTGTTTATCTGGCCCTGGTTGCAGGTTATAAATTAAAGAATGCAAACAATGAATTATGACAAAAATCACTATTTACAGCACATTTCCACCAATTCTGCCATGATACAATATTCAGAGACAGCAGGACAACACAGACACAAAGACAAAGACGTTTTAGATTAGTTTTTGTTTCAGCTTCCACTCTGAATCCTCTCACCAAGAGATAAGAAAACCAAACATTTTGGCTGTGAATCATGAAGTCATAACATCTGCAGTCAAAACAGAGACGCAAAGTTTAAACAGGTTGTCTTCTTCACATCCTGACTGTCACCTTACTGTAATAGTCATGAACAAAGTGTTGCGTCTTCCCTGTGTGTCTCATAGCTGCTGCTGTTGAACCACGTCAAAATCACAAATAAAAACATGAAACCTTAAACTATTTAACTCAAACACCTTATTTAAATTCACAGCTATACCTGTTCAACTTTATATAATCTTATAGAATCATGCAGCATTATAATTTAGTCACTTTTGTTGTATCTTATTCCCATCACAATATTAAATTTAAACCATCATCTGGAGATTCAAGTTTTGCTTTGTTTGTTCACAAATTTGAACCAAAGCAAGAAGAGATTTCTTCAACAGGATACAATTACACACCTAAATATTTATTTACAAAAGGAAAAAAACTTTTGGCTTCAGCTCAGAGAATAGCAAATGTTAAACCTGTATTAAGTTTCCAACCTTGATGAACCCACCCATGGGCTGCTTTATACCTGAGTACCCAATGATACTTAAAACAAGACAAAAGTATACATTACTTCCTGCATCCCTGGAGTTTTATATTTACAGTATTTAATAGGTCTACTGACAGACTAAACAGCAGATCAACATGAGGTTTTCTCAGCATATAAAGTGACTGAATCACAGGTTATAAAACTATAAAAAAACAGGAATTTTGGATTATTTGGGGTAAAAGGATCTGTTCCCATTGTTACAATTTTGCAACACATTTTTGTACATGAGTAAGACACCATGTTGCAAAACAAACAATCAACAGCATTCATCTTTAATTCAAACCACATATTAAGTAGAAAAAGAAATGCTCTTGTCAAACTCAATACACGAAAATGTTTTAGTTGTTTCTGATTTCAAAGCAAATTCCTCACATTCAAGAAAAGAAATGACCGTCTTCTAATGGCACTAACCTGACAGTGTTCCTTAATCCCTGGAATGTGTCACTTTGTGTTCCCAGCAGCCTTTGTTCGCTCGGTTGGAGGGACCTGCCATGAAGTCACTAATGAAGGTATTGACTTGGGAGTCGAGACCCTAGTGGAAGTGCTCTCAGAGAGCACTCGGACCTCCGCTAACAGACTGGGACTGCCGGTGTGCGCTCATTAGACCTCATTGTGCTGGTGGCAGGTGTGTTAATCCTGTCAGGCTGGGTGGTGACCCTGCGACCTCGCCTGTGGGATACTGTACCCTCTCTTTCCGATCCACTCAATGCCTGTCACCTCTTGTTTGGAGCAAATTTAGTTCAGCTCTGTCTGCAGCCTTGTTAACACCGCAAATGTAGCAAGAAAAGTGCTGGATCATTTCTTATGATGATTTGCTTGATTAGCCACAAACTTTATTTACCTTTATCTAACCAGGTAAATCACTGAAATCACATATTTCTTTTGCAAGGGCGGCCTGGGCCTGTAGGCAATCTATGCATGTTTTTGGTTTGTGAGACAAAACCAAAGTACCCAGAATAAACCATGCAAGCTAGAGGAGAACATGTAAACTCAACAGAGAAAGACCCCAGGTCCAAACCAAGGATTGAACCCAGGATCTTCTTGAAGTGAGACATCTAACCACTAACCCATCGTGCTACCCTGACCCCGACTCCCAATTTGATAATGAGAGTCATTTTGAAAGAATTTGCTGTTTTTATTATAATATTCACATTGTTGCACCTGATCAAGATAAGTTTATGGAAGAATGCAAAAACACTATTAGAAAATGATTTATTACTCTTTTGGTTTCAACCCAAGACATTTTGTTACAGACTAATGTATGGTCAGGGTGATTTTGCATCTTCTTTTTTTTAATTTATGAAAATGGATGCCTTCTTATTGATATTCACCTGAGCTGAGTGGAGACTGGGAACAAGTGAGAGTGGGTATGACAGGCTGACCAAGGAGAGTTAATAATGGTGCTCAGTGGAAACAAGGAAACTCAAAGAATGAAAACCTGAGTAAACAAATGCAGGAATCACAAAACCTAACCATAATAAATAAATTAATTAATAAATAAAACTAAAAAACACACATGACACATGCATGTCTTCTTGCATTCATCATGGGGTGCTGCAGCACCCTCACACCGCAACTTCCCACGACCCTGAATATTGGTGAAAACTTTGTGCAGCTCTGAATAAATAAATGTTGTGACGTTACATGAGGTTATGATAAATATAGCTGAAACTAAAGATGCTTTACTGAATTAGATTGTGGTTTTATCTGCGTTGTAAATTAGTCGGAACCAAGAAAACAGGATGACCAACTGACCAACATTTTAATCCCAGAAAACATGAGAGCAGTTTTTTAACAAAAGCAAAGGAATAGAAAAGAAAGTGAGGTTGGAAGTTTAAATCTTTGTTACATTTCCTGACCAAGCTCTTATAAACGACATCTAAATGATCTGTAGTTTGACCTCTACTGATTGCGATTACTTTTTTAGAATGTTTTTCATTCTTTAAATGTCTGATATGAACCAAATGTTCAGAAGCTGAGCTGGACTGTGCTAATGTGTGTCACACGCACAAACTTTCCAATAGGGAATGATAATTGTCTTCTCCAACACCCTTTGTTTGGTAAAATCAAACATTACAGAGGATTTCATGGGTGTGCTTTATGTATCAGTTACAGAAAAAACTTGAAGAAGTCTGGGTGAATTGTCTTCCTCTCCATAAAAATTGAATAGATTTTGCTCCAGGCATAAATAAATAACAAGATCTTTTCTCCAGAACAATTCCTGCAACCCCCCTTTGCTTTTTATGACCTACTGGAAAGGTTTGGCTTCCCATACAAAGGGAATGGATTGTGTTGCATTACTTTTGTGGGTCACACCTTTCTGAAACCATGTCCAAGTAGACCGAAATATCAAAACAATAAGGCTGTGTCAAGTTCCTATTTAAATTTCACTTTTACATGTGAAGGGGTACCCCAAAATAAAGTTATGTACAGCATATTTAATCAAAGCTACATTTGCCAACTACTTTAATAAAGCAGAGCTGCAACTTCAACAAAATATTTAAAATTCATGTAAAAGATAAACAAGGGAAAATGATGAAAATAATGGAAAACATTTCATATTGTGTCAAATCTGCTGTTCCATCCATGGTTAAAACTTTCAGTTTAAAGGTATTAAAATATCTTGCACATAAAAATAAGTCACTTGACCAAATAACTATAATATGTATGTTTGTATTTGTATACAAGCAAAAACAGTCTTCTTGTTTGATACGTCAATATATTAGTTTACTATTAAAAAGTCCCACAACGCAATCATATTTTTAAACACCTGCCAACAAGAATTGTGAGAAAATGTGCAGAGATTGTTGTTGTAAATTAAAGTAATAGTATTGTTATTGTGTTGTGGGGAAAAAATACACTGATTTAGTTTTTTAAAACAAATTTTGAACAAGAGATTTAAAATAAATCATTTATAGGAGCCTGCTCTAAAAAGCTGCCAATAATGATGGTCTTTTTGGCACTTTGGCATCAAATTACTTCTCCTGAAAAGTAAACATAATTATAAGGTCAGAAATGTGAATAGATCAGGAAAAATATCAGTCTATTTGTTTGACTTTAAATTAAAATAAAATAAAATAAAATCTAGACAATACATGACTGAAATAGAACTTGCATCTTCTAGTTCTGTGTGTATTTCTACAAAGAAATGTCCCTGAATAACATGCACACTGATTAGCATTAAACCCCAGCTGACAGGACTCCACAACAGACTTCAGTTCCACAAAACCACTCCATGTCTGGAGAGCAGGGATAAAAAGCTCTTCAGCTGCAGTCAGGATGAATCTGAAATGCATGTTTGCGATGCCGGGGCCCCTCTTGTCCCTTGTCACTGGGTTTAATGAACACATGTTCAGTTTCTTACTCCCTCCTCATCATCACAAAGCTCAGCTGCTCTTTGGGTGAACTGCCTGGGAACACAGGCCTTCTGGTAACTCATTAGAAAAGCACAGATTTTTTTTTCATCAAAATAAATTAGGTCCCTTTGCAGCAAGTATTCAGGACAAATTGAGTCTTTGCATTTAGGAAATTAAGAAAAATAGTTGCACAAAATAAAGCGTAAAGATTTTATTTATTTATTTATTTATTTATTTAAGTTAATGCAGGTTTTTTTCCAGACTACAAACAAAACAGACAAAAGTTTTTTAGTAAATGTGGTTCTAATACTTAAGCCAATACCTGTAACCATGATAGAAAATGCACTCAGTCAGATTTTATATTGCAATTTTCTTCCAGAGTTTTCTTAAAATCATCTCTCTCTTCAGGTGAATTTCGTGCTGAACATCTGTCAGAATTAGAGGAGTCAGATCTGCACTTCCACATCCAGACTAGATTAATCCTTTTTGACTTCCCAGTAAATAAATGCAGACAAATTCCTGATCAAACTATATTTCATCAAACTTTTAAGAGAAGATTCTGCTCCAACCCTGGACTAAAGCAACAAGAAACAAACTTTGTTCTACTTGAAAATACATATAAAGCAAATAAACAGGGAGGTCACCATATAATATTCTTATTACATGTTGAACATCTGAATGTGGATTTGTAAGGTTTCATTTCTCTTTTCAACTGAATGAAGGCATTACAAAAACAAAACATCCCAAATTCCCACATTTATTTAATTTGAGTTTTTGCATTTAGAGTTTTGTACAAAATGCTCCAAAAACAGAAGCCAAAGAAAGGTTGAGACACAGTTTCTTTTTAAACAGAATGAATTTAAAAAAATCTATTCAGATGAGTGATATGCACAAGCAGGAGAGCACTCATCATGCTTAAGTGCAAGCTTCCCAAGGAAGAAGGCTAGGCTTGATTTGTGGAGAAAAGGAGTGTTGTCATGGAAACCAATCATCTGGGATCAGTCAGTGTGGGAAACCTGATACTGCAAAGAAACTACACTCCAAAAGTGCTTAACAGAATACACTTTATTAGAAAAATAGTTTTTTTTCTTATTTTATTTTCACACAAATTTTTGTTTTTTCACACACATTTATTTTTCACCTGTAATTTTGTACTGAAAAAAGTCATGTTCTGTGTGTTTTTAAGTAAAGCCTTTCAGTGTTTTTCTCAATCTTTTCACATAATGTGAATGGTTGCTCTGGCCTAATTACATCACCAGGTCCAGACTTAGATCAACAGCTACAAAACTAAATGCACGTCTTTCCAGTTTGTGATGCCAAGAAGTCTGGGAAAGATAATACATGGATGTTTGAGATAAATCAAGAGCTTCAGTCCCTTCTGCTGCAGCTGCAGAGCTTTTATTGTTGCAGTTTAGTCATCATCTGGAAGAATCACAAAACCCCAACAATTTGACTCAAATGTGTGCCTGGATATCTCCAAAAAATAAAATTCTTTAATTTTGGACATCATGATTCATTCCTGCTCTTTTTTTTATTACAAAGCTGATTATAGCAAATGGAAGTTTATGTTCATAATTAACAAACTATTATTTTAATATTTGACCTGCTATTACACAGCCTGTAATGTTCACATGTAAATCACCAGCCTCAGACAGGTGATGCTGACTAACCTAAAGACAAAGATGAAAAACAAGTTGTCAATTTTTTTGTATCGTTTTTATTTGATTCTGTAATAATTATGCATTAATGCATTGTTTGTGAAAATTTTACCATTTCCCTGTAGCTTTGCTTTTAGGTCAATGAAATGTAAATCGATGAAAAAACAGAAATGCCAACACAGTAAAAAAATAAATAAAAACTAAAAGAAAAAATGGATATTTCATTTAATTATACGGTCAAGATTTTGTCTCTTTTACACAAGTTTAAAGCCACCCACTCTTTCATAGATTTAATTCCACCCATTTTGTGGCATTTTAACACATAATCCTCCAAAGAAACAGATGGATAACATTAAACACAATATAATGTTTCATGTTCTCGTCTCTTTATATTAAATTAGAGGACACAAGAGCCTGTTCTCACCCAGCTGCTAACAAAATGTTGATAGATTATACTTGTGTGTGCGTGTGCTTAAAAGCTGCAGATGTAATTTCAGTGAGCTATCCTATATCTAACAGACACAAAAGCACCTTATAAGATAAAATAAAAAAAATAAATAAACTTGGATCAGCAGGTTTAATCAATTGAGAAAATTCAAAGCAAAACAAAACATAAAGTGGATCTTATATATGAAGTATCTGCTAAATGAACTGAATATAATGTAGTGTAACACTAGCAGATTGTCACATCTGCTTAATCAGACCACACTGAGTCTTAATAGCAGCAAAGTGGCAGCGGACAGAACCAGACCGCTCAGGCTGAACCAGTAAGAGGATGAAGGGTCTGAACTTACCGACATGTGGCTGCAGCCTGACTGTGAAACTGGAACTGTGTGAGAATGTCATCGTGTCAGATCCATTTGAAGTGAGATATGTGATAAATGTTTTTAACACTGACTTTAGTCACTTTGTATTCCAGGTTGGAGTGCAAGAAAAAAAAAACTAAACAAATTCAGATTTAGGTGTGGAAAAAAAGAGAATGAACTAGCTACTTTTGGCAGCAAAAAGTTAAGAACCATTAAAATCAAATTTCTATCTAAGACCTGCACATTGACTGTCCTGAAGACAAGACAAAGCACCACAAACAAAAATATATATTTTAAAAAGTGCGTTTCTGTGAAAACAAAAGACAATTTTTCAGGTTTGTATGTTTGTAGTCTTTGAATATAACAAACCTGTATATACTGTAGGGTTGTGTCTTCCAAGCTGGATGTGAAACATTTTAAATGTTAAAAACTTCAGAGCACTTGATGCACACACATTGTTGACATATTTCCTGAGACTGCCCTCAAGTGGCAGTAACACGTTATTAGATGCAGAATCAGACAAGAGATACATTTACAGATGCTCCTGTATTCCCATTTGCTAATTTGCAGCTTTTTTTGCTCAAGCCTGCTTTTGGAATCAATTTCAAGTGACCATTTAAGTTGCCAGAAACTGCCTTGCAGTATTTTTAGTTTCACAGCAATTTATTAGTTGAGTTTAAACTGTGCCAACTGGTCAGATTACGGAGCTCGTTTTAAAGCACTGACTGTTGTCTGACAAGTGCAAAATGTTGTAACCATTGGTTACTCTGTTTCTAAACTGAACAGTTGTGTGCCCATTTTTTTTCTTTGATGCATCAATTGCAGTCCAGTTAATGTTAAATACTGTAACTCAGCTGTTTCATTATCTTGCATTAAATAAAAAAAAAAGCTAAACTACCTTGTCATCAATCCCCCCAAAGAACTAAAAAGCTAATGTTCCTGTTGTGAAAATAGTTTTGTAGCAACACACCAAACATACACAATGTGATTTTATTTGACCTTTATTCATAATTTTGAGTCAATTTTAAACAACAATTTTAAGCTTTGCACAAAAAACTCTGACCACAACAGCCTGTGCTCTGCTTTATATCTTGGCTGTGGGAGGAGCATAACATCACATACCAAACCCAGCCAACAACAACATATCCCATAGCAAGGTTCAAAGACATCTGTGAGGAGTTCAGCTGGAGATCATGACAGTAAATGGTAAGACCGTATTTTCTCTTTTCACAAGTCTTCCCCTCAATGGACATTAAATATGTCACCAAAAAAAAAAAAACTAAAATTATCTGTAAAACGGAACCTGAAAAAAAAAAAAGTGACAACACACACACTGCTCAATCAAACCCATCAAATCAACAACAGTGTAAATAATAATAATATTGTTAATACTAAGTTTTACAGTTTTTTCCCCCAAACAAAAATAAATTCCTTTGGTCAAGTAAAAAAACAAAATGAAAACAACAGTGAACCCTTTCATTTAGCAGCCTTGATTTCCTCGAGTTTCTTGTTCTACAGTCGCCCAGGTTCTTGAGGCTCTAAGGCTGCAAAAGAGGTGTCAAGGCAATATGGTTATGGTGCCCCAGGTGCTCCATGCTGCAGCATGCTGGGAATAGGACTACGAGAGTAAGAGAGGGGCAGAGGCATTGACAGAGGAGCAGAGTCCTCAAACAGCAGGTGAAGGTGCATCAGGATCAGGCTCATTGCTGTAGTTGTTGCTGTAGTGGTTCCCACTGGGTGGATGATTGGGTAGGATGTCCAGTTCATCCACTTGAGGGCCGGGGTGCATCACCACCAACTGGTCTTGGGGGATGTCAGCGGCTGCAGCTGCCAGGTTGGTGATGGACTTGGATTTAACACACTGAAAGTCCACATGTCGGCTTTTACCTTCTTCCTTTTCCCAGGACATGCGGATGAAGGGCCTCTGGACGTAGTTATAAATGACCTCTGGACGACCTCCTGGACGTTTCTTGACTTTCTCTTTATAGGTGGGGTAACCTATCAACACAGAGGGCAAAAACATTATCTTAAACATGTTTCAACACATTACCCAGATTAGTCTTGATTTTTGTTTGACTCTTTTTACTTCACAGTAAACAACAAACAAATCATGAAGCCCTCATTTAATTAGTATGCTGTAATTAAATTTGTGTTAGACCAGTTTTTTTGTCACAAACAAGGGCCTTTCTTCCCCCATCTAGTATTGTATTACCTTCACATTTATTGCTACTATAAAATCAATTCTTAGAACAACAGATTGTCTAAAAAACAT
The DNA here is from genome assembly GCA_031762555.1 of Cynodonichthys magdalenae. Taxonomy (NCBI): domain Eukaryota; kingdom Metazoa; phylum Chordata; class Actinopteri; order Cyprinodontiformes; family Rivulidae; genus Cynodonichthys; species Cynodonichthys magdalenae. The sequence continues at coordinate 2,314,727 of JARVJO010000164.1, read as the reverse complement.
TTTTATGAAAGTCAAATTTCACTACATCCAACAGTTTACCGTACCTTCAATACCCAGTCTTATTTTCTTCAATCCTCTCTCCTTTAAAACTGATTTGGCAACATCTCGGTTCTCGATATACTTGAAAAATCTGTACAGTTTTGTGCTGTAAATGACTGTAAAGAGAAGAAAAAATATATTTTTTGTTTTACAGTATGTAAACACTTGTGTGTTTGTTTTCTATATTAACAGGCACTCACTCTGTGAATACTCTTCGCCCATTTGTGGAGGATACTCTTCATCCCAGTCTACCACATCATCGTCTGTAAGGACTACGATGTGACATTCCCTCTCGCCGCTCTGAGCACTGGCCACCATTAAAGGCAGAACCATTTCTTCAAGATAAAACTCAAACTGACGCCGAGCTCCATCATTGGACAGCTCATGCATCAGGGCACCTGTTGAAAAAAAATATGTAAGAAGATGTGATGTTTTAGATCAGGACTCGAAGGAATCAACCATTAAGCCCCCAAAAGCAAATTCAGACAAAAGCGAACACTACCATTGGGGAAAATTAAAAGTCTTTAATAATATTAGACAATAAAACCAGTTTTAGTAAACTTTATATTTTTCTTTCTACCACACACATAAAAAGTTGTAGAATGGTACAGCTGGTTTGAACTCAGGCAGCCACTGTTAATGTGTAGCATGAACAGCACAATCCTGAAAAAGTACTCACTGAGGTCTCTGCATTTGATGGTGCTATAGTCAAAGGAGATGCATAGATAGTCACACGCCTCCCGCAACTCAGGGATGGAGATTCCATCAGGACAGCGGATTATCCCAGATTTATAGTAATCCTAACAATTAGATAGAAATCACAAAGACAGTCATTTTAAATGACAACAATCCAATAACTTTCAAAGCATACACAAAATATCAAGTATAGGCTTTTAACATAAAATTCAGGAAACACAGTAAAACAGTTTCTACTCTTGGGTGTGTTTTGTCACCTAACAGAAGACTAAGAAATTCACATTACATTAATCATTTATTACAAATTGTTAAACTGTTACCATGTACATTCCTGAAAAGTAAAAAGATAACTTGCAGTAAATGCAATGAAATTACCTAGGAGTAAATAATTAACAGCTTTTTATTATGTATGTGCAATGATACTGTGCACTGTGTCACAATTGGAGCTTAAAAAAACAGTTTGTTTAGAAATCAAGACATTTTTTTTCTCCAACAAATATGATTTTAAAAGGAGATCTAATCTGATCATTCAAAAGTACTTTATTGAACCAAGAGGGAAATTAGGTGAAATTAGGTATATAACCTTAACCTTTACATAACCATAACCTTAAAAAAAACTGTCAAGAGCACCTTCTTCAGTAAACTGTGTCACTTGCTTCATTTAACACAAAGACAATTACAACTTCCTGCAGTTAGTCTAGACAGTTTTTAAGCTGAATGTAAAACAATTGATCAAAAAACATCACTGTAAAACCCACCACAATAAAGGTATGGATGTTAAGGGATTTTTAACTATTAAAAAAGGATTTGCTTTAGCTTCATGGTTCACATAAAAACTTTGTGTCTGCTAGTCTACAAATATCCATCCATTATATTCTGCTTATTCTGAGTCGGGACGCGGGGGCAGCAGCTTGAGCCAGTGTACACTGAGTTACACGGTTGAATGCCCTCCCCAAGTCTACAAAATACATGTAGACTGGATGAACAAACTCCTATGACCGCTTAAAGACTCTGGTGAGGGTAAAGAGCTGGTCCAGTGTTCTACGGCCAGGACACAACCCGCATTGTTCCTCCAGAATCTGAGGTTCGACCATTGATCTCTCTCTCTCTTCTCCAGCATTCCTAAATAGACATTACTCTGGAGACTAATATATTATTTATTTTGTTAAATAAAAATATTAAAAAGCTGTACTAAAACTAACCAAAATTGCTCTGAACACAGTTGAGCTTATGCCCTCAGCCACCTCGTACTCCCCCTTCTCGTTGGGTCTTGTGAAATTATGTTCTCTTCCAGATCCAAACATTCTAGAAAAAATAAAGAAAATTGATGAATTTTCTCTAAGAAACAAAAGAACACAGATGACGCGAACTCTGATATTTAAATTAGTTAACATGTATAATTTAAACAATGAAGGAATGGACATCTAGTTATTTTAAATGAAAGTTTGTCTGGCACTACTTTATAAAAATGAGAAGAAATTATTTAATTATTGTGGCTACTTCAGTAAAATACAAACAGTAATGAGGATCAAACTGTCCTTACCTGCCCAACATGGTGTTGGGTTGTGCAGTGAATATGGAAGGATCTACAACAAAGCGTGTGTTGTCAACAATCAGGGTGACTCTCTCAGAGCTTCTAACGGTTCGGTTTCCAACAGCGGCATTTGCTCCACCCTCTTTAGGATTTTCATAGATGAAAACCATTTCTCCAGCTCCCAAACTTTTGAAGGTGCCTTCGGTACTGGATAAGCTACTGTTCCGACTGCTCACCACCCCACTGCTGCTGGAACCACTAGGTGAAACTCTCTGAGGCCTTGGGCTACTGGGCCTTGATGATGGGCCATCTCGCTCACGGTCTGCAAACACCCAGGAAGGACAATGACTCACAGAGAACAAATTGTCTTTATATTTGGATCAAAATTGATACAGCAAGGATTCATGTCAAAAACCCATTAAATAGATACTAAAAAACATTTGTATCAATAAATAGATCGGAAATCTGAATAATGAATGAATGATACTTTATTGATCCCATGAAGGGGAATTACAGCATAATAAAGTAGAATAAACAACCACATACAATCTGAAAGGAACTAGCTCTATTCAGAAGATTTGTGTTATTTCTAAAGAAGCTAACTATTAGCAGTTTTAGTCCAAGCAACCAACTACTAATCAGATTATACATACATAAATCACACCTAAGCTAAGTTGTAGTAAACTTTACTCAGCAGTAACTTGACAAAAGCTGCTAGACTCAGACCTGACATTCATGTAAGCCCTCTATTCTTCCTATGCATACTCACCACTGTTGTGTTGGCGGGTGGGTGAAGTGACGTTTCGAATGCAGGGGGTGAGCTGCCCTTCTCTTTCATGTGAGGAGTCTCTAGAGCGATCACTAGAACGACGGCGGTCACGTGAGCGGTCACAACCCCCACTGGCACCATGCAGGCTCATCTTTCTCTGTTCTGCCTCCACTCGAGAAGCTCTGGCCTGACTGCTGCTTTTCAACACAAACGCATATGTGATGTTACCCATTTTATTTTACCGTTATACAGTTTTAAAATTTGTAGAAAATCAAGACATGTGACAAAATATGGGCTCATTGTATTTTAGAGAGAATCCATTTTGGAAGTGTGAAAAACTCCAGTATTGCATACAAAATAAAAAAACAGAATTGCCCAAGAGGCCTTAAAAACATATGCAACAACCAGAACAACTAGACCAACCACATTTGGAAAGCTTCTAATTGATAATGTTACACACAAACCACAATTTACTGCAGATTCCTAACAAACAAAATGTGTTTTGTCACACTTGAGTGATCTAAACATGCCAAGTGTTGGTATAAAGTAAAAGCTGTTAATCAACAAACAAAAGGAAAGTGAGAGTGTTAAGATCAGCACAACTTTGGGGATGTTGGTGTTAAACTACACAACTTCACTTACAATCGCAGATAAAAAAATACAAAATGTCTGTATAACCAGAAAAACAACTCACCAATTACACTTAAGCCCAAACTAGCCCACAATTATTTCTACCTACACAAAGTGTGAAACAGCAACAATAAAGTCATCAAGTACAATAAAAACTCTTGACAAATCAAAAAAGCCGTATACCTTAGATCAGCAATATTCCTATTTTATTTTTTAGCTATTGTGAAAATTACCATAAATCCTGTCTTTGTTTAAAAATGTCGTTATTTTCCCCTCCGAAGATGTCGGAGGTTAAATTCATGTGACTTACCTCGAATGCTTGCAGAGTTTGCGAGGTCGGCTTGTTGCGTTTCGTTCCCAGTTTTCGGTATCACTGGAGTTACTGTCATATGACTGCAGACGTGCTGCCATTACCCGTACAAGGGAGACTCCAGTCTGGATCTTTCACCTTTCATTATCTGATCAGCATAAAGGGTTCATCAACAAGTTTGTTGTGTCCTCCGGTTAGACTTAACCCCAAACTACCCAATTAATGTATAAACACGCCACACTTTTTAAACGAATTTAATAAACCAAGCTCAACCAACATAGTTATGACTGCCAAAATATATTAATACCTCAACAAACTATAAAGAACATCCGTGTAATTTGAGTCGGTCCACGATTAGCTAAATACTTTGCGATGATAGCATACGTTGTGGCTAAATTAGCTGTCTTTGTTAGCGGCACATTACAACAACGTTTGTCCTATGATTATTTCTTAACGTTAATGTGAACAGTTGACAAACGTCATTATTATTGATACAGGTTTTTGACTGTATTGGCATGTATATCAAAATTACTTCATAAAACCTACCTAGCTTACCCCGTTTTCCGCTGTAATCCCAGCTAACCAGCCATCCCTTTCAAAACACTCACCCAGCCAGGTGACGTAAAACGTAACAACCGTTGACGGCTCGACGTGCTGACGCACACGAAGCTAAAAACCTAAGCTGTTACGGCTTGGTTTTTACTGATACAACTTGCCATACAGGTTATTTTCCATAAAAAGTTACATTAATTTTAAATAGATTAAAAATAATGTTTTTCCAACAACTGGTGGAGCAATGCTCAGTATTTCCTAAAAAGGTAATCAAAAAAGAACATATAACAAATCTCGCGATATTTTGTGTTGTTTCAAACCAGCTGCTATAAGCAACATTATAAGCAGACGCACTTGTACCTATTTTATATTACAGTAACCCAAATTTGAAATGTTCTAACATAAATGCAATAACATCAATATGAACAACACAAAAATGTTTTTATAAAATATGTCTCAATATTAAACAAATGTTAAACTTAGCAGATGTGGTTTTGTCTAATTTTGGAATTGAAGAACAGTGGCCTTGATCAAGAAGTCTGGTTTGAGATTCCCATAACAATATTGGCTAATAGATAATAGGCTTGTAGCTGTAAAACAAGTTGTTAATGAAGTAAATGGATTTCATTGTTAGGAATAATAGCTTGTCCTACAGGACATTATGTAATAAAATACAAATTAAATAAACTGGACAACTTAAATGAGTAAAAAGATAAAGACAATTTAGGAATAATGAATATTTATTGCTAAATTTAAGGATTGTGTCATTAATTTAAAAAATTGAAAATAACTTTAGAAGTAATTTATTGTAGTAGTAAAAAAGAAAACAGACAAATTAAACTTGTGATTGAAACAACAAAACTTTTTTGTCAATTTGCTACAATACAAGAGGTTTTGTTAATTTATTCTTAAATGTAATTTCATTTAAAACAAATTTTAAGTTGTAGCAACATTCAAACTATACAGACTTGCTTTTTGCTGGCTCTTATTTGCACAACACAATAAAACATATTTTTGAAGTGCACAGGACTATACTATTGATATAAAAAAAGAAATAATGTTTTACTAACTAACTAACTAACTAACTAACTAACTAACTAACTAACTAACTAACTAACTAACTAACTAACTAATCAAAAGTAACAATTACAAATTTAGGAATATAATGTCAATTAAAAAAATAAAAAAAAACTATTACAATACATATGAAATAATTAAATAAATACAAACAAACAAGTAAGACAATAAATAAACAATAAAACAAATAAATAAATAAATAGTTGGATGGGCAAGTTATTTGGTACAACAAATAGCTTAACTTGGTATGTCTTTGGCCTTGAAACTTTCTTCTTGAGAAGCTTTTCTAACATTTCCTGATTGCACATGTCGTGGTTTTGGGCTGAAAATGATAATTTCCTTTAACTTTTCCTGAAGCCAGTCCTGTCTGTCTCCCACTTCCTTGTGTTCCTGAACATTATGCATAAGCTGAACCTCACTGATGGATCTCTTCCTGCAGAAACAGAAAAATACATCAGTTAAACACTACAGGTTTTGTAAAAGATAAACAACCAAAATAAACAAAATTCTTACCTCAGTGGGCTTGCCTCTGTGAGAATAGTGATAAAGACGATGATCAGAACCAGCATTTCCAAATGTTTCAGTAAAAGCATACTGAGAACTGAAATAAACAAATAGAGTTTAGCCATAATGCTTACACTGTCTGAATGCAGCAAGTCTAATTGTACAGTGATACATATTCACCATCCTGTTAAGTCTTACCAGAAGTATTTTGTCCTCAAGTTGAAGAAAAAGTTTGTCTGGTTTATTTGCAACAGCTCTGTAATAATCTGAGTGAAGAAGACACACTTGTTGACAAGTCTTTCGTGGGAGGAAGGCACTCTCTCTTATATACAGGGTCGCCCTCCCCGGGTCATCAATGAGTAAATTTTGCTGTTGATGTTGATGTCACATTTCCAATGAATCAATGGGAACAGGCATCTGCAATGACACCACCTCCACCACAATTCACTAACTCATCTTTCAACACCTTTGCAAAGGGCCTCATTTGTCATACTGTTTTGAAGCTTCAACTTCATTTCATCCCTCACTTATAACAATAAAAACTTTTAATCTGACCCACACAGGATCGTAGAATTTATGAGAAAATTGTTGTTTTTGGCTGCATCTTTGACTGGGTTTGCCTCATGCAGTGGGACTGCAGTGAAAACATATACTCACTGAAACGGCAATGACTGTCAAGCAGAATTTATTAGCAACTCAATTTTTTATGGTTCATCTCATGCAAGCATGGAAGGGTCACTGAGAAGAGCACTGCACCATCCCACAGAGAAAGAAGAAGCTGTTCATCCAGATAACAGTTGGGGCTTAGATCTAGTGACGTTTTGTGTTTCATTGTGGCAGGTGGCTGCATTGTGTCCATAAATTCAACTTTAAATACTTTATTTCTGTCACTGCAAGACATTTCAGTTAGAAGTTTTAGATTCAGCTTTTATGTTAGCGTTTATAGGTAATAAAATCCTTCACACTTTATTTTAAATAATGTATATGATGCATCTAGCTGCAGAAAATGAAATGTTAGTTTTCCTCTTCTAGAATGAGTCGGCAGCATGAAGCTGTATGAGGACTGGGGAGCCCCATCTGCAGATTCACTCACGCCATCAATCATACAAACATGACTGGGCATTTGAAAAACATACAGCTAACCTCCTTTGAAATACTTAGCATCACATTTGTGTGATGCATGATCTGTGGATAACCTTGTCACAGTGTCACAAGGTGCATTAGGTAACCAAGGGAGACAATTTCTAAAAGTGGCAAAGGAATGGCTGTGAAAAAATAAGGGCCACAGAAGGACCTATATTTTTCGGTCATTTAACTCTCCAGCATGATGCCATGTTGTTGCAATCTTGTGCACTTCTGTGGTACTTGATATACTGTTTTTGCAACATTAGGTGAAATGTTATATCATGTTTGATGATATAACTCCTAATTCATTAATCATTTTTAGTGTCTGTCAGGTTCTGTGTAAGTTTGCTTCTATGACACCATCTAATAAGCTTCCATATTACACCATCATTAAAATAAGTGGGTATCACAAAATGTTAAGGTATTTAATTTTATATCAACAATATTTGCCTTGTCACATTAAGATTGTACAGAAATTCATCAATATGTGTCATTTTTAAGGCAAGTATAATCTCAGTATGAGAGAACAGAATGGAAGTACATGTAGGGTGATTTTGATGGCTGTGTCTTTATCAGCAATCTGCACCATGCACATAAACAGCACTTAGCACCACCTGTGCTTTCAAACAGGCTAGATCTTTTTTGTACACGTGTAGTATACTTAACCAAGTATCTCATTACCTCATGCGCTCACAATGTGAGCCATCTGAGGGACGGTATGCAGTTGGTGTGCAAGAGGACTTGTCAGGGACTGATGGGAAGAATCGCATGTAAATCACTAACGGGGGTCACCTTCATGTCACAAAGAAAGTAACACGCATAAAGCGATTCATCTCTTTGAACTATATTTAAGTGCCTTGGCTGTAAATAGGTTGCCAGTACATATACAGATTTTTTATCTCATTTTATGGCTTAATTTCACAATTTAGATTTGTTTATTTTCTGTCATTGATATATTTATTAATTTTTTTGTAATTTATTTAAGATAAAGATAATTCAGCTGCAATCCACTGCAAACATATGGGTTCCTGCATGATGCAATAAGACAGCTGCATATCTCTGGCCTCTGCATTGTGTTTGGAGGTATGAAAGCCGTATAACACCTTCCCTGAAATCTATAAACAGAGTTACTTTTTTATTAAATGAGGTCAACTCACATGAAGATATTGTGCAACAAAGTTAGATTTTTTTTTTAGATGGCTGACATCATCCTATCTTTGCTCATGAAGCCAAATAAACACACGTAAGACACATCTATGTCATAGCAGCTGGTTTATGAGGAGGGAAGAGCCTCCAGACAGGAATGAATCTTAAGTTTCTACCAGAGTCGTATTGGAGGTATTTGACAGTCTATTTGCCAAACTAAATATTTTTTCTTTATTAAAGTCATTTTATAAATTGATATCACTCTCACTTTCACTCCCTAAAAATCTGTAGGTTAAAATGATAATAAATAAATCCGTATCAAATGGGTCAAAGTAAAAAAAAAGGTGGCTAAAAGAAACTTTTTTTTATCGCAGACATCCAAATTAATGCAGTTTTGGCTGCAAAACAAATATAAATCTGTAACAGATAAAAGCAGCAATCTGAATAACACTTTCCACTTGACTCACTAAGGACAGATGCACACATTTTCTTCATTCCCTCACACCTGCAGCTCTCCAGCTCTGCAGCTGGAGCTTCAGAGAAAAAAACATTGGAAATGGCAGCATTAGCTGTTGTTCATGGCCAGTGGAGTTTAACCACCAGAAAATGCCATCTGTATAGCCTTAAAAAGTGAATAACAAGCTAGAACACCAATGACTGGACTGTATTGGTTTATTTATTATCAGTACATTTCTCACTAATCATTTAGAAGTAGAAAACCGAGCTTACAAATATATTTTCTATGTCTTGTTCTGAGAAATTGAAAAGCTTCTCATGACGCACATATATTTAATCCACAAGAGGTCACTGTGGTTTAGGACTACAATTATTTAGGCTCTGAATGAATAAAGCAGGGACTACAGATGGAAACAAGCTTAAGCTAAATCTGGTGCAAAGCATTTTTTTATTAATGTTTTTAATGCAGATTGTCCCTGTTAAATAAACTTATAAACTAAACTAAACTAAACCTCTGAAAAAAAAGCACAATTATTGTGTACACAATTCTGCTCTGTGCTATATGATACAAAAATTATATTTGATAATGGATCTGAGGGACAAACATGATCAAACAAATCTCTACCCTAATAATAAATGAGCATAAATCTAGAATTACATTATAAATGTGTTATGTATTATTTATTTAGTTTTTACCATTTTTGCTTAAGACAACGATGTTTTCTCTCAAATGGGATTTTTAAGTTCATAATTTGAATCTTGTTAACTACACAAAGAATATTTGGAGTCTGGAAGAAACATGCATATAAAAGCATTCATTTTATTGCTGCTTGAAAGTCACTCCAGTCACCTTTTATTCATGCACTTTTTAATAAAAGTGCATAAAAAGCCTAAATGCATGAAACGTTTTCCTGATTGTGTTTATTGTTGTATTTCAGTACGTCTCATTTAATATTTGAACTACACAGCCCTTTCTGCCAAAACTGAAGTGACCACATCATTGTGCATGTATAAACACTTTGACTACATTATCAAACACACACACACACACACACACACACACACACACACACACACACACACACACACACACACACACACACTCTCTA
>JARVJO010000164.1:2278367-2293576 GCA_031762555.1 Cynodonichthys magdalenae | reverse complement strand
CGTTTCCATTCAGCTTTTCTGATGCGAAATTTCAAAATGCGAATTAAGAAACGTTGATGGAAACACGGCTATTGTAATATTTTGAATCACTAGGTAAAGAAAGAGCTTTCTTACTGACAGTTTAAGATAAAACTGAGGTCAGTCTCTGTTACCATGGTGACCTAACCAGGTCTAATTAAATCCTTCTTTGTGACTTTGGAAACTTGAAGCTGCAGTTGGCTGATCTGTTCTCTACAGTTTGTAGTCCAGCTCTCTGGTGATCCACTGACTGAGCATCAGAACCTCATGAACATTATTGAAAGTCTGATTAGTGAAAGAGCACATCAGTTATGTTTTAGCATGGTTTCTCTCTTCCTTGCAGGCTGCTGCACTTTAACTTGTGAAATAACACATCATGCAAATACATCCTCTGGTGTGTCGTGTCCATTTGTAAATTGTATCAAAAAATGATGGTCGGCTGCCATGATCAAAAGATGCCAGGGCCGTTTTTTGGTCCCAGTCCGACCCTGCATTAATGCTACGCCATGTGGTACCTAGTTTAAATCCAAATGAATAATTTGATTCCTAATAAAATGCTTTATGAGATGCATCATTTAAAAAATCTAAGTATGTTTAAGATAAGCAACAAGGAATAAAGCATTGGTGACACACCAAGATACCATGTGACTGCAGTGTAATGACTTTGTTAAAGATCCCAAACAAAAAAAATTAAATATTTTGTGAAATGAAAACCCTTCATATAGACAAAGACTATCAGTAGATGCAGATGCTCAGCGTAAACAACAATTCCAAGTTGATACCCTAGGCTTAAGTAGCTGAAAGTAAAACCAAGGATGTTGTAAAGACAATAAAAACATTGGGATGAATACAGGAAGCAGATAATAAGCGTAGCTGCAGATAAACTCCATGGAAACACCACAGCAGTGAAACAAATAAGTGATGCCTCGGGGTGGTACTGTAGCCTGCAAACAAGTGTTATTCACAGGGGACACGATGCTTCAGAAGATGCTGCAGCAAAACTATGTAAATGACTGAATGAGGAAGTTAAAACAATGGTTGTTCTTGTGTACTGAAGGTAAAACCCAGGGGAACACATCAGAGCCATCATCAGAGCAATGGCAGCAGAGAGGTAATTAGACATTCCCCTGTGAGCTTTCGCATTAATTAGAATTATTCAAGGATGTCACTGGAGGTCAAAGAGAAGGTAAAAGTGAGCCAATTAAAAAGTCAAAGACAAATGGTAATAAGTTTTTGCAAGATACAAATTAAATAACTTCTTTTGTCAAGTCTTTTACCATGACATTAATGACATGCAGATTAATGGCTATTTTAAATAAGAAAATAAATCAATATGAAACACGTGGGTATATGTGACAATGATTTTCAAAAAAGTCAAAGAGATTGTTTTCCCCCTAAACTTTATAGTTCCCCTCAGAGACCCAGAGAGTCACCTGAGCATTAAATTCTTGTTGTTAGCTGTTACAGCTGACAAGGCTGCCGCAACTTCAGAGAGGAACAAAACACAAATATAATGACTGAGGGTTGAGGACAAAATCAAGACCAACCCCTGCTAACAGATCTGGATATGTTACTTGTTTCCTTTTCATTGTGATGTTTGATAACAGCCTTTTTAAATAAGCAAAATTACAATATTGCAGTATATATATAATGTTAGAAATGTACAAGCCATGTAGACGAAATAAGAGAAAAACAGTGATTACAGAGAGATGTTCCGGTGAGCAGGAATAACCTCTTCTGGTGGTTAAAAGGGAAATTGAAGAAGCTGAAAAAAACTGTGTATCCACTGACCTGTCTGCAGCCTCTGTCTACTTACACAGTAATTATTGTCTGAAAGCAGGGGAAGACTGCTGTCAGATCTGAAACATATGTATTACCCTCTTGTCCTCATCAGAGCATCAGTCTCATCTAATAATGATTTGCTCTCTTTTTTGAGTGGGTTGCTAGACATTCTTCACGAGTACAGCAATAGAAAACTTTTAGATGCCCTCCTCCTTTCTTCTGGTTGTTTGGTTGTTTTCTATAGCAGTGTCTTCTCTTCAACTTGCCATCTTTTTCTGGTCACGAGTTAGACTTTGGAAAGTTCAATCGGCTGCTTCTGTGGTTATTAATCATAGAGATGTAAAAGCCAGAAATACAAGAAAAAAAAAGCAACTCTGACAGCACAGCATCCAAAGCAACATGGAAAAACATAAAAACTAATAACCTGATGAAAGGAAAACCTCAGTGGAAAAATTTCAGAGAATAAAAAAAGTTTAGAGCTACCGAGCTTCTGCATGAGCACCATGAGGCTGCTGTAGGATGTGAAAAGGGATCTTCTGGCCATGTGATGTTGTATTGAGTCATAAAGAATTTTATTTTAATGTCTGTGATTATTCTTTACATTATCCTTTATTGTGACCCACAGATAAAGTATGGAGCAAAACCAAAGAATCAACCAATTTTACTACAAATTATTTTTAACACGTCAATATGAGATGCTACATATGTTTATGATTTAGCTCACTGTTCTTACATTTTGCTAATTTTTACTGTTAAATTCTAAATCTAAATGTGTAAATTTAAATATAAAATGACATTAAGCATTATTTGCTTTTCAACATGCCTGTTTCTAAACTACACAGTATTTTGTCTTGTACAGTATTTTATTATTTTTATTTTATTATATATTTATTTTATTATTACTACTACTATTGCTACTCTTATTTCTTACATATTGTTTTTAACACTTTACATTTTGTGTGAATCTATAAATCTGCTGCTGCATTTTGCACCTGAATTTCCCCTCTGCTTCTGTTCTATTCTGTACATCTTAAATGTTGCAGCTAAATGATAAAGCTTACATTTAAGAATTTCAGAATGTAACACGGCCTTCTGCTGTTAGATTAACACATTCTTTTTATTTTATTTTTTATTTATAAATGTATTCATTTCTTTAAAAACAAATAACTATATACAATAGAAAATAAAAATATACAAATCAAAAATCCAATGAAATGAAAGGCAGAAAGAAGAAACAATCTTATATCTGCCCTTATTATCCCCAAAAATATATTCAAACAATGGTAATTTACAAAAACCAAAAAAAGAATAAATTAAAACATCAACTCAAACAACAATTTGTATGGATTCACATTATGCTTTTCCATATTCCTTCAAAAAATTAACTTTTATCAATCTCTTCAATATGTACATAGATATGGCATTTTTAAAATCATCCTCCAGACCATTCCACAATCCTAATCCCTGGATTAAAGTGCATCGCTCCTTCAGATTGGTACAAAACCAAGGCTTCACAAATATTTCCATCTCCTTAAGATAATAACAACTCTCTCGCTTAACAAAATTTACTTGAATGTTAGAAGGTAATATGTTTTTGTGAGCCTTATACATAAGCAGTAAAATATTAACCAAATCCTAAAATTTCAAAATTTTCAATTGATAAAAAATGTATTTGATGGATGGCTGTAATCTTATAGCGCTTTTCTGTAAAATAAAAATGGGATTTGTAATTGTTTTTGCATGCTTTAACATTTAGATTTAGGATTTCACAATTAGACGTAACATTTAAGATTTAAATTGAACAACAAATAGGAAAATGTAAAACCAGGGAGCATAAACACAACATAAGGATGATGGACTTTTTAAAACTAGGATTTTACACTCTGAAAGTGAGCTAAATAATGAAAATGTGTTAGTGACATTTTTTGAACCTTGTATTTTATACTTCAAGGGTTGTCAGTGTGTGTTTGTGTTGTGTTTGTTAACACAAAACCCAAAACTGCCAAAACTCCATCTAATGATGATGTTAGTCTAAAATTTGAGCATGAAAGGCAGTGAGTGGCATGCATTTCTTCAAGAAATGATAAGCTTTGATTTAAGGTTTTTAGATTTTGTGCAACGTGATGCAACACTGTAAAAAATAAAAGTGGAAAGAAATGAATGCATTTTTTTTTCTCAATGATGGTGTTTCAGTTGAATCTAAACCAAGTGTATCAGAGCACTAAAATAAAAAGTGGGGAAAAAAGTTTTCAAGCTCTTTAACATTTCTGAAACTTTTGCATGTCCCATTTTATGCCCAGCTATGAATAATTTGATTAAAATTTCAAATAATGGTACCAAAGTACTATCACATCTGGAGTGCTGCACCTCTGAGCCATCATTCTTTTTCCACTGATTCCAACTCTAATAATTTAAAATAATGAATGTGTGCCCTGTGCAGGCTCAAATGGCCTCATCACTCATTCTTAGTCCTCAAACAGACCATCCTCTCTAACATCAGCTCAACAAAATAAAACCTATATCTGAGACAGTTTATTATGAGACCCAAAGTGCTGTGTGGGCAAGTACACCGCACACTCATATATATTGCCTATAATAATACTCATAAATATTGTGATGCTTTTTCCAGCCTTCCCCTAGGTTCCTATGCTTAAAAGTACCAAACCACATGCTTTATTTGGCAGAGATGATAAATCAAGGTGGCTTAGATGAAGGTGTGGACCTCTTTTTGCCAGATCATGAAAACAGGAGAAATCACACAAAAAAACAATATTTAATGTTGTCAATATCAGTGATTTAATCTTATTTATATTGTAATAATAAAACAACAGCTTTCATTTGGTCTCTGTTCTAGATTTTGACACAAAGCGGCATAAAATGTCTTGTAAAAAGAGAGATAAAAGCAGCAACCGTGGAGAGAAAACAAGCAGGAGTTGTAATCAGCCAGCTCAGTGTGATGTAACATATCTGTTTACATTCTCAAGGTAACTGGTTTTGTATTTTTATCTGGGTAAAAAAGCTTTTCTTCTCTTTGTTGCACTTGCTTTGAGATTAAATAAGAATAATTACATTTGTTAGGTGGACCAGCAGACGTTGACCTAAGTTCTTTCCACAACAAAATGTATTTATCTGCAAACAGTATACATTACAACAGCTTAAAAAGCTTGTAAAAAATCAGTTATTCGCCCACATCGAGTCTAACCTCAGAATTTTAGAACAATCTTTAGGATGTCATTTGGCTGAAGGTTTGGATCCAGAAACAGACAGGCAAGAGGAGTTTAAAAGAAAAACTTACTTACATAAATAAAAGAAAAAAGGCTGAGGTGGCCGCAGGAAATAATAAAAAAAAAACTTCATGGGAAACAGCAAGGAATGGCAACCACATGGAGGACAAAACAAGACTGGCCTGGGAAGCATAATGAATCGACAAAGAAATGGAGACAAGACAGAATATAAAGGGAGACACTGATAAATTTAAGGGTTTTTTCACATCTGATAGTCCGGCTGACTCTGTTCGATCTGGGACCAAGATCGAAACTTTTTTTACATTTTCAGCTAGTGCGGTTTACTTTCACACTACACTGTGTCAAATGACTCAAACCCTTTGAGCAACCTGTTCACTCCCTCATCTGTGGGGGCTCTGCACCAAGAACCACTGAAGGAAATGACACAGAAACTTCTAAACAAGACACTGAGTGCAACTACTCCACAAAATGTAAACAAAAATGGAGTGCTTTCAACCATGATCTCAGCATGAACCGAAGATGAGGCAGAACCATAGAGAATATTGTTTTTCACACAAGGCCGCTGAGACAGCTCCACATTGTCCACCTTGTACAGGTGTCGAGCAATGAGAAAAGTTATAGTCAGAATGCCCTGTGCTGTATTCTGCTTCCTGAGTTTGGTCTTCAGTTCACTTGAGTTTCACATATGCATTCGAACCACTACAGAGTTCACTTTAACTGAGCTAACACCTAGGTTTTAAGGCAGACCAGAGTTCGATTTTTTGGTCCTCATCAGAGTTCAATTATGCATTCACGCCTCCCTAAACAAACCGGACTTTAAAAGGTAAACAAACTAGAGTTTGATTAAAGTGGACTAAACAGGGCTACATGACAAACCAACGCATTATTGATGAGATGAGAATGAGTAGGAGTCTGTTGTCATATTTTTAAATATAGAAAATACACTACAGCCAATCGTAATCCTAACCATGACCCTGTACCACGGACCCCAACCCAAAGACCCATTCCAGTGTGCCAATAACTGATGTAAGAGAGCTACCTGATGCGTCAACATGTTGGACAAACATCTGTGAGGAAAATGAGGATCAGGTGGGCGGGGCAGGAACAGAACAATAGATGCTGTGTCCAAAACAAGAGGCCCGGTCCTCAGAAGGCCAAATTCATTGGCCGCTTACGCCACAGCGCCACAACGGAGGCTGTCCAAATCAGAAGAGTCCTCCGATGTGGCCGACAAATGCATCCTTCCTTTGCCCCGAATTGAAGGACTCGTCCAATGGATCCTTCCTGGCCCACCATATCCCATAATGCATTGCGGGCCGAGAGAAAGGAATACATTTTAAATAAAAATCTGGTGGTATAAAAATTAAAATTTTCAATCGGTTGTGTTTTTAATACTTTTATTTGTAAAGACGTGTTTTTAAATATTATTTTTGTCAGAAAAAAAACGATCTGGTATAGCGAAATTAACATGCACCTAGGATTAATTTTAGTGTTTTGTGATATTAATAACGCTAATATGATGATATTTTTCAAATTTCTATTTAATTTAGCTTCTGTATAGCATTGTCATGGTTGCTAGGCGACAGGACGTACGCCAGGGTAAGGATGGGAGGCTAGACCATCCAGATTCACAGCCACTTGTTTCCGGTCTATGAGGTCTACCAAGGACCCAGCCCACCTCGACCGGGTAGGCCGGGCCCAGCCTCTCGTTTTGGACACTGCCATGGAGAGAACCACGGAGGAACTGAACACACAAGAAAGTTACATAAAACACACAGAGGTGAAAATAATAAAACACAAAGCGATACAGAAATACGCTCAAAACCACAGAACAATTTAAATGTTTACCATTTTTGCAATAATTTAAAGATTTATATTTTGAGCTACACTAGAATGTTTTTTTTATTGATCTTTATTTTCATTGGTAATCCTTTGCCAATTTACCTGCCCAAACAGATTGCTTGATTTGATGTGGTGGCAGTAGGATAAATCAGATAACTAAAGTGCGGATATCTTTGTTCTTTGTTCAGTGCAACAGTTCTTGCAGATCCTTAATCACAACAAAACACAAGTGGATACAAAAGAATGTTGAAGATAACTTACATTATTGAGGTACAATCAAAGGTGATTTTTAAATTACCAACACGTAGCAGCAGGGGATTGAAGAAATGAAAGGACAAACCAACATTTGATCACATGCCACCACACTGAGCAGAACTCCCACACTCAGAGGAGCCCATTGAAAGCAACACCCACTCAGAAAGGGAACTGCAGTGACTTTAATGATGGGGCCCCAGATTGGCTTCCCAACAGTCATTAACCATAATAATTCTGCGTGCCAAATAAAAAATACAGTGAGAAGAAGAAGCATTCCAAAACAGTCATATCATATAAAATGACTGCCTTTAAATTTAGAGTTAAAAGAGTTTTTTTTGTCTTGAAGAACAAGATAAAGTTGAATTGAAACTGGCAGGAAATTCTCTGCTGTCTTATTTTTTTTATGTTTTTTTTTGAGACGGCAAGAAAAGCAAATCCTCCAAAGAGATAAATAGAGCTAGAAGTCAGATGAAGAGGATGAGGAGCACTTGGAGTGATTAACATTACTGAAGCTGTTCAAAGTAAAATCAGGCTTGGGTATGTTCAATATAATTACCACGAGAGAGACTTTCTGCTTATTAATTCATTACGGAGTGAATCAGTGGTCTGCACTGAAACCCATTGTTAATGACCAAGTGTGTATCACTTTGCATTTTGAAGCTTGAGAAACAGCAAAAAACAAAAGACCACAGAGGGTTATAATGTGAAAACAGATGCTTGAAGAAAAATAGCCCTTAAAATGGTTGGAATAAACTCAGTTTTATGCATAAAATTATACTTTTAGGGAGCATTTGTCTTCAGTAATATTTTTCAATGAAGTTAAAATTCAAAGAATCTGGTTGTAAGAACAACTACTGTTTGACTTTCTTCATTGATGTTTCTGTGGTTGAAAACCTTCAGCAGGATGGAGAAAAGTAATCATCATCATCTCTGACAGCAGCATCCTTCTGTTCGTGACAGCTTCCCATCCTGCTCCTCACAGTGTCGTCTGTGGAACAGAGCAAGAAAATGTGACAGCTTGCTGTCTGAGAGCACCTTAAAAATACTCTTTTTCTTAATTCAAGGAGCACCTTTCTAACTCTGTCAGCACTTTGTGACTCGTTTAAAAAGAAGATCAAAGTCAACAGAATCAGAAATGTCTTTTTTTAAGTCCTTATATTCTTCCCCCTTGTCGAAGCAAGACCCATCTCCACCGATAGGTCCTTCATGTAGTTTTTGGTTTAATGACCGCTTAGTTACCTGGACATCTTAATCAAGTCTTTAGTTTCTCAGTACATTTCTCTTATATATTTTCAGTACAATTCTCAGTACATTTCCACCATCCTTTGTTGTAGTTTTTCTAGAAGTTGTTTCCTTAGTTGTCCTTTTTCTTGGTTTGTCTGCGCTCCAGGTTTTTTTTTTTCCACCTTGTAGCATTTATTTTTATTTTTTTTGCACAGTAAGTATTTTTTCAGTTCTGTTCCACCTCCTGGATCCTACAACTAATTATTGCAAAATATCTGAATACAGAAATTGGAAAATATTTTTATACTACAACAAAAGATAAAGTACACAAAGCAGAACCACCACGAAGCAACTCTGCAAAGCTTTATTGTGCAAATGTGTCAGACCTGCTACTGTACTTCTCTATTAAAATGAACATATAATGCTTTTAAATCCCCACAGAACACCCCTCCCCCAAAGCATTGTTCTGAAGACATGATGAAGTGGGAGTGTCTGAAATGGTAGGAGGTTCTTAAAGGAGACAGAGGCCATATTCAAGGTGTTTGTATAGGTTGTGATACAAAGTCAATTTTATGTTTTGATGGCATTTTTTCTTAACAACTGCAGGTAACATAGTTACTTGATTGTGGTGTACAATGGAACAATGTGCCTGGAAAATACATACCATCCCCCGTTAACTTTTTTTTAAGCTGCACAATGTTTAGTTAATTTTACATGTAAAAGTATGAAGTGAGTCCAAACAGTAAGTCCATATTGTAAAACAATCTAAATTAGATAAAACTGAGTTAGAAAAATGGAAATAATTCCCTTCGTTGAAGCTTTTAATGTGTACATCAGTAGGGCTTTTAAGAAATCAACTGTGTTGTTGTGCTTGTAAAATAAAAGGTCTTCATCTCCGATGTCACCAAATTCATTCAAGGAGCTTCTTGTATCAAGACAAGGTGAGAAAACAAATGTCACTGACAGAAAAAAAGATGATGTTGAGTGCACAATTACAAATTAAACGTGTTCATAAAAAGACACTCAAACAATATTTATCTTTTTTGAAGTAGCATAATTACTCATAAAATGCACAGTAGTGCTGACGGAGTCAGAGCGAAAGATGAGAAGAAAATGAAAGTGTGCTGGAAACTTGCTGAATATGTTATGTGTGAAATCAATGTACAAGCTGTACTCTGTGCAGCTCAGTGGATCGAGACTGCAAAGTATGAATGAATACAATAAAAGAAAAGGAGCTATAGTACAATGGTTTCAACACATCTGTATAGGCTCAAGCCTGAAATAAAACAAGGACAAGTCTCTGCTGAAAAACCCTTCATCGCAGATTAAAAGAGACATTCTGGAAAATGCAGTCACAGTAATGTCATGAAACAAAAGGTGAATTCCTCCGACAGCAGGCTGTTGCTGATGTGATTGAGACTGTAAAGCTGACATCTGTAAACTATGCAGATAAATAATAACAAAAATTTAGCATGACCCAAATTAAACATATCAGTGACTGTTGGCAAACTCCAAAAAGATGACTGGAGGAAAGCTACAAGTGTGAGTAAATAGGTTAATTACTCTAGCACTGTGGAGACTTTCTATGCAATTACACAATCTGACATCTTCCCACAGAGGCAGTGGTGGATGATCATTTTATTTTCAGTGACTTTCTTGACAGCTGAGTTGATTTGAATGTGTTCCTTCTCTAAACCTGCTCCAACAGCATGACTCTCTTTTTGTATACAAAAAGCCTGGAATACCTGACAGCAAATAATCTCATTACTCTTGTTGATTGGTCCTTGGTTGTGTGGTCCGAACTCTACAGAATTTTTAGTGTGCCAGATTTTGATCCACAGTTCCTGAGTACGTTTGCTTCAAACTTCAAACTGTCATGAATCAGCAAAGCCAAGGCTAAGCCTGTGGTAACCCGTTAATCCTACTTTGTGAGAAAGGCCCTTGAACACCAAATCTTAATGTCAGATCTAATCCTGGAACTCTCCGTCCCTTAAAGTCATTTCAGTCAAGTTTAGTGATGTACCCTCAGACCAAGATGAACTTTGAAAGGAGAAAAATAAAAAGTCTTCACCCTTTAGGGACATTATTTTCTTACACATCACCTAAACAAATTTTACTCTACATAACATCTTTTTCAGAAAATGACAAATAAAAATAGAAACTAATATTCTGCATCACATAAATTTAAAAAATAAATATTTAAAATATTTTGTTTTGCATTAATTCAATGTACAGAAAGAATTTTACAGATAAAAATGAATAATTTTCTCACTCCAAGGTGTTTCAAACTTTCTTTAAACGCTACGTTGAGTTCTCTTAACGAGGTTAATGTTCTCCCTCAGGGAGGGAGAAAAACCTTCACTGCCGACACAATAAACAAAGGCTTGTTGAGAAAACCAACCCACTAACCTTAAACTCAACTTCTCTACACAATGTCTTCTTTGTTTCTTTACCAGTACACTAAGAGCCCAGCTTTACTCTTATTAAAATACTAAAATACCTGAGACACCTGAGATGCCTGTCTGATGCCGCGGAGAGCAGGTGGAGCAAAACGATCCCTGTCTGAGCTGATCTCTGTGTGTCATCTTTAAAATGTATTTGTGTGATTGAGACAAATGCGTAAATGTTCTTAGAATGAGGAGAAATTGTTGCTGTTGAACCCATAAAAACCCTGTCCATCCAAACCTAACCTAACCAAAAAAATGACCTGATCTTGGGTCACTCATTCTCCCATCCATGTCTTTTTTTTTTTTTCACCCAGAGGATAAAATCAAATATTTATGTTCAATAAACTCTCTACCTTTTTTTGCAGAAAGGGATTAGAAGACGCCCACAGCCAAGTTAATAAACAAATACTTGAAAGATATTCCCATCACCTGAAATGTGTTCTGCATTAATCAGTTAATATTTGCTTTTAAATTGTTGGGTAAATTGTAAAACCACACAAACGGCTCCTGTAGAGATCAGATAATTAACACTGTATGCTTGGATAGATTGTGTATTCAGACCAACACTGAGTTCGCATTGAGTCGTTGTCGCCATGCTGTCTGGATGTTTATCAAGTTAATAAATTGTGTTTTGAGTCAAATAATATGCGGCCGTAGAGTTGAAAGCATGGCTGTAAATCCTTGTTTCTTATTTACCTCTCAGTGATGTTATTGAGCGTTCATTCGAAGTCCATCATGCTTCGATTTATTAGACTCATCTATAAAACAATAAAACTGAAGGATAAATGTATTTCAGATCCAACCGTGGTGTAGAAGCTTGTGAGTTTTACATTTCATCAAGCGGATTCATGATCTCACAGACAGATGTCCTGAAAAACTAAAACTCTCCCATGGAGCTGTAAAATAGTTGCGTTTTTTTTAACAACATCTGAGTCAAAAAAGTAAAAAACAGTTATTTAAATGCAACAGCTGCTACTTTTTCTATAATTTTATATCAAAATCTACTTCGATTTGTTAGCTTGATATTAATATTACTGGTAAAATATAATTTGATGAAAACACAAGCATTATCTAAAAAAATAAATAAAGCTAAAGCAAAATAAAAGGCAGTTTTCTCTCAAGTTGACAAAACTGACATTGTAGCGTAAAAGAGTAGAATTCGTTAAAATGCCTTATGTATCAGTCAAGGTTGCCAAAACAAAATAATTCAGCTCTTTTTTTTTAACCAACTGCCCTTAAAAAATTCCTAATAACACTTTTACAATGGTGATTTTTGAAAGCTTTTCTGCACATGAAGGTCACAATTTTTGTTTCTATAGGGAGAAAATGTAACCACAGGCTGGCAATAAGCTTCACAAGTGAAATTTCTTCTCTTATTTTAACAAATTTGTGCAAATATTTATTTTATTAAATGTTACAAAGTTTATCCTTGAGAAAGTTTTTGACTTTATTAATTTGCTTTCTGTTTGTGGATTTTGGTCTTTTCACATGTGATGGCTTTGCCACATTATGCCCCCTCTGGAAAATCAAAACTCAGTTCAATTTGCCTTCAAATCCAAGAGGGACACAGATGCTGTTTTGTATTTCTGGTTCCAGCAATTTGCACTTCTCAGATAAGTTTATCAAGTACCTCTTTTTGTACTTCTCTTTTCCTTTCAGCAACTTCCAAAGACGTAATCTGAAAGCTAGAACTCAATACTCTCCTCCATCTGATCCATCTATTGCTAAATTTCTGAATGACAGATGGCAAACTGTTGCTGTTGGCACAAAACACATCGATTATTTTCCAGCCGTCTTGCTGCACTGCAGGGCTGTGTACTTAGTTCACCACCAACAACAACCTCAAACAGTCTAACAACATTCATATCAGTCCTTTTCTCTCAGATAACAAATCTGTTCTGGTCTTTCAGGGCACAGCTGCATACTTTACCAGCAGTTGAAAGCAACACCACTTTTGTCTCAAAGTCAAAGAACAAAAGAAAAAGCAGGCGCATCATCATTTCATCAAAACAGCTTCAGATGTTTTTCATATTCATAGCTGCATCAGAGAGGGCTTTTGCACAAAATCTTACTGCTCCAATCTCCGCCCTGAGCCTAGGATTAGATACGACCTCACTGGCTCTTTTAAACCGTCCCTCTTTAGGCAGTTTTGCTCCTTGGCTATATCCCACACTGACCTGAAACTGAAAAAGCATAAAGTGAGGGCGCCATTGAAATGACAGAGTTGTGTCCTCGTCTTCCTGACAAAGCTGATCTTTAATGCTGTTCACTTCTTCTCAGCTGTCAGTCTCCTCTCCCTCCGACCGATAAGGGGCTGCTCTTGGCCTCTCCTAATTATGTCTCTTAAGCTTAGGTTTGTCATAACATATTAGTGCATGACATTGAGGCACTGATGAGCAGGAACAGCCTTGACTGCTCTCACAGCTCGGTGCTTGTCAAGCGAATACTTCAGATTCCCTGTGGTAAAATGGTTTTTCCTTTAACCTTTGTCCAGATTTCATTAACATATTTAACAGTACTGCAAACAGAAGAGCTGAAGCACCTCTTAACTCTTCTTGCAGCAGTCCAGTTTAGATATTGCCGTACTTAACTGTATCCCTGCCTTTTAGGAATTAGTATTCCCAGGATGCTGTCATCCTAGAGAAGCTTATTCACTTGTGAAACTAGATGAAATGGATGTCATTGGGGCACAGAGATAGAGGGTGGCTATAATTTCTCAATTTGAAATTGGTGGTACTTTACTTTTATTTAAAATAATAATTTGAGAACAGGGGATGCCATATGGGAACTCAAGAAGCATCTCTAGCTAATATTCACCTCTCATTTACTTGGAGGGGCTTATAAAGCAAACATTCTTCTCTCAAACTGTAAATTAATTGATGAGAGTCTTCCTGATTGGGTGCATATTGCATGGCATCTGCCAAAAAGCAATTTGCTGGAATATGGCAAGGATAAAAAATGCAATAAGAAACAACAAAACCTGAAAGTGAGCTTTTTGTCCTAGCCTGCATGGCCCTTGGCTTCCTACGCAGTTCCGCTCAATTCTAGTTTTCCTTCCCTGTTCCATCTGGGATTTCTCCCATATATAAGGATTTCTCCAGTAGAATTTCACCTGGGCCAATCAACGAACAGGAGGAGGAGTTGTGAATGACGACATTGGTTTTCTGTGCTCTTTTAGTCTGCTTGTAATTAAGCAATGGCAGCAGAGGAAGTGACTGAAGCCATTCAGTCCGTGTTGACAAGGCTTTCAAATTAAATTCAATCTGTCTCACAATGCCTGCTGCACTCATTTACAGCCATCTCGTTTGGCGCGGTACTTCTGTCCTCTCAGTAGGGCAGGCATGTCCAACTCTGGTCCTCAAGGGCCAGTCTCCTGCAAGTTTTAGATTTGTCCCTGCTTCAACACAGCTAATTCAAATAGATGATTTACCTTCTCAGTTTGCCATCAAGGTCTGCAGAGGCCAACTAATTAAGCACTCCTTAGGTTCAGCTTTGTTAAACCAGGGCAGCAGGTAAAACATGCAGGACACCGGCCCTTGAGGACCGACTTTGGACACCACTGCAGTAGGGGATGGTTGTTTACAGCGCACACAATTTCCGGTTAGCTTCTTAGCTTAGCTTTCTTCATGGTCGAGCGCACTATAAGTCACGGCCAAACGTTAGCGATTGGGTAAAGTCAGATCCAATCATTTTAAACTTCAACAGAGCCCACGCCTCCAGCAGGCAATCGCTTCTCAATAACAGAGGTTCCACACCCTCTGTACGAAGCAAAGCGTAGAACAAGGGTCTGGTTTTACCAGTCTAATTTTGTCCGAACATGATGAAGAATAAGAACTAAGAAAGTTTTTGTAACAGAACAAAATGAGTAAAGATGATATATATTTTTGCATCCTTCCGTATTGGGGATAAAAGATGAATAGTCTAACAAACCATCAGAACAGTTGGTTTTGTCCATGTCTTGTAGATTAGAGGTAATTTTTTAAACTTGTAGCAGCAGTTGCAGTCTGTAGAAAATGGCAGAGCAGCTCTAGGACTGTGTGTTTGAGAAAGTATGCTTATTGTGTCCCTTCTAATGAAATTATCCGTCACCCTCGTACAAATACAACCATAAATTTAGGCCAAACTTGCAGTATTATAGCTGGCAGTGTCTATGTACTTTAGTACAACCTTGTATAATATCGAGATTGGAATGAGGAACAAAGTGAAATAGCTGAAACCACTCAAACAACTGTAGAATGTGAGGATTGGTGTTCTTTGGTTGGTTTCCTGGTTGGTCTGTTTCCTGATTGGCATCGGCTGCGCTGAGTCTCCCTGATGACCCTCAGCACTACTTAAGCTGCATTGGGTGTTTGGATCATCGCTGAAGCATCACATTACTTGGGTAGTAAGCGACAGC
>JARVJO010000164.1:2256507-2278267 GCA_031762555.1 Cynodonichthys magdalenae | reverse complement strand
ATATAGTATAGTAAAGTCGCAGAAGAAGGGGTGGGCTGATAATAAAAGTAAATACTTCTTCCCAGTCCTTTGAGCATGTGAATACTGTAAATTAGTAATGTTTATCTTACCTTCTGTTCTGTTGTTAAGTTCTATAAAACCTATTTAAAAAAAACATAAAATGCAAAATCGTGGCACAAAAAACAAGGAGCAGACAGAAAAAAACAAAAACCCAGAGTGAAAGTGTCACAAATGCTAAAGATTTGAGATAGGTTTATAAAGATCACAAGATTTGGATTGGTTCTTTTTCTGTTTATATGTATTTATTTGCTATTTATGCATCAAATGATTAGCAAAGAGAATTTAATAATAACGAAAATCTCAAAACATGCATGTTTAATGCGGTGAGTTTAAGGTATGCACACCTGTGTCCAAAAATAGTTGTTCCTGTTAGAATTATATGAAAATGAATGCATGTTATTTTTGAAACCTTAAGCTTACTTACGTATATTTTTAATGCACAATATGGACAAAGGTGGACATACTGTTTTATTTATATAAACAATCTCTAGTTTGCTGGTGTTACTTGCCTTTTTATACTGGATTTGAGTGTAAATCAATGAGCATTCGCCTCTCAGTAAATTATGTTGCTGAAATCCACCAAAAATGCTGCTTATCAGGCGTCCGTGTCCTCTCATCCCTAACAACATAATGGTGTTTTGTATTAGAAGTTGAACATGGACATAATAGACTGTCTGCTGCCCTCTACATCTGCTGGCAGTTGGGAGTGACACATTGATTTATGGTGACTTGGAGGAGCTGTAATGAATTTATTAGTTTGATAAGATTTACCCATCAAGGTCACACTCCAGTGGTTCCAGGCATCTGCTTAGTGACTGAAAATCTGATTCAAAATGAACAACAACAATCTGCAAGTGACCCCTGACAACCAGTGGCATCATTTGGTGTCATCAGCATGTTTTTTTTTTTTTTGTTTTTTAAGCTTCGTTTATAGCCTGTTAGCCTTTTTACAGAGAAGCACAAACTCCTGCAATAGTTACACATTCACAGCAGCTGCCTGCCACTTAGTTAGGAAAACCAGTTAACTATTGTGACAGACTGGCAATGCCTCTGCATGCAAGTTACTGCTGTTACCCTTTTTAACGTTAAAACCCCTTCACACTGACATTACTACAAATGTACTTTTTAAGAAATCTACACTACCTGGTCTTGCAGTGTATCACTGTCAGATTTATAGTTTCCGGAGTCAAAAGCTGTTGCAGTATTTGTTTCCTATGGCATTCCTACTACTGTAATTGGGTCTTAATTGTCATGGTGATCTACATTTAGCACAATTAAAATGTTGTCTTCCGTGTTGACAGCTACATAACCAGTTATAGCTTCCCTCCTCCATAATTCTATTGGTTTCTCAGCTCATTTTTTGAGAGTTAAATTAGCCCAGCTGGCCCTAAACCAGAGAAAATCTGAAACATATACTGTATGTGCAGCACTGTGACACACTGAATTACTAAAACACTGGTGCAGTAACACATGTTTGTTTCTGTTTTGCACATGTTAACAGAATGTATTAAATGTTCAAATAAATGCAGTAATTTACAATAAATAAACTTGGGATAAAAAAATAAAACCAGGCTGCACAGAAAAATAACACAACTGTGATTTTGCAGTATAACATTTTCTCAGTCACCAAGGTTCTCCCAGCACTTTGTGTTTACATCAAGGCCAATGAGAGTCCATTGAATTGGTCACAGATATTATTGGCACACAGAGTGAGAAACTAAGAATATGAGAGCTCAAGAGTTACTACAGACCAAGCAGAACTTTGCAGTATTTATGTTGAGGAACTTGGTTCTAAATTGACAACAAACCTTTTCATGCATTTTGCAGCCATGTTGATGTATTTAAAACACAATCAATATGTAAAACACAAACAGCAACTAACATTCATTTTTTTACCTGCTTTTCCCTGCAGGGTCAGAGAGGAGCTGTCGTCTACATCCAGTAACAGTGTTTCAAACTGCCAAAATAATCTAAGGGAGTTACTGAAAAATTTAAAAGCAACCATCTTTCAAAACATAAACTGTAACATTATAAAGTTTATTTTTTTTATTAACAATTATGAAAGTTTGATTACTTTTTGTTTATAAAGCCAACATTTTTTGTAGTTGGTAAGCCCAATGAGCAATTATCAGAACTATTTAATGAAACTCAAAATACAATAAGTCAGCATAACCAAAAAGGCAGAATGGGAGTGTGTACTTATACTCTGATTTAATTATAGCTATGTAATGCTTTAATTACAGCTGGTACACATAACAACAAATAACCCTGTTTGCCATGGTTGAGCAGCAGGACGAAATAATTGTGCAGCCATAGATTTCTGATTTGAATAGCTCTTCCAAAGCATCTTCTAGCCAATTACTCATCCTTGAAAAGAAGACTGTCATTTTAAAGATTTAAGAAAAAAAAATTAAAAGTAAGGATGGCCTTTATTTTAATTTAATAACAAATGTGGCATCTCATACTGAGAGACTAGCCTCTGAAGCACACCATGTACAAGTTCTTCTGTCCTGATAATTTAATTTTTAAACAGCATGCCCTTTAAAGAATGAATTTCATTGACATTTATCCACACCTTTACAGAAAAATATAGGATTGTTGCGTAGATTGAAAATACCAACAGAATATGATGAATTGATTTTCTAAACATGCTTGTTTAAAGGTGGGTGGTCTGCATGGGTTTAATTAATAAAACTAATGAATCTCACACATATAGACATGGTCATGATTTTTAGTAAAAAAAAATCCACAAACACCCATAAAGCTTTCATTTTTGGGGAAACTAATACGTTTTACTTAGCTCAGTGTAACACCTTGCACCTTTCCCTGCGGAAGACATGAGCTCCCTAATCAGAGAACTTTAAGATGAGCAAACTTGAACAACTCTGAACCTGTTAAAAAGATTTTTTTTTCTGGGATGTTGCAGTTTTCATTGATGAGGTGATTAAGTGTGCTCAAGCTGTGTGAAACACCTGTAGTGACCCAGCAGGAAGCTCAGAGGGAGTTACGATTCAGCTTGAGTAGCGTGTATCCCAAGCAGGCACTTTTATATCCCATTTGCAAACAAAGCAACGGGATTTGAAACTGTTATTTGAAGGAGCCAATTTAATTTTACTGCTATGCCTCAAGGACAGTAAAAAGTTTGTGTGTCTACACGAAGGCTTTGTGGCGCTTCTCCCTCTTTGTTTTGTAGTTCCATATGTTTTTCTCTATCTGCATTTTTAGCTTTAATGAGTCAGCAGCAGTTGCTCTGAAGCACATAGGAAAAAGGCTTCAGAGGAAGTGAAGTGATTTGTAACATTACCCTGCGTTGACTTAATAAGTGAGCAGTTTAAAAGACGGATTAGCTTAACCTGATTTTCATGCAGTGCAGCTTTGTGTCGCTGCTCGTAGTGATAGAAGAAACTAGAAATTCTCCCCAAAAAATAAACTTGGATAAAAATACATGAAAAAGACACCAGGCAGATTCAACTGAAAACACATCAAATGGCACACATTGATGTGAAAATATCTGAAGAGTAATTCTTGTGTATCTTCTAAAAGCAAAACTCTGCAGGTTTTGAAAAGACAAAATCCATACAGTCCTGAGACCCTGTGTCCTCATATGCATTTTTGCCCATCTGCCTATGATACAAATTTTTTTTCAATTTTAACCCATTGGCCTCATTAAAGGACACTACCAGTGCCTTCTAGTGGTCCAATGACAATGTTTCACTCATTTGTGAGAAAACAAAATGGCAGGGTTCCCAGTAAAAAAAAACTTCTAATACAATTCTTGCAAGAAAAATGGCCAAAGTAAAAATCTAAATTACATTTTATGCTAAAGACCAGTTTAATTATACACTGTTACATCTTTAGCTTCATAAAGCATGCAAATTTGACTTTTTTTTTTTACAATTGATGCAAAGTACAATGTTCATTTGTAAAAAAATAAAGTAGTCATTTTGAGGACATTGGGACTTTATTGTGTTATTAATTGTGCCTTGAGGTTGGATAAACCTGCAAAGTATTTAGAAGAGTTTACAAAGGTAAATAGTTATTTTAAGTAGTATTTTTGGTCACAAATATTTGGTAAACAGATCTGGAAACATTACAGTTCACAAGTGTAACAAATTTTTCAAGACCAATCAATACCTATGATGATCTGCTGAAATGCTCTGTGATTTCCTGCCAATATGTCATGTAATATGTTCTACAAACTGAGTAACAATCTGAAAGTTTTCATGGATGATGCGCTTCACTGATTTTGCTCTGGTGGCTGGCATTACAGCTGGCTGCTGTAATGCCAAAATAACTAGGAAAATGGCACCCCTAGAAAGACTATCATGAAGTTTCTCAGGTTTTGCATGGTAATTGCTTAGGTATTACTCAACAGGCATGACATTTTGAGAGCCGTTGTCCTCATATGAGGACTTTTTTTCTTTTTTTTTTTAAAAACTATTCTTGTACCATGACAGAGTCTAGTTATTATACTTGTTAGAACCTACTAATCCCATGGATCTTGGAGAAAGAAAAAATGCACATAAAATAAAGCTTGGATCTAAGGAGGTTAAACATGTGCATGAAAAGGTTTATTCTTGAAAAGTTTCTGTTTACAATAAGTTGTAATAAAAAAACACTAATAAAGAAAATACATTTTAAGTAAATTGTAACGTTGGCTGAATTGTTTTTTTTAAGTGAACATAGTCAAAAAACATTTTGACTGAAACATTTTTGCAAAGTCACAAAACTGCCCATTCAACGTTCACTCTGAAATATTTCTGCCGTTCAGGGCTACCTCCCCATCTTTATAAAAGTACACAAATGAGTACGACAAAATATATAATAGTGAAAATCTAATGTTATTCTGATATTGACCACAAAGGATTTGAACCCTTGTTTTAAAAGGTCAAACAACTGCTGTCAGCGTGCCAATTATCTCCTCTGACTCCAGCATGAAAAGCAGAATTTGTCCGATTAATCAAAGCCAGTGAGTAATACATGAAATAAGCATCCGCTTTACAGCAAGTATTGTCATGGTGAAATTTTATGACACCAAGGAAACAATGCACACAAAAACATGCACAATCTCAGGTCACTGTGGAGAACAGGATCAAGCAGACATGGGGAAAGTGAAAACAACCACAGTAGGACCAATGGGTTGGTTGTGAACTAGACATAAAACAACTTTTATTTAAAAAAAACATCCTGATTAAATAAATTGGTGAAAACATTTTTATTTGTCCTCTGGTGTTTCTTCATCGATAAGCCTGCGTTTTGGTCAGGGTTAGGCACCAAACTATGTTTCATTATGTTGACAGGCTGGTGCTTCCTACAAAACAACAATGGAACTCAAACTATTTTTTTCTCTAGAATTAATGCAATTCACAAAAGAGGTGTCATCACCATGGCTTGAGTTAGCACTCACCATATCTGAGCAAGTTTGCCTGACAGATGACATCTGAGACATGTCAGCCAGTATGAGTAAACCAAATCACACCGACACGTTCTTCCAGTTATTTTTGGAAATTATATTGTAAATAACATTAACCAGACAATGTTTCTCTAAAATGGTTTAATTTACAGATCTATACTAACATTAGAACACACTCTGACAAAAGAGCAGCCCAGAGTTTACACCAGAAAACTGATTTTTTTTTCTCTCTTTCTCTCTTTTTACTCTGCTCTCAGACAGAGGGAGAGTGTTTTGACAGTGCTGTTTTTGCTTCTGCATAACATAAAGGCGTGAGTCATGGGAGCTCAAAGATGTCCCTGGAAGCATGTTTGTGAAGCTTTCAGAAGCCTTGTTTGTCACCTTTTCACACAATATAGGAAAATTCACAAGGCCCTCCCACATAGCTGCTGCAACCCTCTTTTTTCCAAAAGGCAACATAAACATATTGATGCACACTTAGGTGTGTACATGTTAAGTAAAGATGAATTTATTTGAGATAATAAACAGAAACAAATGGAAAACATTCATTTTATTAAGAGTTGTGCAAAGAAATTTTTCATCCAGGCCTTCACAGAGCAATAACACCCCACCCACTTCCCATATGGCAACAGTAATGTTGCCTTTGGACAGCAGTGGGCTGCTGGAAAGGCTCAAAGATCACAGCAAAATGTCTGAGCTGTTCAACTGTCATGAAATCCCCCAAGAGAGCGGTCCTACAGGATCCAATGGCATCTGTGGGAGGCAGGACAAATCCATAAAGACCTGGCCACACAAGTCACAGGACCCAAAGGAATCCAGGCTATGCCCCTGATGTTCTTTGTCCTTGTTCTGACCTGTTAGAGCTGCTTTGGCAGCAAGAAGGAAGAATTATTTTAGGTGGAAAGTCACAGTTTTGTGGGTGGTTGGTGCATAGCAATGATCTGTCTAAGAAAAGTAAGCATATTGTTTTGTTAAACAGATTTTTCATGTAGATTATTTTTGTTCTAATCCCGTGATTCTGGATTGTAAACATTATTTATTAGGTGCAGAGGGATAATTGCATCACTTGGGATAAAACTGAGATCCTGTGGATAATAAACAGGATGCGAGCGTAAACATGAAATCAAAGCGATGCTTTCCTAAGAGGTCAGGTGCACCTTCACGAGAGGATTAACTTTCCCTTTTGTTACACCTCGTAATTAAAAATAATTTGTACTGTTTGATCTTCCTGCAGGGGTTACTGTAACAATCTCATATTCAAAACTGAAAACTAATTGAAATTGAATATCAAAGACAACCAACATGCTTCTCCTATAATACATAACAAATTGTTCATTGTTGCGTCAAATTTTGTTTCCTCTGACAGTTCAGACGATTACTTTAGTTGCTACACTTTGTCTCCTAATAGGCTTTGATTCAAGTGAGAGTAGATGTTTTCTCCACCTCACATCTGTGGAGCAACCATCTGTGCCTGACTGTCAGTTGAACAGTCACACAACATATGGGTGCATATTGTATGGGAGAGATGAATGGTTTGCTGCAAAGCAGAGGCTGATGCTGAATTGGCAAATAATAAGACCAAAGACCTTGTGAGAATCTATAAAAGTCAAGGTTATATAGTACAAAGTTTGTGTGGAAGCCTGCTGTGATTTGTGGATGTGTTGTTTTTGAGGATGAAGGAACTTAAGGTCAGTTTTTATCAGGAAAAGCATTAAAGCAAGGAGTCTGATTTCTTTTTAAGTAGGGTTCAGAGGGAACATTATGAACAAATAATATCCCACCTGTTGTAGACAGCTCTTTGAACAACCTTAGTTTGGAGGAATGGAGGTTATTTCAGAACCGATTGACAAGTTAACAACAAGACCAGGGAGGCGCAAGACCAAAGTGGATTTCTGCTGTCCTAAAACAACCTTAATGTAAAATAAAATCATAGCACTTCATGTAAATAATACTTTTAAAAGAGTATGCATGAGCATCACCATCAGTTTCTTACTACACTGCATTTTAAATCAATTTATTTGGGGTTTTGTAAGAAAAAAATAAAATATTAGAAGCTAGCTTTAGCATGTCTAATATAAATTGTGGGATTATTAGTAATAATGTTTTTTTCTGCCAGAAAAAAATGTGCAAAATATCAGGATATAAAAGTTATGAAATATTGTTTGCATTAGAAGAGTTGTTTTAAAAACACAATCTATATGGATCTGCTCAGAATCAGCTCATCAGTTTAATCTGAACAAACCTCTGAATGTATTGCAGGGGAAATATTACTTGTTTATACCTGTTCAAGCCACATGAAAAGGTCTAAAATGTTCCTTCAAGTATTTGACTATTTAACAGCTTATTTTAAAATAGAATAAAATATGTCTGTTTTCTGCAATTGTCAAAAACAGTTTGATTCTTGTCATGAACCAGCTTGAAAGAGAGTAATCAATTCCTGTTCTTTTATTTTAATACACTGCAATAATTAGTTTGTTGTTTACAGGAACAAAGCAGGCAGTTCACTTTTCAGACTTCATAGCGGTGTTTGTTGAAAGGAAGCGCTGGCAGAGACAGGGGTTAGTCGCTCGTTCCCCTCTGAGCAACAAAAGCAACGTTCAGGATGGAAAGAGGAGCGCCATAAATGAGAAACTCAAGATTGAGTAACCAATCAAAGCTACTACTGTTTCTGGAGCTTTCTGTGTGCGGAAAACGCTCTTATTTACAATGATGGCAGAAACAAACTAACTTGTGGTGACCAGAGAACACAAACGCACTTTTTCTTCTATCTTGTTTAATGAAAATCAAATGAAAACTCAGCCACAGGCCAATAAGTCTTTCACTACTTTGTCTTCCTCCGTGTCTTTTTCTTTCCTTCCTCATCCGTTCCTGCGTTGCTTTGAAGTGTAAATCAGATTCTGATGATGTATGAGCAAACTGTACACCAGAGACGCTTCTGCAGCACTCAGGGCATGCAGGGTGTAAGTAGATGTAAGTGTATCTTTTTCACTCAATGTATAGGTCAATACCACATTACAAAAACATGAGGATATGAGAAACCTCTTATATTAAAAAAAAAAGCTTTTAGCTGATATTAACCAAGCAACTAGCTATAAAAAAGAATGTTTTTCATGGATGAAAATTGCTAAATGTCTTTTAACTCTGCTTAAAACAAAAACACAAATCAAGTGTCAAGTACTTCTTGTCAAAGACTCCTCCTTCTTTAATATAAGCTTCTTTTTCCTTCCTTTGATCATAAAAATCCTAGTTTGAGTGATAATGAGCATTTATAAGGAGCTTAAATTATTGAAAGATAATTTTTCAACAACCTCTTCTTTTTTTCCTTTTATTTATTTATTTATTTATTTATTTATATGTACATTATATATAGATGCCTTTTCAGCTGTGTAGATTGACAGCTTTCTTTGATAGTGTCTCCCTATAAGCAGGGACATTGCCTTAGCAGCTTTGTAAAGTCCTCTCAACCTGACACTAATGCTGCTGAGGACACCCTCAGACTAACAGTTGTTTTTCTTTGTCTTAAAAAAGAGGCTCCGAATTCCCAGGAGGACTTAACTGGACAAGGTTCTCATATGTAGGTGTTAAAACCACAGAACAAGTCGTCTCTGCTTTTCCACACCACTCAGATCAGCTGAGTGACTTCCTGTAAGTGCTTTGTGACACACCTGTCCTTTAGCAGAGAGGTGACTGCAGGTGTTCTGTTGAAAGAACTTCATGAGGCAACAAGCAACCATCTCAAAGATTTTTCCTACAACACTAGGAAGTGGGACTATCACAGAAATGCTTGCAAAAATAAAATAAAAGATCAACACAAAGCAAAGATATAAACTTTGTAAAGAATTCATTCCTGGAAGTCTAACTCAGGATTTTAAGAGATTAAATTGTTGATTTTTCATATTTTTAGGACAAAGACATGAAGATGATGGGTCAAAACCTTTTTAGGGGAAAATTAAGGGTTATTCAGTACCATAATTTATGATATAGTATTCTTCAATTTTTACCAAGGTTGTGTATTGGCAAGAATTTGGTGATATGATACATATCACGACACAGGGGTCGTGATATGATATATTGTGATACTGTAGACAAGGTGAGATGTTGGCTTTTTTTTCTGCAAAAACAGTTTTATTTTTTAAAGACATCTGTAAAAAGAGCACACCATGCATTCAATGCATACAATCTGATTAAATTCAGTTTATATTTTTACAATCAGAAGAACACTGAACAAAGACTGATCAATCAAATCTACCTCTGGGTACAAATAAAGTTGACTGATTGACAGTGAGAACTGTATTTGTATTTCACATTCTTACAACATCCAAAGTTTACAGTGCTTTTGAGAATTGATAGAGTATCAGGAAATGTAATATTGTGATATTTCAATGTATTGATAATTTGCCACACCTCTAGTTTTTACACCTAATTCTTTTACAGACAACAAAGAATATCTACTTTGGTTTTTACATTCAGTCACTTTAAAGGAAAGTGTCATGCCTGACTCAGAAATTATCCAGAATTTGATTGATTTTTATATTTGAATAGGTTTAAGTTGAATTACAACAATAATCTGAATTTAAAGCAGGACTTTAAAGGTGGCTCTGTTGGTAGAGCTGGTGTCTCTCAGTGAGAAGGTTGTCTGATTGAATTGAAACCTGTAGTTTGCATGTTCTATCTGTGCATGTGTGGGTTTTCTCTTGCAACCTGTCCAGGGTGTACCCCGCCCCTTGTACAGTGACTGCTGGATATGGGTACCAGTGGACACCCCCACCCCCATGACCCTGAGAAGCGGGTTAAGATAATGGATGGATGGATAAAGGAGGACAACATGGAGCTCTTCATCTCTATTTCTTTTTAAACTCAAGGAGAATTACTCATGATTTGTCGTTATTATTCTGCCAAACTAGACTTCTGCTACTCATCAAATCCCCCCGCCACCACTTTACAATACGTTAGCAAAATACAAAAAAAAATTCTGCATAAAAAAAACACCCCTGTGCCCACATCTTGAAGGATCTTTTCTCTACTTAAAAAAACCTGATAGGTTTCTCTGGGTTTTGCTTTTCATTTACTATTTCATGAGTCAATTTACTCAGCAAATATATGCAAAATTAATGACACACATATGACCTTCTTTATCCATTAAAGCCTCCAGTACCTCCTGAAGACCTGTGGCCTTTTTTTCTTTTCTTTCCATTTTTTTTTTTTTTGGGTGGCTTTATTTGAAAGGATAAGTTGTGGCTCTCCAAACACAGCTCGTGGAGCACCATCTGTTAATAACACTCAGACTTCTGACCTCAAAATGCACAGAGAGATGAGATTATTAAAATTTCTCTTAGAGAAAGAAGGCTAAACTTCAAATGTGATTATACTGCATGCTGCTTTGAAGGGGCAGTGGAAAAGATAGGATTTTTTATTTTTATTTTTTTCTGATCATGTCTGACTGTTGAGTGTCTTAAGCAGATAAGACCAGGCCACAGTGATGTAGGGTGAACTGAGAATGTTTGCAGCTTAATGAAATCTTTCGCAAGAGCCTTGCAACAATCACTACCTGCAACATTACAAACTGTTTTCGAATTTTGTCAGCAAGACCTTTGATACACTTTGTATGCCAGTTTAATCCAACATGTGCACCTTCAAAGTAATTTTTTTTCTTAACAGCAGTGATGAAACACATCCTTCTTTGAGCTTCAGAAATGTTCATCATTATTAGTTTTGCTCATTACTCATTGCCAGATTGTTGAAGTTTTCGAGTTCATTTGACTGAACACGCTCCTGTGATATTGTGTCCACCTCTTTTAGATTAATTAGGTGTGTGATACTGGTCTAAGTCTCCTTGTTGCCTCACATTTCACTTGTTTCATCATGTATTACAACACCTTATTTTGTCATTTGGGTGATTGTGATTAGAGGAGTGTGGATGAATTCACTCATTAGAAAAAAAAGACAGTTTTGATCTGAATTTCCGCCTTTCAGCTTTTGTCAGTAAAAACTAGTTATATCATTTGAATCCCCTCAAGTCTTTCAGCAAGAGGTGAGTGATAGAGTGAGAGGAAGACAAAAACTGCCTGCATAATTCTTAAGGTATGAACACTGAATAAGATTAGTTTTTTTGTTAGATTTCTCTGTTACTTTTAATATCAGTCATTCTCAAACTTGAAGTATTCAGCATCAAAACAAACCAATTTTTAAAAATATGTTATAATAAATTGTCCCAATTAACTGGTTGTTTAAACTCCCTCAGTTTTTAATACAATAAAACATTTGTTTTTCATCCTTATCAGAAGGCAATGATTCTCATAAAAGCGTTGCCTTCTCAATGTTTTATACACAATAAAACATAGTAACATGGCAAATGTTTCAACAAAATTTGTGTCAATTTTAGAGAAAAAAAAGGTACAATGAATGCAAGATAGAGGGACCATTCAGCCTGTTTTCAATGCACCTCTATAGCATCTCTGATGTTATAGAGGTGCATTAGAGCGCACGCAGCTTACAGATCTGGAAAGGCACTAGCAGTGTTGAAAAGTTTAAACAGCTTGTAGAACATGTGGTTCCATACAGACTATGTGTTTTTCAGGAACAATGCTAAACCATCCACTGCATCTACAGCATGTCTTCATAGTAGAGGAGTTGATGCTGAACTGGTTCACCCGCAGTCAGCAAATCTCACCAACTGAAATCATTTGATTCATCATGAAACACCAGAATTTTAGGTCATTAATCTGCTGTTATGGGTTTTTACACCAGCCGTCTCAATGGTGAGAAGGAGTGGGGCAAACTTGTGGGAGTGCCAGTTCCTTCAGTGCTTGAGAATAAAAACCGTTTTAGATTTGCAAATCATTGCATTCTATGTTCTTTTACAGTTTACACAATATCTGTGTTTTTGGAATTGGGGTTGTAAATTTTTTGAATTTTCTTCTTGTACTATTTTGTGTTGCCTTTGTCATTGGTATAGTTTGCTGAACAATGGTTGCTGTCTCCACTGATTAAGGGACTTACTGCGGTAGTTTCTTTGTCTGGGCGACCTGACAGTGATTATTATAGGATAACCTCTCGCACACAGTAATTAATCAGCCAAAAGGAAGTCTATTGGCTCAGGCAAAATGTGACAGTTTCTTGGCGGCATGAATGACTCAACAGCAGGGGCTTCAAGGTCCTTAATGCCAACCTCAAAGTGTCCCTGAATCTGGCCTCAGCACAAAACAAATGATAAAGTCAGACATCTAACATCTGCAGGTGTTTATGGTTTGTCAATTAAAAAATGCACCAGACTTTGGGGTTGTCATAGTAACAATGTTGTGTTACCAGGACACCCAATATTATACTCTCATCTGGCAGCTTAATTTTTCACTGCTGCCCTTTAAGGTAGAGTCATAAACAATAAAAACAATCCATAACTAAATATAAGGAACTGAATAACTGTCTGTTGGAAACTAAGCTGGTAAGTGAGAAACAAGAGTTTTGGGTGATTTGGAGTTTTCAGTAACAGTGCAGAAAGACATCATTGATATTAACGATTGTGTCACCAGGAAACTGTATTTCACAAGAAATACCCACATTTACTGAAATTAACAAAACTGAACAGTATAAACATTTTCTTTTAAACTTTAAAGTTATAAAAAGGACACATTCTAAGCACTAACAAATCAAGGACAGTTTATTCCAGGGGAAAATAAAAGCTTTTAACAGCGTATCGATTTTTCAAGAGAATTCCGTGTGTTAAGACAAGCGGAAATGAGAAGAACAAAAATGCTTTTTCATCACATGCATGTAACTATCCATCCATTATCTTAACCCCCTTCTTTTCAGGGTCACTGGTGCCCAAATCCAGCAGTCTCTATGTGAGGGGCAGGGGTACCCCCTGGACAGGTCACAAGTCCATCACAGGGACTGCATGTAACTATAGAAAACATCACATCCTGCAAACAAGTAGTACGGCAGCTCTGTTTGCAGAGATAAATCTGCAGCTGGCCCCTGCACAGAGTCATACAGAAAAAATAACTAAAAAGGACAATTTGTTAATGTTCAATGTGAATGTACAAAACAAGGATAATTATCTGCTGAAATCTAACCTAAAAAGGTCAACAGAAAACTATTAAGCTGAGAGCAAAATGTTCAAAAATATTAGGTGACGTAATAACTGTAAAGACACAAAACTGAGTTCAGCAAACGACAAACTATTTACATCAACAAAAAAAATGAACTTGACAGCAACCTGCATAACCAGCAGAACACTTGGGGAAAAAAAATGAAAATAACACTAATATAAAGAGACACTCGTTTGTCAAAACAAGTGTAAACAGTGGTAAAGATCTAACCTGGCTGCTCATGGCACCAATTTAAAATAGAAACATAATTACTTGTAATAATTTTACCAAAATTAAGTTTTGCTATTCCATGTATTTGTTTTTCGTCTTGTTTTAAGCAGAGCTTGATAATAATAAAGCGTTTTGTTTTGCAACCAGCAGCATCTCCCCAGTGATCAGTTTAATTTGCTCATCCTGTTCTCTCCACCATCACCTATAGCTGCAGTGCACAACATCCCTCCAACAAGAGATTATTTCAAATGCATTATGCAATATAAAGACAAATGTAGATCGTACCCCAAGCAGACTTTTGTCAGCAGTTGTTCTGTTTTACTTTAACAGCTATTTTTCAACATTCAAACATTTTCTAAGACTTATTATGAAATATACAACGGATCAAGTGACAAAATGGGATATTGCATTTTAAAAAGTCAAACTGTGGATTCAATAATTGTGCTCAGGCATCCTGCTGTGTTGGAGCTGTCTGCAAGATTGGATGAAAAAGGCTGTTATTAGCCAACATTCATCTGGGGAAAAACAATATTAGAACATGCTGTCAAAACCTAATGACAAATTTTGTCATAAAAACACAATCAAAATATTGATTTATTCATTCAGACGATGTAGTTTTTATGTGGTTTGGGGATGTATTGACCAACCAGAGATACACAGAGGAAAACAACTTTAAAGGGATAATTCAAATTTTGGGGATTCTTTTTGGAACGGTTTATGTGTTACAGACAGCTCTTTGATCAACTTTATGGTGAAATATTGTTTAGTTCTGACTGGAATGATGAGCTAATGACTCACGGCAGGGCCAAAAACAAACTGAAGTTTGCAGTTTTAAAACAACTATTTTTTAAATGCTTATTAAACCTTTACATCACTGCACCTAAAGAGCTAAAAGTAGCTGATGTTGCTTTGTTTGTGCTTGTAAAGATTCTCTCTATAATCATGTATAATACGGTGTTTGTATTAAGAGGTGTCCAATGCTGGTCCTCGAGGGTCACTATCCTGCATGTTTTAGAGGTTTCTCAGCTCCAACCCATCTGTTTTGAATGAATGGGTGATTAACAGGCTTTTTTCAGAACATGAAGAGGTAATTTACTGAATCAGGTGTGTTGGAGCAGGGAAACATACAGGATGGCAGCCTTCTGCTCTGAACAGAGGTTGTTCAAAATGTTATTGCTACAACAGGTATATAAGCTGTTCATAACCTTTCTAAAAAACCCTATTATAAAAGATCTGAACTGTTACTTGAACTGTGATCCTCTGAACAGATTTCACTCTAGTAGATATACAAATTAAATCATGTTATTTTCAGAACGACCATGGGCAATACATTTTTATGCAAAAAGATTCTGAGGCAGCAAGCAAACTTGTCTTAAAGGTTAAGGTCATCCTCAGTGCGTCTCTCTCTCCCTCTCTGTCTACAGCAGCGACCTCTTCCCTGCATTTAGTGTACAGCAGAACACCTTGATTGGTCACGTGTTATCTCTTCGTCTCTGTGTTTGATTTCGATCCAGTGTAGAGTCGGACAAGATCTAATCTGCTTTAAAGGTTTTCATGAACAGTAAAACAGCCGATTTTGTTAAATGTAGAAAGTTTCAGATGATTCGTACAGAAACTATAATGAGATGTTAAAGGTGGTATAGGTCAGAGCATTTTTTAAATTTTGCAGGGCTATAAAGATGTTTGGATCGGAGCGGATTTCTAGTGCGCAGAAGAGGCTGTCAGTCCTCACCATCATCATCATCATCATTCCTCCCATTGGCTGCAGCAGGATGCTCTGTGTCCCTCCTGTTTCCTCAACCCTCACACGCAACTGAGCTGCCGGAGGTTCGCTATGGAGCGGCACGGGAGAGCTTCACCTGTAGATGTTTGACATTTACCTGTCTTGTAGGATCGTGGAAAATAAAAATCCAAACCCACTTTTAAAGTTCTGCGCTTCGGATATCGCATCGCTGCACAGGAATTAACTTGTTTCCTTTTTTTTTTTTTTGCGGGCGCTTCTCGCCTCGTGCCGCGGTTCAACGGGGGACTCCAGGCTGTTGTGCGCGCGCAGGGATGTCGGCATGGCTTGCACCAGGAGAACCAAAACTTTGGTGTCAACATGCGTGATCCTGAGCGGCATGACCAACATCATCTGCCTTCTCTACGTCGGATGGGTCACAAACTACATCGCCAACATTTACATCAAGGTCCCGATGCCTTTACCGGAGGCAAAGTTGGAGGGGGACAAACGAGGGGACACGCTCCGGATCATGGAGCGGCTGGACCGGCTGGAGAACGTGGTGAACCAGCACATCCAAGGTAAGGCTGCCTGCAGTTCTTCATAACCTCACAGAATCTGCTCTACACGACTGGAAAGTTTGAATTTTTATCTATAAAACTAAATATATTTACAGGATGCGGTTTTATAAAACTGACAGCTGCTTACATAGTTTCATTTTGGATTTTATGCAACTAGAACTTCCCTTGTTGAGGATCAGGCTGTGCAGAGAAGGGTGTGATATGTGACAATAGAGTGTAACCTTCACTCTAAGAGCTATAGAGTGGAAAATGAATGTAATATCTTAGTTATCACTGTTTCCCACCTTGTCTTTATTTTCTTTGGATTATTCTGCAAGAAAAAAAGTCTAAATGCTTGTGAGTTAAATGATTTTCCTCTTATCATGATGCATCTCTTTTAACAGAAAATACCCACTAAAACATGTAGTGCCTTCACTTGGAAACTGCCTCATATCAGGTTACTGCGTTGGGTTAACAGAAGCAGCGGAAACTTGCAAAGAAAGTGTTCTGTCTTCTCAGTTTTCCTAATCAGCTACATAAGATTTATTATCACGGAAACAGTTTTTAAAAAATCCTAATTTTCTCCTCTTTCCACACCTCTTCCTTATGTGCTCGTCCTTTCAGGAATGTCAGGAATCCTTTTTGCTTCAGTTCCTCCTCTCTCTGGTGCAGTTACTTTCCGCTTCATCACACACTGTTAATTTCTCTCCATCTCTGTGTCTTTAAAAGAGCTATTCTTGTCATCACGGGTGAGTGGAGGCTCATTTTGTGCAGGTTCTCATCTGAAATGGCACAGAGCTGGTGGAGAGAGAGACAGAGAGAGAGAGAGGGAGAGAGAGGGAGAAACTCCACTCATGCTTCTTTGAGCAATAAGGTTCTGTGCTAGGCTTGGGTAAACATTCCTCCTGGAGGCAGGTCTCCATTTCAGCTCGGCACCAATAGGCATGAGCCGGGTGGAGCTTCGTGGAGGTGCCCCCAGTGACTTACCTCTAAAATACAGGTTTCAGCTTCTTCTATTTCTCTGACAGAAAAGACCATTTCATGCTAGATTAGTGCCAAAAAAATCTGCATGGTCCACACGAGTCACTCTTTCACTGCACTTTGCCTTCATCTAAACAAAACTTTTTTCCTCTTTTTTTATTATTTGCAAAATGCATATAATCCTATTAAACACAACACACAAAAATGATGGAAAAACAGGACGAGGAAAGGACAGAAAAGCTGCGACTAGACTTATTAAGGGATCTCAGGCGTGAAGTAACAGAAATTATAAATCAGATGTAACATGAATCGAGATTTAGTCCATTCAAGTTCATAAAAAACTCTGGAGGATTTTATTTTATCATTATTATTTTTCAATACAGTCTAGATAGAAAGTGTTCCCAGATGTGATAAAAATTTATGCGGTTTGTCCTTGAGCCAGAAGTTTATATCCTCTTAAGGTAATAAAAATAACTTTTTGAAAAAGATCATTCTGGGGAGTTTACAACATGTGCTGGTTATGTGGGGCAAAAAAAAGTGGTAGGCTAAAGAAGTGCTTTGTTTTGAGCAACATTTTGTAACTACACAATATAATTTATTGGTTGCTTTGACAATTTTAAGGTTCACTTCATATCTGTACCAGCTGTTGCCAAGCCAGCAGTTTATCTCAGCTCAACAGAAAAAAAAAACAACAAAACAAAACTATAATCAGGGAAACAATGCCTCTCTGTCCAGAAGTTTCTCTCAGACAAACTAATCATTGCACGACATCTAGGAAGCTGCTTCACCAGAGCCAAGAAATCGTCCTTCACATAACCTTCTATAAACTTTTCTGTAGAATAGGCAAACAGGAGAAGTGTCACTTTAATTAGCTTTTTTAGAAGTGCCAGTTGGTGTTTTTTTTATCATCAGATCAGATCAAGGATTGTTGTGTCCCCAGATCCCCCGGACAGTTCCAGTTTTTATCCTGTAAAGAACATCAGCTTTCTAGGGTCATCACAAAAACATGAGTGCTCTTCAAAACTAGGACAGTTACTGTGAAATTGGTTTAAAAAAAAAGAAACATCATGCAAACATATTTTTTTTGTTCTTTACAAGTTTGTGCACAGTCTTGACTGCTTAGAGGTTTGCTCTCTTTTCAGCCTGTGAATTTGTTCCCAGGCCCCCGAGGAAACACATTTAATGTCTAAATGGAAAAGAAAGCAACATAAAAGCAGTATACATTTGCAACAATGAAAGCTGCTACAACAAAATAACCAGCTACATTAAGTGCAAGCTATGTTACTTGGACTTACCACATAATTGCTTTGAATGCATTTGCTGCAGATGGAGACTCATGATATTGGTCTATAAGTGGCAGACAGCATCTTCAATTAACTTAAGTGAATAGCCAGACATTTGACATTTCTATTTTCTATTCCAGTGTTAGGATGTTAAACAAGTGTAAAAA
This sequence comes from Cynodonichthys magdalenae, assembly GCA_031762555.1. Lineage (NCBI taxonomy): Eukaryota > Metazoa > Chordata > Actinopteri > Cyprinodontiformes > Rivulidae > Cynodonichthys > Cynodonichthys magdalenae. The sequence continues at coordinate 2,259,765 of JARVJO010000164.1, read as the reverse complement.
CTGTAAATTCTGACTCATTCAGTTTTAGATTTAGACTTTTTATGATGTGCCGTGTCCTTGTGGACTTTTTACATCACACATGCTTTGTTTTCGAGCACTGGAGACGTGAGCTCCCACTACCCTGAGCACTGCTCCATGCAAGAATGAAGCACGCTGACTCACTGCGGAGAGTAGAGGTGTGCTTCTCTGCTGGTATCAGCTTCTCCTTCTGGGTGAGACTGAAATATTCCAGTATGTGTTGATTATTAGGTGGGCCGGCACCAGGACAAAGCAGCACATGTAAACTGCCTGAACTTTGTCTTGGATTTATAGAAAACTTTTTGAAGCGTTGGACTGAGCAGGTTCCCACAAGCCCGACATAAGAGCTGGGTTCTTTTTGTACTTAGTGTGTACGGTAATTACATAAATCAAACATTAGGGGAATTTTTTTTTTTTTGCTGCCGCAGGTCATTGTTTTTGCAACTGCTTTTAAAAGGTTTAACTACTAAGAAAAGTTGCTGCACTTCTCACATAAAAAAAAAACATCCAGAGAGAAAACATTTAATTTTTCCCGACTGCAAGAGCAAGTAGGGAGAAATGTTAAGAGACCAGATATGCATGTCGTGTCATTGTTTTGATTCAAAACACACTAAAACTGATAAAACTAAAGACTAACTACACCCTTATTATCAAATCCAAACATGCTAAATATCACAGATCTAATACTTGCTCTCGTTGTTGCTCCATTGCTGCCAAAATCCATTCAACTTTTACGTCTTAATTTTCTTCAGATTTTTTACTGCTTCACACATAACTTTGGGTATCGGTCCTGACATGCTTGTTTCGTTTACAATTTTACATTTGAACCTGCCTCAGGTCGGCTGCTCCGGTGCAGCTTGTATTTAACAAAACGAAGTGTTGGAATTATCGATCCAGTTTCTTTAGTATCAACATGGGACAAATATTACTATTGAAGGGAAACTCCTCACCTCACAGTGAAGCTGATCCTGGGGGTTGACCTCCTGACCTCCCCTCCTATCATATATTTCTGTGGATTGGCAGTCATCCATGACATGGAAAGTTAAAAGAACAAAGACAAAGCAACTCTGTTCAGGAGCTGAAGACGTGTCCAGCTACAAGATTTAAACTGTTTGACTCAAGGCTGGTGCCATTATTTTTATATGGATCCATCTGCTCACCCCCACCTCCCAGAAGAAATGCGACACGAGCGTTTAGACTGTGGTCGCTTTAAAAAACATTAGATATGCATCTAACTTAGTACCACATACTGAAAAGACCTAGGTTAGATTTGAAAAAAAAAATCTAATTAGTCAGGTTCAAACTGTCAGGAAAACAATCTGATTTGGGTGGCATTTGAATATAGCCTATAGGCTATTGTTAGTGTGGTGGGTGACCATATTTTTATATAAATTAATCTTTTAAACCTAAAAGCTGCCACAAATATATTAACTGGTAAATATCACATTTGACCTGATCATTGAAAACATAAATTAAATCAATGTGAAACATATAAAAACAAACATGTAGTGTTTATGTAGATGTATTATAGTCCTGATCTACATTATTAAATGAATTTGTTCCTGAACAGTTATTTTCCTAAATGGTAATGACTTAATCATAACAACATATGTTTATGTTTACATTTCTTTATCTTTCTGTTTAGTGAGGCCATCAGCAGCTGAAAAGTTGTAAAAAAAAAGCTGCGTCCAAATTCAGAAGACAAATATCCGGTCTAGGTGGGCCGAGTCCTTGGTAGACCGCGAAGTCTGGATAAAAGTGGCTGTGACTTTGGACGGTCTAGCCTCCAGTCCTTACCCCAGTGTACGTCCTGTCACCTAGCAACTATGACGACATTAAATAGAAGTAAAATTAGATCAAAATTATCAATTATCAATATATTAACGTTATTAATATCATAAAACAATAAAATTAACTTAAAGGCAATATTTGAAGAACTAATGGACCTGCCGTAGGCGCATGTTTATTTCCCTATACCAGTTTGTTTTTTGTCTGACAAAAATATTTAAAAACATATCTATACAAAGGACAAAAGTATTACAACAACCACATGAAACTTAAAATTTTTATACCTCCAGATTTTTTATTTAAAACATTCTCTCACTTCAACCCCAATTATGGGCAGAAAAAAAATCTCCGGTCGGCCCGCAATGCATTATGGGATATAGTGGGCCAGGAAGGATCCATCGGACCAGTCCTTCAAATCGGGGCAAAAGATGGACGCATTTGTCGGCCGCATCGAATGAATCTTTGGATTTGGACAGCCTTCGGTGCGGCACTATGACATAAGCGGCCGACGAATTCAGCCTTCGGAGGACCTGGCCTGTCAAGAAATCTGATAACAAATGATGGAAACACTCTGGCTACAATCTTTCTGCTGCAACAAGGGTGAAAACAGTGGTTAACCAGGTGGTGGGCATAGGCCACAGTTCAGCGGCTCGTTCCCTGCTCGGCAGGAAGTGAAAGGGGAGCGGTGGGGAGGAAGACTGTGCAGAGCGAGGTGCAGCAAAGAGCGTGCAACTGCACAAGAGGACAGGAAGTGACAGTGAGCAACGATATGAAAAAAAATGGTACACTTGTATTCTGAATGACAGAAGACAGATGATTTGATATGTTATTTGATATTATGAATTGAGAATTGATTTTTAAGATGATCTTATGTATGTAAAATAATGATTGATCTTATGTTAGAACCAGGAGGGTTGTGTTGGGTGTATGTACAAATTAGATTATTTTGTTTTTGCTGAAGATTAATTAATTTGACTTCTTTTTACTAAACTGGCTACTTTAATTCAATGTATGCATAAGTTAAAAGAGTAAAAACAGGAAGTTGGTATTAACAGTATGATTTTTAGAAGCTAAAAAAATTATTAAGTGTTTTAAAATTCGCAGATTTTCCAGTTGGTTACAAGTATAATCGTCAATAATGAGGGGAAACTGGAGTTAATGGGTGTGTCCAAGGGACCACTGGTCAGGACAGTCCCTTGGCGGTAGCAGGGTATGACATCCAAATGAATGTAGTAGCACTGGACGAATTCTCCTCGCCACTGACTTAACAGACTGATGTAACCAACTGCAAGGTTTATTTATATAGCGCCAAGTCACAAGGCCTCTGTACACAAAAAACAATAAACGCTAAAGAAGAAGCCAGCATACTGCGCCAAATCTTTGCTTTGTCACAGTCTCCCATCCTGAGCAGCACAGTGGCAACAGTGGAGAGGAAAAACTCCCCCTTAACAG
>JARVJO010000164.1:2200623-2225579 GCA_031762555.1 Cynodonichthys magdalenae | reverse complement strand
CGGTCTCGTTTTGGATTTTGTTTTTGCATTTTTGCCACCACGTTGGCTTTTTGATTTAAATAAATAGTTTTATTTTATTTTGAACTTTTCGTCTTGCCTGCCTGCCTACCTGCATTTGGGTCCACCACACCTTGCTACTCGTGACAAAATTCCTGAATTGTTTTTTCCACTTTTACTTTTGACTGTGGGTCATGAACAGTGTCTGACACCTTTGTAAAGAAAGAGCATCTACAAAGGCTGCAGACCAAAATAATACTCTCTACTGGGAGAACATGATCTCCACAGAAAAGGGTCATGGTTATTCTCAGAAGTTTTAAATACAGAACCACGACTCAGTCAACTGATACATCTTTGATCCCAAACTCCTAGAGACTCAAAGTACACAACAAAATGCATAACAGGTTAAAAAAATAGATTTTGCATATGTCCCCTTGAAAAATATTGATGGTAACAATGATTTATTTACTCTGTAAAGATTTCGAAGGTAGCTGCTCTCTTTCAGCAAACATTTCTTTTGATGTGAAGATGTAATAAGACGGATTTCTGCTGAAGTGGATGGTGAGATCTGCCTCTAACAGGCTGTTGTTTTCATCAAGGTCATCTCCTCATTCTCAGCCAGTGTCACAATTATTGTACAGTGATTATTTTGACTGCAGCAAAGTGTTTGATGTTTTGGCTTCTGACTCCATGCTTATTACGCTTGATGCACTGCAACAATTACTGAGGATGAACTGTCTGTTGTGATTAGAAGGTACAAATAAACAAGTTGAATAAGGAACAGAGTCGTTTTGAAATAGTTTTTTAGTTTTAAGGAGAAGTAAAAGTCACTTTGATTAAAGCAGTAGTTATTTTTTAACTTTAAATTAAAAGCGTAGAAATTGAACAGTTTCCCATGAGCAACTTTATCTTTCCATGTTTTTATGTAGTGAGAATTAAATGCATCTTAATGTGAATCTTTCATAAGTTATTGCATTAAATCCCAAAAGTAAACTGTTTTAGTGCGTTCTAAGATACTCAGTGTATTTTTTTATTAAAATACTGATAATATAATTTAAAGACTTTCTACCTTTTGCCTTCTGGTTTTATTATCAAACCTAAATTTTGGAGAAGGATGTAAAAAAAAAAAAAAGCAAACATACAGCTCAAAGCAGTTTTATCCAGCGTCTTCATCTTGCACTTATGTGAGTTGGTGCAAGAATTTATCACTCCTGCCAAATACAATATCAGCATTTTGAAATCAAAACGCTTTCCTCCCCACTGGTAAGGAATAAGTGAATATAACTTGATAAAATTGTAATGCACTCAGCTGCATTTTTATCGGATTGTCGTATTGGATCAACTTTATCATTTATCATGTACCACTGTAGGTATACCGTCCTCTCTTGGTAAGAACTCTGTTAAGTGCTGCCTTTTCTCTAAAGATTTTTTTTACAGTTATGGTAATAACAGCAACAGCTTTTTTTACCTGCTTTTTCTCCTCAGAAACTGTGGGAGCAGACAGCTGAAGCTCAGTTTTCTTTCTGGACACGCAGTGAAAGCACGCTTAGTGTTTCACCTCACACACCTGGAGTGCTGCTGGGAAGCTTAAGGAATGCTATCCGTGTCTTCACAATCGCACACACTCACTGACGGATGCTGCCTTTTGCTTTAGGTGTTTGGCTGCACTAACGCTGAGTTAACACCAATTTTAGATGGCGGCACGTATTCTTCAGTTTGAACTTCTCCCTAAACGTGGGGTTGAAAGATACTCGTCGCAAAATCAAGAGAACCGGTCTAGAAGGTTTGCAGAAACCACATGTTGAATGGTCGCCATGCTTGATCCCAGGTATTTTTTCTTGGCAGTTGTCTAACTCTCTTTAGCAGCACTTGTATATGTGATGTGTCACATTAAACCGAAGAAGGTAGTGTACTGGAATATAAGCAGCTATAGTGCACTGACTGAAAATGTTTTGATGATTGCATTTTGTCAAATGTAATGAATAAATACCATATATATGGGTTCCTTGAAGGAAAGGACTGAAGTATAATTCTAAAGAACGTCTTGAAGCACTTTTCTGAGCAGTACTAAGATCTAATGATTATTTTTGAGCAAAAAAGCCCCCAATTTTTGCTGCTTTTCCTGCACTGGTGACACTATTTTCTATACCAGCTGGGGAATCGTAACATCCAAATGTGACACAAAACATCAAACTGAGTATTAAGTCAAAGTGGTATGTGGAAAATAGGCCACTGTGCATTAATTAAAACGTTTGCAAAAAAAGCATTTTGTCAAAATACAAAGAATAAAAATAGATATTTTGAATGAACTGTCTGAAACATTAATTGTAAAAATAAATTGAACTTTGTTTGAGCAGTAGCTACAAAATAAAAACATGATTGAGCAAAAACACCGTGAATGTTTGTCATTATCCATGTGAAGAAGCAGAGCCTTTTTCTTATCCACATATTGTTTGAGATTTTAGCTTTAAAATGACATCAACAATTTCTCATTACAATAACCTTAAATAGGATTCAGACCAAATATCAATGCGTTATCCTGATTATAAAAACAAATCAAGGCTGTAGCAAAGTTGAGTGATAAGACAGAAGGCTTTTAGCAAATCTACAACACATACTATGTATTTGCTCTCGTAAAGGTTAGGAGCACCAGATCAGTTCAACTGCTCAATATTTACTTTATTTATTCACCTTTCTATAATCAGACTCAACAGCTTCAGTCACAGAGAATTCTCATCACAATATTTAAACTGAATAAGGAGAAAACTGTATCTATTTGAATTTTATGCTAAAAAAAGAATTTAATTGATAAAAAAATCTAATCAAAGAGTAAAATTTTACAACATAAATTATAAAGTATAGCAATTTGAAGAAAACTAGTTTGAAGTAATTGTTTAATAATAGATAGACATAACTTAGTTTTACCCAAGGCAAAATATGACTTTGGGCAGGAATTATTTTGACTTTTATTCACGGAAAGCTTTAGATAAAGTGTAACGATCAGTTAAATAGTTTATGTAGAATTTGGTGTGAGATGTTATTTGTTTTGACCAGATTGAGTGATTTATTGGCACTGCAAGAAAGGAAATGATTCGATCAATATTGTACCAGGTAAAATAGCATAACTAGACCCAAATTATATTCGTGTCACCAAACTCAGTGCCTTACATGGTTGGTGCTGCAGGTCTCAGTTTACTCATCTTTCAGTTGTGTTTCTGGCTCATTGACTTAGGATACAACAAGAACGAACAACAAGGCAGGCCGCATGTTGCTGGTGAGAAAGGCTGCGGGCAGCACGTTCACCGGCTTCACACCGAAAAACAATCCTTGCGGCGGAAAAAGACTTCATGGCTTTTTCTGCTTACTTGGGTCTGTTGGCTTCTAACCAAAATCCTTACTGAGTAACTCATTTCTGTTCTCAGGAAAAGACGACAATATTCAGACGACCCATCAGGTTGAGGGGAGCAAAATGGAACTGCTTAGTGTTTCACAAAAATGCTGCTTTTTTGTGAACAGAATCAGTTTCCAATGTTGTTTGGATTTACTCACATACCTTGGCTCCCATCTGACATCAAAGCTTTCTAGCTCCAAAAACAGTTACGTACAAGTTTTCTAAGCTAAAACACAGAACTGTCAACATTTTCAACACTTCAGTGACTTTATAATACTGATTATATTAAATGTTTAAAACAACAAACCAACCTTATTCATGCTAAAAATACATAAACACATAAAATAACCTTCATTTTATGAAGGTTTTTTTTCCAACGATTATGAAAAAAATAATGAATAAGCATTTGTCAGCTAGCTGTCTCAGTGTCCAAGGGCAATAAATATGCAGGAAACAAACATTCCAGCACTATTTAGATCAAATGTAGTTTAAAGAAAATAGTTTAGTTCAGTTCCAAGAGGTGACCTCATGGTCAAGAGTTTATCATCAGAAGACTGCTCCTTCATGCTACAAGGCAAATCTCTGAAACTGCTTATATTAGGATGATCCAAGCATCAAAATTTAGCTTAAAAAGCAGGAATATGAAAATATGCTTGGGCCATTTTTTAAGTACAAATATGGTTTGCGTGTTCCTCTTTCAATCGACATAAAAAAAAAAAACCTCGTTAGAATTTGTAAAAATAGGATTAACACTGATTTTCCAGGAGTCTTCTTGATTAGCAAGACAAATCAGGCCATATCTGTGGATTTGCTCATGATATCCGGATGATCGAGGTATCAAAATGCAGGTTAAAAAAGACAGAAATCTGAAAATGTGCTAGTTTATTTTGACCAAATATGACTTAATCCCTGATTTGATGCAATAGATCATGTTTCTACTAAAACGTCTGATTTCACCATTTTTGTTTACCTACACAGACTACAGTCAGACTAATGTAGGTCAGTTGCATGACTCAGTCTTCCACGTGGATTTTGGCAGATTGATTCAGTCAAGCGCTTTGATGGAAAAACATCATATTTCATGTTCATGGGGTTTAATAGAACCAGTGCTGTAAGGTTATGTTAGTCAAACATCTGCTTTATGTACATACGCTAAATGAAGTGCGTTCAGAAAACACCAGCCTGCCTTAAATGCTGCTGATGGGATTCACCAGCAAGGGAACAGTCTCTGTAGGCTTAATTAATCACCAGCACAAGCACCCTGACGAATGAGGCTTCAGGCAGACTTGTCCAGATTGAGAGACCTGCAGAACTTTTATCCCATCTAATCACTGGGTTCTCTTATCAAGAGCCGAGAGTCTTCCTCTTCCTTTCACAGCAGTGAAACTTTTAACCACTGTGATGGATGTGAGGAATACGACTGCCTCAGGCTCATATGTTCTCTGTGTTCTTTCCACTTGGATGTTGATTGGCTTTGATTTTTTTTATGTTTCTCAGTGTTTTCTTGAAAGTTGGGATGCTTGACACCTCTTTGTGCACAACGCTGTTCTACATTTTTTAGAGATGCACAATGCAAACAGCATTGTCATCACACTTAATAAGCTTGCATTAAAAAATAAGTTATTTGCTTTTGGTAGAATTTTGTACCGTGCACACACTTCTGAATACATTAGTCTTGCAATGATACTCTTGCATTTAAAGCTCATGTCTTTGTACTAAATGGGACTTTAAAGCATACAGTCAGTAGAATAAAGTGTGGCTCCTTGACTTTTGTTATATCATCTTCTGCTGCCACACCAGCTTTTTGTTTTGTTATTTATTTTTTATTTGTGATAATTAAATCTTTTAGTCTTCATTTGATCTCCTCATGTTGGTCTGCATTCCTGGGTCCAGATTGTACTGCCAACCACGACACCAAGCTTCTAACAGCTTGATACATTTTTAAACAAATAAGGAATAAAACCTTCACTTTCATAATGGTGATAACAAGGGTCTGATAAAGAGATTTTACATTCTTAGAGTTTCAGTCTTTGTGCTAAAATAATTATTCCCGGGGTGTTGTCTTACATTTAGTGCCATAAAAATAAACCTAATGGATTCTTCCTTAACTATTCCAATAATCGTAAAAGAAAGCAATTTCAGTCAGTTGGGGGCAGCAAAATTTGCATATAATTAACCTTTATTTTAAACTGATGAGATTGGAGAAAGTTAACGCTTTTAGATATTCATCCATAAAACAAATACAGTACAGAGAGCAAAACAATAAAAGCATTTTAATGTGGAGTTCTGTGAAATGGTTATGGGCAAATATCTGTTGTAGATAGCTTCTTGAACACCATCAATTTAAAAAAAATAGACTTTTTCTTTCAATTCTGACCTAATTGATGAGCTAGATTGAAGACCAAAGTGGATTGTTGCCATCTTATAACAACTCTGCCTCCAACGCTTTACAACATTCAAATGCTATTTTATAAACATTTGCCTCATGCATTTATTGTAGCAGAAATATTAGGATGTTTTGGTTTAAAGTGGCCCAGGCTGCACTGAAAACTACAGCTAGCTACAGCTACTGATTGTGCTTTCAAATAACCCACTCTTTTTATGTAAAAGATCATGTTGTGAGAAACTGATATTGGTGTAAAGATCAATGTTTGCATGAACATGTACATGAAAGTAGCTAAGGTTATTCCGCTTTGTAATAATGGTAATGAATGTGTACAAATTACAGACCAACATCTTTGTTACCAGTTTTTACCAGTTTTGAGAAATTGTTTGTAACTAGATTAGATCAATTTATAGAAAAAACAGAACATTTTGAGCAGTAATCAAAATGGGATTTATGGAAGAGATAACTGCTGTCGATCAAAAACTTCTTTAGTGGACAGCACTACATTGGATGTCTAGTTATTTAAATAATAGGAAACAGTTTGTACAGGTAAATAATGAAAGATCTGAATTATTAATATAAATTGTGGAGTTCCTCAGGGTTGTGTGCTTGGACCAAAACTGACTATTTCGTACATGAATGATTTGGTCAATGTGTCGAAACTTTTAAAATGTATTTTGTATGATGACCCAAAACTTTTTTTTTTTTTTGGTGAAACAGACATGATACAAGCAGAATTTATGAATATAAATTCTTTGTTTCAACTTAAGTTATCATTGAATTTGGCTGAAACAAACTACATGATATTTGAAGACATTAAAAAAAATATATTGAGGTTCCATTTAGAAATGATATTGTTGGTATTTGGGTGTCATCCTTGAAAAGCTGACATGGAAATAATTACTTAAGAATAAAAATAGCTAAGTCAATTGCATGGCTGTATAAAGTAAAATAGCTTTTAGATGATAAAGCTCTGTATATATTATATAATTCATACATACATGCGTGTACATACTGTAATGCTAACAAATTGATCAAATATATAACTTATTAGTAATTTGGATAAATCAATCAATCCAAATTTAAGAATGGAGCTGTTCCAGGACAACTGTAATGTCCTGCTTGAACTCTATATCTTGTCATTATTTTGTGTTTTCGTTCAATGAGGAAATTTGTCCTCTGCATTTAACCCATTGCACATGAGACTCACCCAAGTGGAGTGGGCACTATGTAAACCCTCAGGGAAGATCTAGGAATTGCGTATTTTGCTCAAGGACACCACAACATGTAGGCATGGTGGGGAATCGAACTGCCATACCACTGCGCCACATCTGCCCCCAAGTGCTGTCAGAAGGCTAAATGAAAACGGAGGTAATTCAAAAAGCTATAACAGGTTATTCATAACCTTTCTACTGAACATCCCTTTAAAATGTCTAACTTCTCCTTTAAAACCAAGAGTGTAAAACCATGGGGATCTATTTTCAGTCATTTTCCTTTTTTTAACCAGATTTAAAACCACACTGAGATCGAGATCTGACTTTCAAGGGGGACCCGAGGGACCTATTTCTGCCCAAAATAACAGTTCTGACTTTCTGAGGCATGAACTTACAGTGTGTTCTATCAAGCATAAAGATGTTAGCAGGAGACCATTTAATTGTTTAGGATCAGTGGTTTGATGTGTTTTTCTATTTTTTTTAGGGGGCCAAGTCAAAACCTTGACTTCCTACTCGAGTTAAATTCCTAAATCTTATTTTGACACTGTGACAGTGTGCAAATTTCAAGAAGAGGACACTACAGTCAGGAAATATTGCTGCCTCAAACAGGTGATATTTATGCACATGTCAAAAAGAAAATAAAAAATAAAAACATTCACACAGATGCCAGGGTCCAAGGTTTCCCAGTAGAAAGTTATGAGCATCAGTCTGCCTTGCCTTGTATTCGTCCGGTAGTTCATACTGTGACCGTCTCCCAGATAAATGAAGCACACGGCCGTCTGCATGATGTTATAAAAAAAAAAGATGATTGATCTCACCAGGCGCCCTTCATCTGTTACTCCATGGTCCAGGTCTGATGGCTGTGGGCTCATTGCAGATGTTTTCAGTGATGAACAAGTGTCAGCATGGAAAATCTGCCCCCAAAACCCCAAACGCAACAAGCTGCAATACACATTTTATTGTTACACTTTTCCATCACAGACAACAAAGTGAGAAGATGAGAAAGATTTCAAAGTTTAAACAAAGTTACTGTAATGTGTATTTTGTTTTACATTTGAAAGAAATATTTTATCTTTTGCCTTCTCAGACAGAATTCTTTGTGTTTGGGCACGTAATATATTCCTTTCACACTTTCTTCCCCTTTGTTGTTTTAGTCTTGGCTGACATGATTTGTCATGCCAATGTTAAAACAGTTTGCTCATAAATATTAACTATTTCCAACATGCCTGAAACACTATCTGCTTTAAACACACTCGAACTTCACCTTGTGTTTTGCAGTCAATAAAAACAGTCTTTTTTTTTCTATTTATTACAGTTGTAATTTACTTTAAAATTTGTCAGCGTTTTAGTTTTTAACAATAAGTATTTCTGTAATTTTTAGTGCCATCTTATTTATTTACATATCAAAACATTTAACTTGTTCATGATATGTGTTCTGTTACTTTTAGTTTTTGTAACATGTTTAACTTTTTAACAATTTCTTCATTTAATTACATTAAGTTCATTTAAGCCACTTTTTTGCTAATATTCTCATTTAACCAGCCTGCATTCATCATTTGTTATTTCTTTTAGCTAATATTTAACATTTTGCTATTTTAGTGTTCACTGTTTTGCTATACTTAGCCATTTGCTACTTTTAGTTTTAACGTGTTTTGCTTCTGTTATCTTTTAGTGTTTTGTTTATTTTAGCTTTTAAATAGCTTTTTTCTTTTTTAGCTTCAAGTTAGTGATGTGATACTTTACCTTGTGTTTTTCTATATTTGCTTTAGGCTCAAATTTGAGTCATTTTAGATTTCATATGGTCTGGTTTTTTTAGGTTTTCATTGCAGTTTCATCTTTTTCATCAAATTTCAGCAAAATCGTTAAGCACTCAGCTTTCACACTGCATTTTCACTGAAAATGTCATTTTTTGATTGATCTTTATTATATTTTAAAACCAGAGAAAAAAATCCTGCTGCGTTTTAGCATTTTTTTTAAACTAAAACAAACCTTTTTAAATCTTGTAGGATGTGAATTATTCTTGACAACCTCAATCTGTCAGAAGTAACGTCAGAAACTAAAGCTGCGTGATGAAACGTGTTTTCCGTTTATGGTTCTGTAGCCTCAGTATGTTGCAGAGGATGGATGTTACCTCTTTAATCAAATTATTACCACATGATACCGGAGGCAGTTTTTCTTTAATTTAATTTGCAGATGATTAGGACATTTGAATTAGAAATATGACAGTATTATCTATGACTCGGAGGTAAATACTAGCTTTGTTTCAATGTTTATTTTCTGTTTATAGATTCTTTCATTAATTGCAGTAAAGAGTTTAATTATTCAAGTTTGTTTAGCCGTTTTGTGATGACTCATTATAGCACGCAGTTTAATGGATGTAGATGTTTGAACATGAAGTTTAAACTCAGACTTGACTGTTGAATATCCTTGAAACTCTGCACGTCTGAACAGACACAAAGAAGTGATGTATTCTTAGAAAAATAAAGCAGAAATCCCAGCCTATTTGTAGATTTTCAAAGGCAGATATTGTTGCCATGTGACTCTTGTTGAGAATCTTGCACGCTCAAGATGGTTTTGCTCTATTTATACACACTTCCTGTTCTGTTTTCTTGGATTCTTTCCCTTCTGAATAAAACTCCCTGACTCTAAAACACAGATGTTTGGCTGAAAGTGCAGTCAAGTGTCTTGAATGTAGTGCAGGCAGTTTAAAAATTGACACTGATGTTTTAGAAAGTCTAGACATGAAGCGAGTCCTGACAAACCTGCTCTCGTCCTTTTAAACTCTTTCACAAATTATTCCAAAAATTACCACATATTAGATTTTGATTCATTAATAAAGGAAAGCTGTGTTTTATAATTGTAATATATTTTGGTAAATTGGTTTCATTTTGTCCTCTGTGCTGGGTGAAGAGCAACATCAGCTGCAGAATAATCAACAAGCAGTTGAAAGGAGTAACTCTTTTGTTCAAGGAGAGCTTCTCATCACTGATGTTTTGTTGGAAGGACAGCCTTTGTGTCTCCAAATAACGGGTCACCCTTTACCTGCTGACATACTGTATGTTACAGCACGAGAAATAAAGCGTTCATCAGTTATATATAATCTCTACTGTTCATCCAGATAATTTAAAAGTGACTTTCTGCATAACCTCACAGGTAGGTTATGGTGTGACTCAGACAAATATTCATATTATTTATCTTCCTGTGCCTTCCAGAGACACCGGGGAGGGGAGAGGACGGTCAGCCGGACTCGTCATTCTCTGATTCATCGCTCTTCGCTCACTGGGGTCAGGAGCTCAGTCCAGACAACCGGCGAGTGGCGCTCAAAATGTTCCAGTACTATGGATATAATGCCTACCTCAGTGATCGTCTCTCTTTAAGGCGTGCAATACCTGACCTCAGGCCTGACGGGTAAGACTGCACACAGTTTTCCAACATAACTGAACAAAACACTAGAGCTCTGTAAAGTAGCATGTGTTTGAGGAGTGGTTTATTTGTGACATTAACTAAAGAAATACTGTTTGTCGTTTTTTAATCAGGCCTGAGCAGACCAGGCTGAACAACAGGCAGCACAAGGCTGTTATATGTGTGATACTGCACTCTGTGTCAATCAAACAGTGTTTCCTGTGACAGGAGTGCTTTTTTTGGCACAACAGCAGCAGACCCTAAAAGAAGTTGACCTGATCATTTTTCTGTGTTTTTAAAAATCCACCAGAAAGAAATGGTTAAACTTCCTCTTTTAGATTTGTGTTAGCGGTTAAAAAAGTTTTCATTCTACCTAACATTGATTATAACACAAACTAGCAAAGGCAACCTTGAAACAGTTCAAAACAAAAACATTGTATTCAAAATCTGAGTCCAACAATGTCTGTATCCAAGGGCGTAACTTCAAGTCTACCATTTGGGTGGGGTGGGAAAATGCTCTTTGTCTATTTATTTATTTATTGAAATTTTGGGGTTAAAATGCATTATAAGGCTCTTACTATGATTTACTTAACTTTCCTTTTTTTTGCATTTACTCTGCACCTTTACTGTTCCATGTCAGTTCAACAATTAAGAAAAGACTTACCCCCCCCACCCATTTTTTAGGATGTATTATATGACATAACTAAATATCTTAATTTTCCAAGAGTAAGTTTTGCAGCACGTATCCAAAACGTACACTGTATATGAGATCATTTTGAAATCAGGTCAAAGTAACCTAAAGACAACAACAGTTGCAGCTGTGAACAACTTGACCAGTTAATTGATATTGTGTCAGAGCAAATTATGTAATTTTATTTTATTTTTTTTTGGGGGGGGGGTTTAACTGGATTAAAATATTGTGGGGTCATAACCCTCTTAACCCCTCTACCCAATTTAAAAATGAGATGAACTACAAGTATGTATTTTCTCGTCACATTTTGTTTTCACATAGTTTTCTCAAATCTGTCATTTGTTTGGTCTTTCTTCAGGGCTGAAAATATTTTTAAAGACATAGTTTAACATAATTCAGTCTTTTTACTTTTCAAAGTACAATTCATTGAAAACTTAAAAGACTAAAAATGTTACATATTTCAGATAGTATAAATCTGTTTCAGACCTTATTTTCAACATTTAAAAATAATTTTAAAAAGGAGCTCGTTTTGTCATGTTTGTCACCAGGGATACTGTTTGAAAAGGAAAAAAACAAAGCAGAGAAGGGTCATGTTGAGTTGAGCCATAATGGAAAAATGCTGTTAGAAGTCCTGCCTCTCTAACAGAGCTGTTAACAGAGTGTAAAATACATCACTGGTCTTTTGTTCAGCCCCTGGTTCCTGCAGTGGAAACAAAGGTTGTTACTGAATACACCCTCCAGAATTTCCTTGTCCCAAGAAAAGAAAAGAAAATAAAAGTTTCCTGCTGCCTTTGAATATCTCCTGCACATAAAGCACCACATTCATACAAAGTGAAAACTGTTAACATTACACCGTGTTGGCTCTGATCCAGGTTTCCACCACAGCTTACGTACACGTCCACATGACCGAGTTTACAGAAGCAGCCGAGGAATAGTCCTTCTGTGAAAGTTGAGGCAGCTTAAAAATATTCAAGGGCGTTTCCTCCTCTGCGCTGAACTCTCTACAGACCATTTATTCCCACTAATAGTGGCTCTTGAACCTCATCGGAAACTGTTGCAGGGGATACACAATTCACACCCATTTTGCTTTTTTGTTTTTCCTCTCCGGTAACAGAGCAATGAATTGCTGTAAATACAGCCGTGGAAGGCAGGAGATGAGAATTATGAACAGCAAATGACATTTAACAGGCTAGATGTGAATAAATTAAATGTTACAATTACAGCTCACTCTGTTCAATTAGATGAAATGCTCAGGGCAGATTATTGTTGTAGGTTTTGAAGGATGTAAAAGACATTTTATGCAATTTACCACTGTTGGAAGAAAATAGCTGTTACACCATGCTTATTATTTTCATTTTCATTTCATATTTGTAGCAGAAAACGCTCATCCCTTAGCATGCTAATTGTTGAACTACACTGAACAAAGAGTTCAACGGTAAGGCCTTGATCGTTTTATCCATAAAGCAGGAATTTAGAATGCATCATTTATAATTAGCCAGATGTCTAAAAAGGACATTTTTTTTTTTATCTCCACAGGTGCAGAAATGTTTCTTATCCTCTGAACCTTCCTCAAGTGAGCATTGTGTTCATTTTTGTGAATGAAGCCTTGTCTGTCATCCTGCGGTCCATAAACTCTGCCATCAACAGGACACCTTCCCACCTGCTTAAAGAGATAATCCTGGTAGACGACAACAGCAATAACAGTAAGCAGCATCATTTTATACAACAACTCACAGCTGACACCTTAACACCCCCCTTAAATTGTTATTTTGCTGTTGTAGCTGAGCTTAAAATCCAGGCATGGCAGGTTTTTAAAGCTTTGGCTTTATCAACTTGTTGAAAGCGATGTGCATTCGTCTGTGGCGGTGGAGATATTCTGAATTCCTCAATACTCTTCTATAAGCTTCTATGAGATAACTGAGTGTTTATACTCAGTTACCCAACCAGCCCATATTTCCAAAGCCAAGGGGACCAGCATCAGATAAGCAGCACACATATCAGTGCATCCACTGTGCTGCGTGTTTACACTGGATGATATCGGAAAGTCACAGCTTTTTTTGCTTCTTTTTATTGGCCTAAGGGAAGTTTCTTGTGCCAAAAGTAAAACAAAACCATTCGGTTTTTTGTTTTTTTCCCAAATACATTGCTAATTTTCATTTTAATTGCCATTTTTTTTAATACTTAAGGTAAAAATAAATAAATAAAAAGTTGTGCAAATTTAAGCCAGGCTTTAAGTTTCTGTTCAGTTTGATAAGTTTAGATTGTCATGCCAGAGTCTCAACTCAGATATTTTTTTCTGCAGAAACTAATAGAAAAAAAAGATAAATATAAATAAAATGATAGATGTTCAGCACACTTTATATGTAGCCCTCCATGTCAACTCCATTCAGTCAGCCGCCTGCCTGATTGGTGAGGGGCTTGTTCTTGTATGTGGCAAAAACATTTTGTGAAAGAGATAAATATTTACACAGAGGGAAGAATGGAGCATGAGATTGACAGACAGATCGGTGCAGCTTCTGCAGTTTTGCAGACTCTTTATCGATCTGTTGTGGTGAAGAGGGAGCTGAGCTCCTTTCCGTTTACCAGTCGTCTATGTTTCTACTCTCACCCATGGCCACAAACTTTCAGTAGTGACCGAAAAAACGAGACCTCGGATACAGGTGGTCAAAATGAGTTTTCTCTGCAGGCTAACTGGACTCTCCCTTAGGGTGAGAAGTCCAGTTATCTGATAGAGACTCAGAGTAGAGTCGCTTCTCCTCAACATCGAGAGGAAGCAGGTGAGGTGGTTCAGGCATCTGGTAAGGATGCCTCCCTAGGGAGGAGCTTCAGGCGTGTCCGAGGAAAGACCCAGGACACGCTGGAGAGTCTATGACCCTCAGCTGGCATGGGAACACCTTGGAATTCTCCCATAAGAGCTGGAAGAGGTGGCTGGGGAAGATGGGCCTCCTTACTCAAGCTGCTGTCCCAACCAGACGCTCAATAATGCATTGGATGGATGGATGGATGGATGGATGGATGGATGGATGGATGGATGGATGGATGGATGGATGGATGGATGGATGGACGGATGGATGGATGGCTGTGTGTCTACAAAGCTGAAGAACTTAAAGTACCTGTAACATTAAATTTTTGTTATAAATATGAATACATTTTTGGAAAGATAACATTAATAACATTGCAAAAAAAAAGAAATCACACCACTGAGATGAACAGTTGTTGAGATATTTGCATGTGAAGTAACAGGAAGTGACATCAAAGAGGAAAGTCTAAACGTAAACAGAGCAGCGCTACAATAACTAACAACACAGACAGGTGAGAATAATATTGAGTCACTTTCAGAGAGAGATGAAGAAGAGTCAGAGTTCAAATATTGTTTCAATAAGTAAAGACCATAAAGTACCTTTTCTTAAAGAGTTCCCATTTGATATCACTTCCTGTTTCACTTTGAGCCATGTTCCAAATAAAATATGTTAGTTATGTAATAAAAAATTTAAATGAAATGAATAGTGTGGGTTTGGACATTTTTTGACGGTGACAAAACAATGCCCTTATTTAAAATTTTTACAAACTCCTTTTGATTGACAGACACATCATCAAGTTGTGAAACAAATAAATGTTAACATCTTCTGTTGTCTGACTGGATTGTGATTGTGTTTACAGAAGCTAGTTTGATAACTAGTCATTTATGTGAGAAAATAATCTTACACTCTCTGATCAGTCAGGTGTTTAATTACTGTAGCATTTCTTCCAGAGCAAACTGGTAAATTATTTGAGATAAAGTATGGCAATCTGCTTGGTTACCCCTTGGATTAATTTGCAGCTGTTTTAGAAGCATTCCTGCTCTTTATTGGACAGATGACAAACAGGTTGTCTTGAAATTTCTTTGTATTGGTCAGTCACCTAAAAAATGCCACCAGTAATTCTTGTTCACCTGTTGCCCTCATAAGATGCTAAAGAAATATGAGCACATTAGCTTCATATTCAAAAATTCTCAAGTTTTATTTCTCACCTGCAAAAGTTTATAAAAGTTAACTAAAGATGTTCAATAAAAAACTATTTAGAAGTCACAAAGTTGACAGAAAAGAGAGGAAATGCAGAAACGCCTCAGTAGTCTTGTGGAGAAATCAGTGATATCTGCTGCTCGTCCGATGGCCTCCAGGCTCTTTTAATGTTAATTAGGGTTCGTGCTCACTGGATTGAGTCGGTGGATGAATAACACTAATTAGCTGCAAAGCCAGGAAACTTAGCCCAAGGCACGTAACAGACCAGCAAGGTGATGAGGTGTTTGCATCTGTCTTGTCTGCATTTTTCTGTTCAATTCTTACATCTGCATGCACTGTATCTATGGTAAACAGTGTCGGGGGGGGGGATACCTTCCATACATCCTGGCATTATGCTTGATCACCACAGAGGTGACTAATGTTTGATTCAAGTGACGTTAATTTGTCATTCAAAGAATACATCTGAAATCACATGACAGATGTAGTTATTCATTTCCAGCACAGGACTGTGTTTTAAAGGCAAAACACACAATAAAAAAAATAATGCCACTGCGCCAAAGCCATTTATAACTTTTTATGCTTTAAATTGGCTCTGCTGCTTGTAACAAGGACTGAAATGATCAACATGGGAAATACTGCTTGCCTAAGTCAATAGAGCAAAACGTGGCATATCCTGCAGGCTGCTGAGACCAAGTTTAAATCAATGTGGGATATTTTGTTAATTTAACACCCCAGAATAAGTACGGCCCTGTTCCCTCAGGCTAATATTGACAAGAACATTGAATGTATCCAAAACTGGCTATCAAAAAATGTAAATGTAAAAATCCACAAGTTTGCTCACATTTCTTTAAGGCGTTTTACCTCAATGCAAAAAATAAACATTTATATTTTATAACATGACTGAGGACTGAAGAGTCATTTTCTTAAGCTTCTTCAGAGACCCAAGTCACGCTTTGACATTTTGCTGATGGCATTTCACCCTGTTTGCTTTAACACTCTGTCACACTGTGTCTGATAAGCCCGGTGTTATCATTATAACCATGACTGTGAAGCTGGTCTGCGCTAAATGTCATTAGCCTGTTGACCTGCATTGCTGCTAAGATTGTTGAAGGGGTCAGTGTCCACAGCCAACCCCTTTAGGCACCTGCAGTTTTGCATTACGTCAGTCATTGTTGCCGCTCAACTTTGGGAGGTATTAGCATGCAGGAGAACTTGTAGCCATCAAGGGAAAGAAGGGCAAATTGACCCTCCTGATTCCTCTTTAATTGGATAATGTCCCAAGCAAGGAAGGCTTGTGACTGTGGGTGCTGGATTCAAAAAGGGGGACCCATATATTAGACAAGCTGTCCAGAAGACATATATAGTGAAGACTTTTATGATAAGCTGTTATCTTCAAAGAGAGGCGAAGAGAAGTTAAAAAAATAAAAAAGTACATAAATGTGGAGCGCTGTCTCTGCAGGATTGGTAATTGTCAGGAACTCCCTGAGTGCGTAGATTTTATAATCAAGATGCTGCAGCCTATCAAGTGGATTTTAGGGAAAAAAAGCTCTGTTTATTTTATTAACTTGCGTATCAAAAAGCTTGAATATTGTACATTTAGGAAAGAAAAACTCAAATTTTCAGGTAAAAAGTAAACAAGATTTAATAAAAACTATTAGAAAAATAATTACAAATTATGATAAAAAATAAAATGATGTAGTTTAAAGTTTTTTTCTAGATTTAACCTGTTATCCTGCGTTAGCTGTCTGGTCTAAATTTCACACTACTAATCTCTATGTAAGCCTATCAATCTCAATTTTCAGTCATAATTTCTGTAACTGTAACCAGTATTTAGTTATTGAAGTTAAAATACAATAAAATCATGATTTTTTTTCTCACTTAAAGATTTTTAAAGTGTCCCAGAACATGAGGGAAAGGGGGGATTAAGGATAAAATATACTAGGCTAAAATATAGATTCCCAAATATTACAAGTTTAAATTTGGTAACAATATCATCAAAAATGAATATTTGAGGCATAATATAATTCAGCATGTCCATCATACTTGGACAGGTCCTCTTCAAATGTCCAAACTGGACAAATATTTCCAATTTTCCAAATGAATTATCAGCAATATGAATCACAGCTGGGGGACATGAAGCAAATCTCCACCAACAAACAACCAACACATGACAAAAACAAATAAAACCTCTTTTTTAAAAGCACTACCATCCTCACAGCTTATAAAACCACCAGCAGCAAAAAATAAATGCTTTTTACTTACTTTTGATGCATACTTTGTCCTCTATTTTCTGACCAAAAACGATCCAAAATGGCACCTGGAATGAAGGTATAATCCTCTCTTTTATGAAATTTCCTTGCCACAAAAATCTCTTTTTGTTGTCTTGAAGCATTCAAAACACTTCATAACAAATATATTTCCTCTTTAACAGCAAGCTTATTCAGCTAACTGTCCAAAAAAAAGCACATTAAAATCCATGTTTTTCTATGTTTGCTGTTGTCACCATTAAAAGGACAAAATGGCTGCCACATCAGAAATTTTTACAAGTTTAATTTTTTGTCTTCACGCAAGGTCCTTGCTCCTCAAATCTGCATATCAAATAATAGGTCTCTTGATTGGCTACACAGCTGTGTTGTTAGAATGAAGTTGAGAGCTGATTGGCCAGTTGGTCAAAAAAGGTGTCAATCAAAATAAGACAACCAATCAAATCATTTGAACAGTCTGCAATGCAAATTCAAAGTCTCTGGCAGCCTGGGTCAGGCTATAAAGAGGCGGAACATATTAACAGGTGAATCAGCATCATCAACATTGATAGTTGGCAGACCCAGTGGTGCAGGCAAGAAGCAACTTGACAGTTACATTTCTAAAAGTATCGAGTACAAAATAAAAAATCAAGCAGGTATGTAGCAGAAACATGAAAATTTAATATTGACTACGACCAAGGAGCTTGAATACACTGGGATGAAATGGAATGGGTTAATGAGCTGATGAACAACAAGTGTGTGGCAGAATATAAAGGGGGACTTGAACATGAAAATACAAAAGCCTGACTAGTTTGGTAACAAAGAATACTGGAAAACAAACAAGTAAGTAAGTTTATTTGGATAGCACTTTTTACAGTCAAGTAGCCACAAAGTGCTTCACAATATAATAAAATAGCACACAACAGAGCATAAACAAATACATAAACAATAAAGCATTAAAAATACATTAAAACTCATACTGCCACGTTGAAAAGGTAATTTTTTTAGCTGCTTTCTAAAAATCTCCAGTCAATCCACAGCTTTTAATACACTGAATCAAGGCACTAAATAAATCCAAAAAGCTACAACACAATAACCACACAACTGTGACACATAGACATTAAACAAGAAATAATGACAAACATGATGGCAAAAAGTAGGGTTGAGTGATATTGGCAAAAAATAAATACAAATCTGGCATTTAATCTTAATTGCAGCATTTAGCCAATAACGATTAATATGACTTTTAATAGATTACAATTTCACTTGCATGTTTTTGACTCTAAATCAGTTACCCTGTGTTTTAAAATTATACTCACAAATCATCAATTTAACTTATTATTTTAACAGGTTAAATTAATAAGTTGTGAATTGAAACCCACCTTTTCCACAATGTGGAGTGGCAGCAGATCTTTATTAACCCAATATGCTGCAGACTCACATGCGCTCTCGATAGCAATGGTGTGTCACACACAAAAATATACCCTCACACGGCCCTAACAAAGTGGCAAG
This sequence comes from Cynodonichthys magdalenae, assembly GCA_031762555.1. NCBI lineage: Eukaryota > Metazoa > Chordata > Actinopteri > Cyprinodontiformes > Rivulidae > Cynodonichthys > Cynodonichthys magdalenae. The sequence goes on along the minus strand of JARVJO010000164.1, from coordinate 2,206,742 downwards.
TATTAATTGTTGACAGATTTTCTGACAATTTATTGCACATGATATGTGCAACCCTAGCAAAAAGATACATCAGTATAAGGAACTGCTGCAATCGCTTCCTTGGTTAGTTGTTGGTTTATGAACAGGACAAGTCAAGTTAGGGGTTTCATCCTGGATCTATATGATAAAATCTTGTTTTTTGGATAAGATCTGAACAATTTCTTCATTGCTGAATCTAATAGCAATTAAGATTGTAATTCAAAGCTCATCTACTGTTTCACATTTAAAAGCATAAAGAATAAGAATTGTGTTAACTGGATAAAAGTTCCTGGTGGTCTGAAAGTACCTACAGTTGTATGGCAACTTTCAAAATTTAGAATAAATTTCCTGTCTATTTTGGCTGATCTGCTGACATAAATCCAATTCAAAAATGTCAATGTTTTAATTAGTGATGAATCGTGTGATTAAAAGAATTGATGTGAGTTCATTATCTTGGGATGCACGTTTTATGTCTACAGATGATGGTTCTCTTCTGCACCGTTGATCATGCTACTATTTTTCTACAGCAGCAATCTAAACAAAGCTGTCAACAAGGTTGTAATTCTATAAACTGTAGGTGAAGGTTATTTGTTTTTCACATTAACACACTGTAACCAAATTATATGTTTATGACTATTATTTTAAGAAGATTTATTCTAGGAGATTTTGGAGGGATTTTTTTTTTCCAGAACTTGTTCTCCTCTTAGCTTGGCACATGTCTGTGAGAGGAAGTATCATTATGTGGATTCATTCAACCCCCTCAGGTGTTCAGAGAAGTTCCAGCAACCAGTTGGATAACTAGTCTGAGTTTGTTGGAGGGCCATCTAATGAAAGCTGGAGGGTGAACAAAGCTGGGATGATATCTGTAAAAAGCAGCAAAGCTGAACCTCAAGCTGGAGCTTCAGCAACAACGTTTTTGAGCCAACTGCCAATGAGCCACGGGTTTGATTGCTGAGGAAGCGCCAGTATCTCCTGGATTTCATTTCATTTTTTTAAACAGATTTTTCTATGATAGAAATGCGCTGCGAGAAACTGCCAAGCGGTGCGGAGCAAACTACACAGCAATTGTGAGACCTGTAACCATGCCGATTTGCCATCTGCTGTGCAAGCAGTAATGCCTGAATGGTGATAAATGATGGTTTTATTTGAACACTCATGAATAGACCATTCAGTGATGGAAGCTCTTACAGAATTGCTTTGTTTTGACTCACATGAACATACCCTAATGTTAGGTAACTGTATAACATGAAAAGCATCATAGATCAAAGACATACATATTGTCTCAACATGTACAAAACCTCTTCAAAGTATATCTTAACTGGGGTTTAAAGCATGTTACAATTAAACATTTAAATGTAAATCATTTTTCTTTCTGTACTCTGCAGTTATGAGAACAAAAATATCCATACAACATAGTTTAACAAACTGTATTGTTCCTGTCGTATCTGACTCAAGGCGCAAACTCGAGCTAAATCGTCTGTTCATTTTTGCACTCACCATTAGCTTTGCTCATTATCTTCTGAAAAACATATTTTGCTAGATTTACCATCTTATGCTGCTATTTATTCCAGGACTACAAAGCGACGTTTGGAAACCTGTTTTGTGTTTGTGCCAGTGCAGCTCCGTCCCGAACAAGTTTCCAGCCGAGCTTCAGCAGGATATCCGTCCTGAAAGATTGATGAGGGCTAGCCATCAGCCATTTCTGGTGTAATGAACTGTGCTTTATTGTGATTTGTTATGAGGCATAACACTGCATCATTCTTCCTTTCAATTCACAACACATTAGGGTGTCTTAATTATTAATGAAATAAGTTGTCAAATCTTTTGCAGCAGTTCATGTGGGCCACTCCAGCTTTCTGTCAGCTAAAATCATGAACTCAAAGTAAAAGACTTGTGATGCTCGTTTCTGTTTCCAAACTTGATTTAGTACAAGAATCCTTTTGATGACTTAAAATTGAATTTACACCCCAGATGCAGGTTTATTGCATTAAGTCTGAGGGGAAAAAATCACCCTAACCACTGCACTCTGAACAACCTTGCAGAATTCCACCAAATCTCATGTTGCATGGAGTTCACGTTTAGTGTTTATCACCAAAGTTGTTTTCTGTCTGCGAGGAAATAGCAACAGTTCTTTAAGAGGATCAGCATTCATGGGGAAAAGATAAACGGCCCATATCTCTGATTTACATCTATAAAAAGTTTTTACATTTGCCACAGAGTTTTGCTGTCAGTTAAAACATGGACAAATCCAAACAGTTTGTTTTTTCATTTTTCCCCCCACCCTTAAGATAAAGTTAACCCACACTTGTGCCTTTATCTACATTTCTTTATTACCACCCTCTGCCAAAAGCCAGTAATGTTTTTGCTGTGTGTGTGTGTGTGTATGTGATCGTATTTGTTGGTCTGTGCCAGTAGAGAAATATCTCATCTCATAAATCACTGAACAAATTTTAATGAAACTTTCAAAAAGTTATTACTGCGTTTACATAAAAAAAATCTAATCAACTTTTGATCTTAGCTAACACAACAAAATGGTAATAACTCAGTTAATTTTACAGATATTAAAAAAATGACCACGCAAAAGTGTTCAACACACCTGAGTACATGATCAACATGGTCACAACATAATAAATATGAGGTATTATTATACAGCTGTGGGTTACAGCAGCATGGGTTATTAATGTGTGAAAAATGATAACTGAACTATGGTCAAGCCTTAATAATAGGTCTGCAAAATACATAATTTGTTTCTTTAAATGAGAAAAGGCTAAAAAAGGATAAAATTGAATTGTTCTAATATATTCTTATCTTGGGATGCGGTCGAATAATATCCTGCCATTTGAAGCAGCCTGATCTCAAATACTTAAAGGTTCATCTGAAATGTATTGCTTTATTTGATTGACAGTTCAATAGAGACTTGTGACCGAATGGTGCCACATACTGATATTTTACAGTAATCTTTGAATCATTAGCTTTTTGACCATTCTTGACTTTTTTTTTTATTTAAACTCAAGATTTAAATAAAAAAGCTCTTGATTCTACTGTTGTCATTACATTTCTGAGAAAAATGGCAGAAAAGCTGCACCAAACAAAACCAAGTGTCACCAACTCTTGTCCTGCAGCGTGTGGTGAATCATCAAATGATATAAAATCTCAAATAACAAAGAAGTTAGTCTTTTAAGACAAACGTGCTCCGTGTTTTGAGTCTTCAATATTGCCGTACAACATTCCGACTGTTGGGCCTCATGTCAGGTCTGCAGAGCTGGCTCGAGCTGCAGCCTCTTTGGTTCACTGATCAAAGCAGTGAAGCATCTCTTTCTTTGGCCTCTGACCACAGAATTACTGCCCAGTGGAGGAGGACATGGCAAAGTCTTGTGGGTGGAAATTTTCCTAGAGGCAACTTTCACTTCCCTTACAAATGGGTTCTTCCAAAACCTTTTAGCTCTTGATGAGAAATTCATGTGTATTTGTGTGTTTTTGTTTTTTCTAGATGAGCTTAAGGAGAAGCTGCAGGGTTTTGTGTCGGAGACTAACAGCCAACGTCCAGGATTCATTAAGATGGTGCGGCATGCCAAGCAGGAGGGTTTGATCCGGTCCAGAGTGAGTGGATGGAGGGCCGCCACTGCCCCGGTTGTTGCCCTGTTTGATGCCCACGTTGAGTTCAATGTCGGCTGGTGAGTCACTCACCAACACGCAGAAGTAAAATTAGCAAAGCGCAATAGATGAGCTCTGGCTCTTGAGTCATTTGATCTGTGCAGGGTGAAGGAGGGGGTGTGTTTTGAAAAATATATTTTATTTTTAAACACGGCCTTGCAAAGTTAGATTTTAAGAGTGCTTGTATTCACAACGAACAAGGAAATATTACACTTTAATTAAGAACCTCAGTAGTTTGAACTCTCAAAATGTAAGTGTAGCAAAGTGCAGCAGTATTCCAATTATTCAAGATTTATTTTATTAGGAACTGTATAAAAACATGATCAATTTATTTGTTCTAAAGATTAACACTCTGATTGGCCATAATATCCCAAACAAAGAGCTAAAATGGAATATTTATTTTTTTTGCTAACTGTATGTTCATTGTGAATATAACGACAGTTTAGCTGACAGACAACAGAAAATGTGTGCAAAGGTTGTTCTAATGTTCTGACACACAGGTAATAGCCACTTAAGCTTTCAATTGTTGTTTAGAAAAGTAACCATTCTTTATTTCAACAACTGCGTCTCCCTTTTCATTATCTCCACACAAGGGTGCATGGCTCATTATGCAAGCTTTTTGTTGATTTGTTGCAAAAAAAAGAGCAGAAGTTTATGTTCATCTCTCTTCAGCCTGCTGCTCGGTTTGTGTTAACTGTTACCCTCATTTGTAATTCAGTTTTTTTCTTTGACTTCTGTGAAATTATTTGCTCTGAACATTGGGTTGATCTATTCTGTTCCTTGTTTTTTTGTTCTTTATATTTTTTCATCTTTTTTCCAAAAAGACCATTTATTTCAGAAAGAAAATATCTTGCAAGTTTTTAATACCTGTATAATCATAACTATATAAAAAAGAAAAACATTGTACCAAGCTAAAAGAATATGAATAATTTTTTCAAATGTGCTATTGAGGCAATTGGTAAAATTGCTCTTATCAAAATGCTAAGTTGTAAATTTAAATATGTTTTGATGCTGTATATTCATAAAAATTCTGAACCATTCATGAAAAAGGATTGACCTTTGGGACCTTTCTATAAAACATGGTTTTCCCTGACTGCTTTAAAAGACCAGCTGCAGTTCCATTAAATCTGTTTATTCCAATGGGTGACATAATCGTGACCTCAGATTGTTTTTTTTTTGTTTCTGTTTTTTTTTCTGTTCCACATTTTTTTTACTGAGTACTGGAAAAAAAATGTTGCCTCCTTCTACATTCGTGGTTTTCCAACAACTTTTTCAGAAATTCATAAACAAAAACACATTTATGTCAAAGCAATGTTTATGCTCCTCATTCAGACATTTGATTAATTTGCTGTCACAGCCTATATAAGTTGATGCAATTCAAGTGGATTTAAAAACCTGACCATGCTCACACTTGGTTAGTTTACTTTTAACACTAAATCAAAGACACAAATCAAAACTTCTATTTTCTATTTTTATGTGTGAGTTTGGTTTGAAGTAAATATAACATTTGTTTAAAACAGCTGTCCCATTTCCTCATAGATTTAATGAAACAAAACAAACACAAATATAGCAGTAATAATAATCTATTGCTCATTATTTCTGACTGAGCTGTAGGTGAGTAAATATCCTTTACTGCCTCATGTTTTGATGAAAGTAACAGTTATCAAGCACAACTCAAGGGCAGTGGAGAAAACTTGTGAATTTAAATATATACTGCAAAAAAATAAACCTGTATTTCCCCTCCTTTCTTTAGGGCTGAACCCATTTTGCAGAGAATTAAAGAGGACAGAACTCGTATAATATCCCCATCATTCGACAACATCAAATACGACACGTTCGAGATCGAAGAGTATCCGCTGTCTGCTCAGGGCTTTGACTGGGAGCTGTGGTGCCGCTACCTTAATCCCCCCAAGTCCTGGTGGCACAAGAGCAACAAAAGTGCACCTATTCAGTAAGTAAACACAACTCTGGCTTATGAGCCTAATTGGTATCTGGCATTAATCTCTGACAAATGTCAGCCTGTAAAAAGGCCATTTCTGCAGCTGGATGAACGAGTGATATTGTGCACTGTCACATATTTTTTCCATTGCCCTTATCGTCACTATAGAAACTGAAAAACAAAGCTAACATTCATCATCTGAAATCTTCCAGGAGCCCGGCTCTGATTGGCTGCTTCGTAGTGGACAGGCTGTACTTTGAGGAGATCGGTCTGCTGGATGAAGGCATGGAGGTGTATGGGGGAGAAAATGTGGAACTGGGCATCAGGGTGAGTAATGACGTCATGCCTCTGGCCATGAACTCTAAGGTTCATTCAGGTCATACTGTATGTGAGCAGCTCTATGAGATAACGACACTTGATGTTTTTTTAATGTTTAATGTTGTTGTCATGGGTAAAATACAATAAAACATAAAACATAAAAGTATAAAATAAAATAAAGTACTAACAT
>JARVJO010000164.1:2181529-2191601 GCA_031762555.1 Cynodonichthys magdalenae | reverse complement strand
TCCATCCATACATTCATCTATTTATTCAGTCACCAATCAGTCCATCCATCCATCCATCCATCCATCCATCCATCCATTTGTCCATCCATACATTCATATTTTTATTCAGTCACCAACCAGTCCATCCATCCTTCCATCCATCCATTTGTCCATCCATACATTCATCTATTTATTCGGTCACCAATCAGTCCATCCATCCATCCATCCATCCATCCATTTGTCCATCCATACATTCATCTATTTATTCAGTCACCAATCAGTCCATCCATCCATCCATCCATCCATCCATCCATCCATCCATCCATTTGTCCACCCATACATTAATCTATTTATTCAGTCACCAATCAGTCCATCCATTTATTTATACAATTTAGGGTACATATTTCAGTTTAAATGTTTTATGTTGTCTGCATGTGCATAGTTTTATGTTTGACTTGAAATAATAAAAAGCCACCAATCTACCTGTAATTTAACCGGTGAGTATGAATAATTATCATACAGTTGAATCTCTTTCCAACATTAAAAAGATTTGTGTAAAATAGGTTTATAGTTATTTTCATAGATTTATTAATAATTAGTTAGGTTTAAATAGGTATTAAAATAAAAATATTTCCAGACAAATTTTAAAAGGGAACACCATGCCACACTGAGCTTTAAGTCACAAAAGTTTCATTACTGACTGAGATAGATTTAATCAGCATAATTCTGAGTGTGTGACACAGTTTTTATTAAAACCAAGCAAATTTTGATTATGAGAGAGATCTAGAAGAAACTGCTGATGATTGTGTCAAAAGAGGACTAAAACCCAGACAGGCTTTCTGGAGGAGTTGAATAAAGCTCAAAATGAAATTACTATAATGTAAAAGCAAACAGGCTGCAGATATCAAAGTCAATACTGATTTTCACTGTTTAATCAGATTTATGGACCTTCGAATGGTGCCTCATCCATCACTGTCAAAAACAAGTTAACTTCTGATCAATAAACGTCACTAAGACTGCATCCTCTTACTGACTGAATATAACACCAAAAAGACAATAGTTAAACAGAGTCAGATTTTGGCAAGTCATGCAGTTAATCCTTTTATTTTAATCGGTGTTGATCAATCATTTAAGAGTGAAATACAAAAAGCTAAAAATGTTCCAGCTATGCTTTGTTTAACTTGTAGTGGTCATTGTTTTTGTCATGTTATGTTTTCCATGACATCTGCAACATGTTTATGGGAGGATTTTAGGCCTGTATTAATCCCCATTTGTGTATGAACAACAAATGAAATTAGTGTTGATCCTAATTTATTTTCAAAGATGTTTAATCATTTACAACTTTATCAGTTATGTTCAATGATGATAAACACAACATTATAAACCATCTTAAGAGTTCAAATTTGACAAGCAGCTTATTTATTAGCATCTGAATATAAGATTTAGGAAAGACTTTACCAATTTTTATGTTTGGTAATTGAATCTTATAAAATTCAGCATCAGATTGATCTGTCTGTCAAGCAAAAGAAAATAAATATGCAAATAAAATATTGATACCACTGATACCAGAACTTTATGCTCTAAAATCGATTCTAAATAATAAATACTTTCAGTTAATGTATATCATTGACAAGAACACAGCAAAAAGTATAGTACGAAAAGTACGGACATATAGGGCAATCTCACAGACTTTTTCAAACTCAGCTTCAAATTTTTTTTATGTCTCAGAGCCTGTAGTACTTCAAAAAGAAAAAGTAAACGATACACAACAATAAGTAACCTCCCAATTCGCTCTGGTGCTAGAAATAAGTTCCCAACCTGTCTCCATCCTCCCTTCCCTGCTCCCCTGCTGGTGTGCGAGTATTACGGGTTGACATGTTGGCAATTAAAAAAGATACTTTGATGTCTTGTATTCTTTATGAAGTAGTGATTTGAAATACACTAATTTTTTTTTTAGATTTGCTCATCATATCAGGTGTATTTGCACATAGTGTTGGAATTAGTTGGTATCAGAATCGGAATGGAAATTGGTGGTATCAAACATCACTACTGAAAATGTTTAGAAACATTTTAGAGACTATCTCATGAATGATGTTCACCAACTAGTCACACTGAGATAGGTACTAACGTTACAATTAACGTTTAAAATTGTGTGCATTTCATTGTATGCTTTTATTCACTAAAACACATACAAAATTTAAAAAAAACACCAGATTTGTCCACAAGTTCATTAATGGGTCAAAGCATTCAAAAGCTAGACAAAAAGGGCAATGTTTGAAAATTCATTTGCATACTGCGGTAATCACATTTATTCAGGTCCTAATTTGTTCGCCCGTCGTCTGAGGCCTGGGGATATGCAACTAAGTGCTTGTAGCCATGGAAACACGGCTAAAACTCAAACCAACTCTTTTAAAAACAATTATCAGTGACATTTTTTATTACATGAGGCATTTTGGCTGTGTGGTTGGAACAGGTTGAACACCCACATGCACTGTCTGCATGAACCTCACTTTTGACTGTCAGTGACAAGTCATTTCATCCCTGGCAGGGTTTACGTCGATTTTTAATGGAGAAGTGGCTGCTTAGACATTTCTCAGTTTCTGTATCTGTTTTTGATGTCCCATATGCCCAACAGCTCTGACAGCTTCCCCTCTGCTACCTGTGGCTCCGCAGCATGAGAGACAACAGAGGAAATTTCCTCCCTGTAATCCTGGGAGGGATAGACTACAGATGTTCCTATTTCTGACAAGCTGCTTTCTTTTTCTGGATAGTTTTTGGAACTCAGGTGATTCCCCTGAACACATCAGAACTTCTGCTATTCCTTAATGTTTTATGTTTCTGTGTCAGAGGCAGAAAATAATGACAACATGTGATGGATTGTATTTCAGTGCCTCCTCCCTCAAGGCGCAAAAAAAGACAAATTATAAAGGGAGAGAAGAGAGAGGTCACTAAGATATTAGGAAAATAGGAAAATGTTAAGACATTTGGGGAAATAAAGTAGTGCGCCTTTTTGTTTAGACGACAAAATATTCTGCACACACAGAAAAATCATTGGTCTTAAAAATGTGCAGGAAGTTGTTCCATGTGTTTAGCTATGTGTTTACTTACAGATTAATTTACACTTCTGCCTCTTCCATTGACTAATAAAGTTGAGAATTTAGATTTTTCAAAACACTCAACACCTGAAAGCAACATGTCATTCTTCACAACCAAAACTTTTCTTTATTGATACTTAAATTAAAGCAGTTTTGAGGAGTAACCATGTGAAAAACACTCATGAATAGTCTGTTAAACTGATTGTCACATGACCAAACTCATTAAACTATTCATAAACATTCCCATTAGTAATGATTTTCATTTTGAAGCAGGAGCTCATAGGAAAGTTAAATGACTACGTTTCTATTTTCCTGCAGCGGCAAAGCTAAGTTAGCTTTTATATTAACAAGAGCTGCTGTGGCTGCACAACTTTCTTAGATAAATAGATCCAAAACCCAATGAATTTTAATTAGCAGCAAATACAACTTTTTGTTTTAGCCTCTGTTTGGTTTTGATCATCTGTGTGTTACACAAAAAATATTTATTTTAGTTAAGGTTCAAGTTCACACCTAACCCTAAAAATGTTAAAATCAGACTTTTATGTACATACATAAATAATTTTTAGAAAACATATCCCAAACACAAAAAACTAAAACTGTACAATGACTTTAAAACTAAGTATCAAATTAAGTAAATCAAAATAGCAAAATGTTTTCTTTCAAGATGCTGCAGGAGCTGTTTAACATAATGAACATTTTACATTATTCCTGGGAGAGATTGCCACTAGGAAACATCCTTCTTCCCATAATTAGCTCTTTAGACTTCAGAGTTGTACAAAGTTAAATTCCAATATCATTTTTTGACTTTCTGTCTCAACAAATGGCTGTAACCCAAGAATCAATCTCCGTCTCAGACATACAACTTGTTCCAAACACTGAATGGCCCACGCGTCCTGCAGAAGCAGTGACTTTTCTTCCCTTTTTGTAAGCTTCATGTCACACATTTAATCTGTTCAATCTGCTGTCTAAGTACAGATAAAACGATCCTGAAACAAACTTTCTGCCAAATAGTCACTAGGATTGTGTCAACTGACTGCTTTAAGACTATTAAGGTTACATGAAATAACTGTGGCAAAATTTTATTCATGTATTTTTTTTACAATAAGCTTTTGTATTTCATGTTAACAATATTTTATCTCAGGTTTCAGAGATAAAATTAAAGCAAGAACACAGACATGTCAAAATAAATTTACATTGTTTAGTCCAGGGCTGAGCAATTCTGGTCCTCGTGTACTGCTATCCTGCACGTTTTACTTGTTTCTCTGTTCCAACACACCTGATTTGCATGAATGGGTGATTACCAAGCTTCTGCAGAACTTGGAAGAGGAAATTCAGTCACTGAATCAGGTGTAAAGAAGCAGAAAAACAAGTAAAGCATGCAGGATAGCAGCACTCGAGGACCAGGATTGCCTAGTCAATATTGTAATGTATTCTTACCAAGAAAATTGATTATTATTGTTTGTTTTAACTTACTATTATTCTGTTGGAAAACATGACAAAATTCTTGCATGTAAAAAGAACTCAATTGCCCTGGCAGCTGCCACAGAAATGTTGGAAAAAAAAAAAGAAATGTTTCATTTTTATAGCAAGGGCAATGACTGTCATTTTACAAATGGATGATCTCAAGAGAAGGACAAACATATTATGACCCTTGCTTCACCCAGATTGAGCCAGCATTTTTCTGATTTACTGCACGTGTCTCCTGCTCACACAGAATCTGCTCCACAGCTTCATATCACTATACCAGACACGCTGGATGTATTTTATTCTTCACATTTTCAAGAACTTAATTATCTGCAGTGTACTCTATACCAAGAAGAAAAAGAAAGAAAATCTCTCAGATTCTGCCCCTACATTTTTTTATTTAAATTATTGTGCTATACCATGACGTGCAATTAGGGCAAAAGTTGTACGTATAGAAATATTCAGTAAATGTTCATGCACACAAGTCCCCATTTGCAGTGTAGTTCAAAGCTGAAAGCAACTTTTGGAAAGATGGAGAATGTGTTAGCCGGAGAGCAATCAGCTCCAAGAAGATGTAAGCAAAAGGCAGGGCTTTAGAGCTTTCCTCCCCTCAAAAATGACTGAATTCAGAGCTGCTGTTATTGCATATGTTAGAACGTGTTGGAAGGGAGGTCTTTTGATGAAAGTAGGCTTCCATGTAATTTTAATACCATAGTTTTGAGGAGCTCTGCTAGAATATAGATAGTAATGAGGACTGGCATGCTGAAAAGAGGCTATGCTGCTTGTTTCCTTCTCAGGTGAACACAGCAGAAAGCTGCCCCAGTTCTCAGCTGCTGCCCCTGCATTTGTCACGACAAACTGACATCACCTCCATGACTCTCTTTAAATGTGGCGTTTATTAGTGTGTATGAGAGTGTGTGAGATTAGCTTTTATATGTTGGAGCTGTTAAATAAACAATTCTCTTTATTGACCAAATTTGTAACAAATGCTTTAAAGAGGACATGTGCAAAATCCACTTTTTTAGTCGTTAAATACATTTTGTTGCGTATTTGGAGTCTCTAGGAGTGCAGAAACGTTAAATTTAGTCTCTCTAGGTGTTGTAAAGATATCTTTATATTCTGTTTGGGTCGTATTTTTCAGCTTGTTCAGTTTTCTAAATAAAATGAACCAGTCTGGAAGCCAGAAGGGGGGGCGGGGCTTGAAGCATCTTAAAGGAACAGTAACAAAACCAGCTGCTTTGAGGCACACACCAGAAAAGGGGCGAAAGAGGAGCAGTTAAAATTAGAATAAGAAAGAATTCAGACCAAATCATTGCAGTTCCACTTTATAAAGACCCCAACTGAATGATTTAAATGTGAAAAGGAAGGATTTTAAAGCATGATATGTCTACTTTAAGTAAAAAAAAAATATATGTAGAGATTCTGAAAACACAAAACTTTTTGTTTTCCTTTAAATTTAACATACAATATGTGAAGCAGTTGTAACTTATTTTGTATTGCTCACATATAGCTAAAAATTCCCCAAAAATAAAACTCCAGTTTTATAGTTTATACAAGCAAATCTGAACTTTGACCATAAATCAAACATGTTAATTTAGAAAAATTGGACATTTTTTTTCTGTATTTATTAAAATTTAAAATTAAATTTTTTTTTACAAGAAAATTCTTGAACTGTTTTATTTTAAGTGCACTGTTACAAATAAAGAATATCTTGAAATTACTGTACTGGAAACACACATAAAAACAAAAAAAAATCAGACTGATAGTTTTATTGGTTTTATTTTAGAAAAGATGGTGAAACAAATGGTCGTGCCTTTGGCAACAAATATAAAAGGCACTTGTACTTTTGTGGTTTACATAAGTTATTTTACTGATATACATTATAAATATTCCAAAATCTCTTTTTTTACATCTATAAAATATCAGTTTCCAGTTTATCCTAACTTTTCTTTTACAACTGTACAGCTGAATTGTATAATAAAACAACCAACCTGAGACACTAAATTAAAATAATTACAGCAGAGACAGATTCAGAAAGCTTGCTACACAGTAGCAAATTTGAACATAAAAATCTCAAACCCATTATCTTTGTTAAGTCAACAAAAGTCTGACTAAACAGCCTTTACCACAAAATATACCTAATATGCGATCTTGTCAATTCTGCAAAATATCTGCAATCTATGGCTGATCCTGTTGGTGAAATAAAATGTTTAACATTTAGGAGGGGATGTTGACCACTCATCAGAGGACATCATGTCGCTCAAAATGAACTTGTTCAACTGTGCACCATTCTCCTGCTTCTCATCCTATCATACGCACAGCCACGTGTGCAGAAACGTGCACATAATGGACTCCAGTGTTTCTTTTCAGCTGTCGATTACAGGGAGTTGCTAAACAGCACATTTGAGATGAACCATTTCTGTCCTGTGCATTTATGCAGAGCCAGTTGGTAGCCAAACTCATTGTCGCTGCTCACTACAAGCTCTAGGCATCTCTTTGATTTCTTGTTTTGAATGGATCCTCCCTGAAAAGATAAAAAAACAGGCTAGTTAAAACTGTGCCAGGCTGCAGAAGAACAATTTGTGCACAATATAACCCCCACCCCCTGCAAGTCCTCAACGCTGTAAATGAGAATTGACGTGAGCTGCAGAAGTATCCTAAACTGAGTGTTTTGACTGATTCTCTTTTCCTTCTTTGGTCGCACCAAACAGCATCAACGTGTTTTAAAGATAAAACCAACAGTGCAATTTCCTGAACTTTTATTTGCCTTTTTTCCTAAACATTTGAGACAAAAATAATGGGAAAAAAAAACTAAAAAAACTAAACGATACTGAAGTAAAAAAGAAACTGAAAGTCTTTCATTCAATAAAAAACAAAATACAAAGATGCCAGATGAGCTGTTGATGTAATTAGTGATCAGATTTATTGTAATCAGAGCCTTAAAAAGAACCAATCAGCTGAGTAAATATATTGCACCATGTCCTCGTAAAATGAGGCAGAATTTACTCACTACAGTGTCAGGGCTGACAAAGACCAACTAACAGGAGGCCTTCAACTGTTTATAGTGAGAGCTGCAAAGAGAGAGAGAGCTCTGTTTGATACCATGGGAGGAAAGCAGAAGAATGTAGGAGGCAAAAAAATAAATAAAAAATCAGAACAAAAAGCTTGGACATTTCATAAAGACTTTTTTTTATAAATTATTCTTTGTATTTTCCATTACAGTTGGGTTTGTCTGTGATGTCCAAAGTACATGTTAATAGATGACAGAGTGTTGGTAAATACTGTAAGAGGATATTTAAGGACCGTTTTCTATGTCTGGCCTGTGCCAATCCATGAGGCAGAATATGGTGCAATAAACAGAAGGCTGTTAGCTACAAATACACAGATCTGAGCTTCTCTGTGTTACGTGGTCATATAGCAGCACGTTAACGACTTTACATAAAAGCACATTACAAACCTTCAAAGAAGTTAAATCGTATATCATGCTTACAGCAATTTGCTATGATTTACAAATCAGATTTATAAAAAAAAATACGACAAAGGCAAAACTGTTAATGTTGAAAAAAACATTTTTTTTTCTTCCTATATTTTCACAAATGTAGTTTTAAACTTAAAGGCAACACAAACAAATGGTTTGAACAGTGGCAGGGGGAAAGTTATGAAAGCCCACTCTCTACAAAAGAAGAAAAGAATCATGGCAGCGTTGAATAATTCATGACTAATTTGACTGAGCTGCAACAGTCCAATAACATGATGAAGTGGCTGTGAAGGAGGTGATGAAGCAAAAGGCAAAACTCTGTTTATTGATTCATCTTTGTTCAGACCTTCACTTATGAGCTATGTAGACGAAGCAGCAGAGCTACTTGGGGCAGCCGGGCTCAAATAAAGCAAGGAGCTCCATCATCCAGGAGGAGCTCAGAGTCGAGCCGCTGCTCCTCTGCGTTGAAAAGGAGTCAGCTGAAGTGATTCAGGCGTCTGATAGTTGCCTCCCTCTGGATGTTTTAAAGCCTGTTCCACAGTGAGGAGACCCTTAATACACTGGAAGGATTATATCTATATCTTCTCTGATAGGAACACCTCAGAATCCCCCTAGAGGAGCTGGAAAGTTTATTTTAGAAGCTGGATTTCTGGATGTATGCTTGTATATGTAAAGTTGGCACAAAAAGTATGGACATTTTTGTTTGGTAGATTATTTCTTTGTTGTAACGATGCTACTTGGCAATAACTCTGACCGTTGTAAAGCCCGTTAATTTGCCTTTGAAATGGTGCCACATTTGTAAGGAACATGCCTTTCTGGGATGAGCCGAGTTGTTTGCCTCACAAAAAATGGCGTTTGTTAACCGGAAGTAAATCATTGTGATTTCATGTATTGCCAAAAAGCATTGTGGCAACAAAGAAGTGATCTACCAGAAACAATATCCTTACGTTTTGTGCTAAGCATAGATGGATGGTATAAAAACATCAAAAAAAGGCCAAGTGTTTTTTTTTAACCCTTTACAAACAATGGCAAGGATTTCACTAAACTAAAATAAACTGAAACTCAATAACCCTGCAAATGAAACTATAAATTAGCTGCTCCACTGTGTTCATATAATTTTTTGCTCTATTTTTCTCTGTGCTCACACACATTATGTAAGGTTTTTGTAGTTTAGTCGATAGGATTTCGTCTAAATTTTTGTCTCCTATATGGAACACTTTGTGTTTGTAAGAGGAGAGTAAAAATGGCAACACCCACACAGATATACAGTACAACTCATACAGGCAAACCAAACTACTTTTCCACCCACTAACGTGCTCTGTGACTACTTGTTTTTTTTTGCATATTATAGTCTAGTTATATTTGTTTTACACAGAAAAGTATTTGATAATAACTTTTACTGAAAAACTTTTACAGTGAGCGAATCAAATAAAGGAACAAGATTTAAATAGACATTTTTTTAGCTCTCAGGGTTTGTGCAGAATGGTGTGATAAGTGAAGCGAGGAAGAATTCAACTTGTTTTTTATCTTATTTGCAGAGCGTTTCCAAAAATTGCTTCATCTGCATCAAAGAGATCTATTTCTATTCAAGCTTGACACTTTGCACGTGTGCAATCACAACTGTGTCAATAATTGATGGCACATTTCAGAAACATGTTGTGCTTCAGCCCCACTGATATGCTTGCTTTGCACTTGCTGCATTATGCAAAGTGAACGAAAATAGAGATCAGCGTGAAGACGTGACGTGAGCTCGAGCATGAAAAAAAACCTTTTTACACTTTGTAAACATGATGATATTAAACCATGCAGATAAACGTGTGGAGCAGTGCAGTGGTGACAAGGTCAAAAGAGTCAGGTCTTTTAAAAAGACAAGCAGACAAACAGACAGATGGTTAGACGAGGGGGTAGGTGGATGAGGGGGTAGGTGGGAAGACTTAAGGCTGCAGCATGCTTCATCCGAAGCCGACCAGTCGACGCGAGGTCACGTGGTTGTTCGGCGTTCGTTTTCGCACACACCTTTCATAGCTCCTGAGACACACCGTGCCGAGCTCCTGGG
>JARVJO010000164.1:2151501-2173761 GCA_031762555.1 Cynodonichthys magdalenae | reverse complement strand
TGAATCCATGCCACGAAGAATTGAGGCAGTTCTGAAGGCAAAAGGGGGTCCAACCCGTTACTAGCATGGTGTACCTATTAAAGTGGCCGGTGAGTGTATTATAAGTTTTAAATGCCATCTTAAGCAGCTTTCACATGCGTTAACAAAGCTAGCGGCGTTGGATGTCATCAACCTGTGACAAAAGCAACTGCTAACACTGCTGAAGACAGCATTTCAAATTAAATTCACAAGATTTTAATTAAAAACAATTTGGAAGACATCTGTGGTCCGGCAGTTTGAAGTGCAGCTACAACTGCAAGTTTGATGTCTTGGGAAACGTCGGCAGCATTAGCAGTGTTAGCAGCGATAGCAGTGTTAGCAGCAATAGCAGTGTTAGCAGCCTTAGCAGCAAAATTGACAGCCCGGTGACAGCCGTCATGTTCATTGCCCCCAGTCAGAACTCTGCGATGTCAACCTTTTGGCTCATGGCATGTGATTGGTTAGAACTTTGTGGGTATATTTGTTCAAAAGGAGCAACACAGCGCTGAGGATCAGGACTTCGAGCAGCTCTTCCTTTTTCATGTTATTTTGTTTAAAATGATTCTTTTGTCTGAAGCCAGTTAAAAGAGCAAGAAGAGCAGCTGCGATTTGATCGTACTGAATATGAGCATGCAGCTGATGTTCACGTCTTTTTTCTATCCCTACCGTTAACAAAAACAATATTTTCCTCCGCTGACTCTTCACTTAATACAACACTGATCGTTGAGTGAAAAAAACACAATATCCAGCCAACATTATTGTTTATATACTTATAAGAGTTGTGGAAGGGCAGAGGGAGGAATTATAATTTATGGCTCGCTACATCTTCAGCCCGTTTATACTCGGCCAGGAGAATGACGTCTGAAATGACGCAATCAACGACCCAAGCTTTAGCAGCATTAGCAGCGTTAGCGATTGTTTTTTGTTGCAGGATGATGACATCATAACAGCTGAGCACCAACGGCAAAAGCTGCGATCCATTCCAAAATACTTGAATGTAAACTTCAGCATTTAGCCACAAAATTTAAGATTTACCTTTTTTACATTTGGATTTAGGATTTAATATTTACATGAATTATTTAACAATTAAATTTAACATTTAGTAAAAATTAGTAAAATGCAAAAACATTGAGCTAAATAACAAAATGGTATTGGTAATTTTTTAACTAGGATTTTGCGCTCAGAAAGTGAGCTAAATAATTAAAATGTGTCAGTGACATTTTTTTTAATTTTATTTTACACTTGACGCCCCAGAATGTCCATGCAACAAAACCATGCGTTTCACTGTATCTTCTTTTGGGGAAGCAATTTTTTTTAGTGGTTGCTTGTGGGATATTCTCAACACAGATGTGCCAAAACGATACTAATCTATAAAGACTGATGAATTTAATTCTTTATAGTTTTGTCTCTGGAGATGAAAGTACTCTACAGCAGTCAGGGCAGAATTTTCAAAGAAATGCTTCTCCTTTCTGTGGTGATTTAAACAGGAGGTTATACCTAAAATATTCAGGAGCAGGTCCCTGTTTATCCTGTAGTTATTGTCTTAAATTATTTATAGCCAAATTATCTTTTTTATTAGAGCGTATACTGTATATGTGTGGCTTTGCTGTTTTAACAAATGACAAAAATCACAAAAGCTATTTTTTTTTTAAACAAGCGTATTTGGTTGTTGCAACATTTTATCTAAATAATGGCCTCACATCTGTACAGCAGATATAGCAGCAGTCAGTTTCCCAAGTATGTGCCCTACAGAGGAACTGAGGAGAAGTGCTTGTGACATCAAAGTTTTGTTTTAAATATGAATATATTTTTTGAAATATAACATTGGTAACATATTTGATGGAGGGGATCCATTTATAAAATCTGTAAAAATGTGTAAATTAAGCCAAGTTTCTTAAATAAAAAGATGTTTTCTTTGACATTTTGTATTTGAAGGAAATGTCACAGGCACTTTAATGCATGAGAAATTTGTGTTATAATTCAAAGCCAATGTTTGCGTTTCCACTTGTCTGGATGGATTACTTCAGATCTTTTGCTATAATTTGCATTTGAATTCATTAATTCTTCATTAACGATGCAGTGGTAGATGGGCATGTAAAACTCTCACTCAAAATGCCACCAGCTGCTTTTCAATCTTCATGCCAGTCTAACTTTAAAAGTACCTTTTCACACAGCACATCTTCGAGGTACATTTTCCTTTACATGCTCAGCAGCATCTTGCCACACTTCTCTTGTGGATTTAGTGTCTTTCTCTATATGAGATCTTAAAACAGCAGACATGTCATCCCTTGCAGGACTCCGGAGATCATCTTTTGTGTCTTCAGCTGTATGTTTGCCGTTGTTGTCCTGCTGTAGAATAAACCTTGTCCCAATCTGCTGGGACTGTAAAATGAAAAACAAAACAAACTTGTGTAGAGAAACTAAAAAGTTGAGCAGAAACTTATATTAGTTTACCAGTATTGTCTTGTATTTCTTTATTAAAGGCATTCAACCGCTGTCATTTTATTTGTATTTTTTAAAACTATTGAATCTAACACACTATAAATTACTTTTCAGTGCTTTGAGGACAGAAAACATTTCTGACCAAGAACACCTCTCAGTTTTCTGACAGTGTGTTGATTTTAAAGCATTATTATCACTAGAGTTGTGATTCATCTTTGTTGCCTAACTAATGACCCTAATGACTAAGAAGGATGCTAATCCTCTCCTCTCGCTTCTCTTAATGAGTTTGGAGACTCGCAGATAATTTTCTCATCACTGTCATTAATTATTAGATGAGATATTTTGGAAAGAAGTTGCCTATTTATTACTTGCTGACTATCTGTGCTTTAAAATTCCCCCTGCGGCCTATTAGCTCACAATCCATCAAGCAATTTTCTGAATCTTGAATATCTTCAAAAATCTTTTATTTTTTTTGCAGATCAAGTTCTAAAAACTTGAGAATAACACACATTATGTGTTAGATTTCCAGAAGGTGCCAAACCATCACTGCAAGTCTTTATTTTGGGCACAAATAGAATCATGCTGCGATGATGTGTTCATAAGTGGGCTGGCTGGAGGTTAGTATTCATGTCTTATTGTGAATTGGTATTCAGTTTGACGTCACCGTCATTCTGCTGGTTGCTCATAGAGGACCTGCCAGCTTATATTGCCTCGGTTTTCTGAAACGTATTGTCCGTTCTGACTAGAACCCATGAGACTGCAATTTGTGTGGAAAGGATTTTAAAAAAAAAGGTTCTTTGGCCTCTTCATAAAGCTTTACCACAATTTGCAATGAAATTATCATGCTTAAGTAAAACCCATAATGAGCCCCTTTCATACTTTGGTTCTGTGGAGACAATTTTCTCAGAATTAGAGAAAACCTCGGTTTCTGTGGTTTTGTTTGTGGCGGTCTGACGTATCCTTTGAACATAAAGCCACACCACGCTTAGCGTTTGAACTGTTGTCAGTCAAAAAAACTTGAAAGAAGTTTATAAGGAAAAAAGTGTGACATTTTTAAACTTTAACACCTGGTCAATTTTAAACCACATTGAGAAAAATACAATTTGATGACAAAGTTTTTTTGTTTTTTTTTAATTCAGCAAGAATGAAAATTATTTTTTCATCAAAACTTGTTGGTATTTGTGGGACACCTTTTAACTAAAGCCACCATATAAAGTATTTGACATTTAAAACAGAAAAATAAAGCTGCTGCTTTAATAAGTTGTAAAACTATTTTAACATTTTACTGACAGAAATTTTATGATTTCTAAACTTGGCCTAAATCAGCATACTGCCTTTTGTATTCAACTTGACATAAATTAAATTACTTGTGTATTTTGTTCCTAAAATGCACCATTTGAGTATATTTCAGTGTTTGTTCCAGGCTTTGTGTTGAGATATGAGACGGTTTCCTGGCTTGACTCTAGAGACCAGGATTATCAGTTAATGGTTCTGCAGAGATGATGGGGAATTAAAAATTTACTAGTCAGTGCAATCGGATCCTCCCAGTGCCAGTTGTCTGCACCGTCTCAAGTTGTGCACCAGGCAGCAAGAAATAGGCTAAGTGTTGCCTTTTCAAAATGGAAGGAGGACAGAAGAGGACGAGAGTAACAGGAAGATTAAAGCTGATTGCTTTAGTTTCTGAAATGGAAGTTAGTAAAGATAAATCTTAAAATAATGTTTTAAATCACTGGAATTGCTAGTGGAAAAGTTCCTGAGGTTGTATTTGTGTTTTCAGACTGGATGTATTGTTTTATTCCTTTTGCTGTTCCTGTCTTCTGTTAAACCTCACTTTTAGTGTTCCACCTTATTTTACCTCCTCGATGTTACACATTTCTTTCTAATTTAATAAAAACGTATTTCATCATTTATCTAAAGGCTTCTCATGGTTCACCGTTGTTTCCAGCAGAGTTGAGAGCTGAAAGTGAGAGTACATGCAAATAAAAAATTCAGGAGTCCTAATTTTATCAGATCACATTTCTGCATCTGGTGGCATTCATTTCTTTTAGGTCCTTAATAATTAACAAGAAAATGCACCCAACTTCTCCAGCTTGTAGTAATGACTTGTGGTCGGACAGATAGATTCATGGCTCAGATCACTTTCTGCTCGATTTGAAATTATACCAAATAATTTATAAATAGTAAAGTATAACTATGCTGTGAGGGGTGATTACTGAGTGATTGTATCTAAACTCATTACCAAATAAAGGGCAGGTGAGTAATGAGGAGCAAAAAGTAGGACAGTCAAATAAAAAAACCCTACAAAACAAACCACAAAAATCCCAAGGTCATGACGGCAAAATATTACATAAACCACTGGACAATTTTTGTAACAGTAAGACAAACAAATATATGCACACTCACATTATAAGCAATTATTTCCCACTCATCATGATGGCAGGCGATAATGAGAGTAGCTCAAGAGTTCTATAGGTCAATTACGTTTCCAAAAGTTCATGATATTTTTTATTACAACGTTCAAAAAGTTCTATATTTTTAATTCAATTGTATATATTATATTAAGACACTTCACATTATATTCTTTTAACTGACACCATTACACTCTCAGAAGAGGCACTTTCCTCTCACATTGCATACATTAAAGCACTCACGCCTATGCTGTTTTCCAAAGCAAATTATGATGAGGGCAGCTGTGAACTTATTGTGCTCATGCAGATGGTGCTCTGATCATTCAGGCATGATGCGAGGCAGCTTCTCTGCCAGTGAAACTTCAGCGAAAAGTAAAGAAAAGACAGGGCAGCTTCGTGGTCAGGAAGATTGAAGTATATTTGCTAAAAGATCCGTCAGACAGGCAGGCTTTGAAGATGGGAAAGGAGGAGTCATTTTTTTTTTTTTTTTTTTCTTGAGATGAGTTTTGTGTTTACAAAGAAGTGATTGGTCTGCTCCGACTGAAGTCATCTTATTGCTGTGAAGTCAGGGAGACTTAATGGAGAAAAGGATCTGTCTCCTAATAAAACAAGCAGACTCAACATGGACAGTAAGTAGTGAAGTGGTGATTTCATTGTACCACAGTGTGAGTGAAATATGTTGCCATCTCTGAATGACAGGGAGCAAGTGTGAGCAATTATGTTTACACATCTTGTAGGCAATTTGACAGCAGGGAAACGGAGGAAAGCGTCACATTGAAGATTGTGCCGGAGTAAAGCGTTGTGTAATTGTTTGCAGCAGCATTGTTTTTGCTCACCAGCACGCTGGAAAGCAGATTGCATGAGTCAAAATGCAAATTAGATGGTGGGTTTGATCATTCATGGGGAATGCACTATTAGGACTATCCAATGGTATAAAGTCAGCGTGTTTGGAATAAAATAACAATGCAGCCAATGAAAGTTATGAAAGATTCAGACTCCTGTCTTGACAGTAATGGCCAATTCTTTGTAATGGATGTGGAAAAAAACCGCAGCAGGCAATTAGTGGGATACTGAAGGCAAAAGCTCTGAGGCATTTGTTTCATTGTCAGGAAAAAAAGAAATGTGACACAAAACAATAGAGGGAGAATTATTTTTTGGACCATTGCCTTGAAACTGCAAATGGCTCGCTTTTAGGGAGGGCTGGAACAAATTTTCAAGCTTTAAACGTGGCAATAATGTTTAATTATCTAAAGAATTTAACTTGATTTGTTTTATTTATTTATTTATTTTTACCAGGACTCATGGAATGGGAGCAAATGCATCATTTAGACAAAATTTTAAATACTTGATCTGCTCTTTGATGTAAAGCTTCAAAACTTGGAATAGTTGGAAAAGTTGAAATGGTCTGAATTTTAAAGCATCAAATCAGATCGCTCAGATTTATATAACGTGTATTTTACCTGTCAACTTATGTGTCTTTACATTTTATTTCCCAAATCTTGATTGCTGCTATATTTAGAATAAAATTGTGATGCCTATCTTACCAGAGGGTAATAAAGAACATATTATGGACATTTTTTTAAGTTCTGCTTCCACAAAGAAACTAAAGAGAATCATTTGATGCTGCTCTGTCTTCTGGCCTCTGTCTGAAGCAGGACTCTCTTTAGCCAGTGTACTCGTGTATCACTAATACAAAACACCGCTGGCCAGATAATGAAGTGATTGCATGGACTATTAGTGACCTACAGATTATCACAGAGTAAATACAGGTTTTATGTTGGGGTCAGAATTATAGAAGGCAGCGATGGAGGAAAATGGAACGAATCATTTAAGGATTTTTTATGGAACAATTAGTTGTTATCTTTCATTACCAACCCTCACTCCAAACTTTTTCTTGTGATTTTCTAAGTTAATAAAACACTAAAGGAAGAAACCGTTTCATTAGAAGCGTCTCATTTGGGCTGTTTTTGACCAGTTTCACCAAAATCTAAACAAACTCAACAATCCATCTCATTACTAATATAATTCCCACACCACTGATGCTGTGCCAGGTATTTTAGGGTGGCAGGTTTTCACACTGGAGACTTTTCTGGCTGCTCTGTTTGCTGCTTGTTGCCCTCGTCTTTGTTGTCAGTTGACCCATCGTGGCACCAGTAACATCCCTTCCTCTCACCCCCGTCCAGCGTAGCTAAGGTGACACAATTAAAATGTTGGTCAGTTTTTAAACTTGAAATATTATCTCAGCTACTCAGCTCAGTCTTTATATTGTTGTTATTGTTGTATGAGTGTATAATTATTCCCCCTTCATCTTGTTCTGTTCTCCAGTGTGTTTTGGGCTGATTAACAAGAACAGATGATAGAGGATAGAAAAATCCCACATTTTAGCCAGTGAAAAAATTCACTGGCTAAAATACTGTATAGAGATGTTTTTTTAACAGCAGCTAGTTGGATATATACAGAAAATAACCCTCTTTCTTTTCTCTCTTTTTATATGACCTCCTGCCCATTCCCAAAAACAGAAAGTAAAAATATATTTGTACAAAATAAATACATGAAAGACTCAAGGTCTGTGCCTTTCTTCTTATTATATTTGCTGTTTATATTGTTTTGTGTTAAAGATCTGTGTCTGACCTTTTCAAAACTAAACACAAATGAGAAACAAGAGTCTGAGTCTTTCATCTGGTGTTTTCTTCTAGAACACAACTTCATCTCCTGGACCTCAGATATATGTTTGTTTTCAGTTTGATTTATTGTTTATTCAATTTATTTCATTCTGAAAAACAAAACAATCTATATACATTCAAATACAAATAAAAAGTAAATCATGCCGTGAATGAAAAAGGTGCAAAGCGAAGAAAAAATATCATCTCTGCCCCTAATTTTCAAAAAAACTATTTAGCTTCTTAAAATTAAACGATAATGAAAGATTAGGTATTATTAGGTATTAACAAAATGTTAATTTGATCAGTTTGATAGGAAAATCTCACCATTAAATGCACTAGTAAATATCTTCTGTATTTTTTATACACAATATTCAACTTCTGTATTAAATTTCAGTTGCAAAATCCTTTTATAATGCTCCCAACTTCTTTTTCTTTTAAAGCCACATTGTTTATTGATGCAGATGAGCCACAATTAGGTTTGTTTGACTGACAGTTTAATGTCCTATCATTAATGCTGCAATCACATCAACAGTTTGTGTCACATGAAATGTTTGTTTTTCCTTTTTGATGAGGCTTATTTGCACTGAAGGCTGCTCGTGTTTCTTTGTATTTGACAGAATCGACAGGAAGGATTTTAGCTCAGTGCTTTGGTCCCCTCAGAGAAGCCCCGTGTTGTGATACGAATCTGATTCAAATAAAACAAGCTGATGTTCTAAAAAGCTCAGCGCCGAAGTGATTTCTGAGCACCCTTCACCAGCCCTGGCTGGGAAATCTTTGATTAACCCAAATAGATTTGAGCAAATGGATCAGCACATCATCATCATCATTGTGAACTGCCTTGAGTGACCGTTCATATTTTAGTCAAACTAATCAACAGCATTGTGAAAGCTTCCTTTCTTTTCCAATGCATTCCCCTCTAATCTTTAACTCTAATGTTTTAAGTCAGGAAACAAACAAAAGATGCTGGAAATGTGTCATTGTTCTGCATAATTGAAAAGTTGCTTCACAAACTTGTGTGATTGGATTGTTAAAATGATGAGTATGAAAATAAGAGTTCAGAATAAAGAAACAAAAATTAAGCAAATTGAGTCTAAATTATTTCACAGTATAACAAAGAACCTGATAGTAATATTTATAACAGTCGTGTCAACTCCTGTCCAATACCAACCAACAGTCCTATTGTTTTATTGTACTTAGTTGATGTAAATACTTTTCTTACCTTTTACATGGCAGGATTATGCATTGTAAGCTTATTAACTGGGTAAAATTTGCAGAGATTTCTGCACCAATATCCTGAGCCTCCCAGAGGTCTTTATTATGTGAGCAGCTCGTGGTATTGGCTTTTTTTCCATCCAGCAGTCTGGCCTTTCCTCCTCTGAGGTGGGACTATTGACATTTTCCAGCATCGGGTCTCCTTCTTCACAGTCAGGGACAAACTGGGTGGCAGAGGTGATGAGGACCAGCAGCTTTTCAGTCACTACGTGCTTTAAAAAGTTCAGGCATGACACCATCGTGACCTTCTACACTGATTTTTTTTAAAGTGTTTAAATGTTTTTTTTCTACCTAAGCAACAGACAGTTTTTTTGTCTGATGGCAGTATCAGATCTGCTAAAATGTCCAATAAAAAAACTTGATAGCTGTACAAGGAATTGAGCAAAATCAAATCCTTTTATTTTTTACATCAGATGAAAACATTTAATGAGTACACAGGGAGGCTTTTCAACTATAAGCCACAATGATTTGTTTTTTGTTCCTTTTTTTTATTTAAAACCAGGTGTGGCAGTGTGGAGGCAGCGTTGAGGTCCTGCCTTGTGCTCGCATCGCCCACATCGAGCGCGCTCACAAACCGTACACCGAGGACCTGACCTCTCACGTGCGGCGAAACGCCCTGAGGGTCGCAGAAGTCTGGATGGACGAGTTTAAAAGCCACGTCTACATGGCGTGGAATATTCCCGTGGAGGTAAGAAACTGTGCCTTTTCAGATAAACAAAACTACATTAACATTGCATTATATGGTATATTTTACAGGTATTTGGTCAAATTATTTCTTTATTTGGCTTATTTGATTAAAGTCTCCATTTCTTTTAGAACCATTTGGTTGAATTTCAAGGCTTCAAAGGAAACATATCTTCTTAAAGTTCAGATTTTGAACACCTCAGACAACTCCGTCAAAGAGCCACTTTATCATTTTTCATTAAGAGAACTAAATACTTGCTTGTTTAAATAAGTCAAACTTAAGCAATAACTTCCATGGAATATAGTCAAAACAGTGTAATGATAACTTCTTTGGCCTTCTTGAGTCAAGGTTTTATTGTCATTCTAAACAATGATCAATTGAAAAGTGCTGAATAAAATAACAATTTTTCTAAGAAAGAAAAGCAACACCACTGATATTATTTATTTATCTTTATTTAACCATGCAGCCAAATCCCAACTAGATCACATATCTCTTTGGCAAGGCATATAAAACTGCAGCAATAAAAGAAAAATCAATCGGTTTTATTAAACTAGTTTTGCGAACTTTCAAAAAATGTGTAATCTGTGATTTATCACTTACTACTTCTGTGAGCTGTCTGATATCAAATTCTTTGACTTTCACAGTTTCACGGATGACATATATTGAACTAAATCGACTCTAAAGTTCGTAATGCAATCTTGTGCTTGTGTGTCATTTTTCATATGTCAGATTTAAACTGACTAAAAGCTTTAAAAAGTAGAACCAAATCCTGCAGACAAACCCCCCAAAAATCATTTTTTTCTGTTTACCAAGTGAAAATATGAGGGAATCCGTTCAGTAAGCTGTTGTGTCAAGCAGACATCACTGAAGCAAAACAACTAGACTTGTATTTTGAAGCTGTATTAGGGAAGTGAAATGTCTTTAGCTTCAACATTTAAGTCCAGTTTTTATGTTTTAATTTATTATTTTTGTTTGCTGAGTCCTGGGTGACTGAGAAGACAATTCCATGAACTAGTTATTTTCGTCTAACTGTGAATAACCTTTAAAACCTGATTTTTTTTTAAACTGATTTTTGTCTTGCAAAATCCTAAAAATATCAGAAAGCACATCCTAAATTTGCAGCAGCAACCTGCAGTCCGCAGCCATTTCATTTAAGTGTCACAAGGTTCCATGTCATCTGCTCTCTTCAAATTGCAGATTTTTGTTCAAACAAGGCTCCTGACACTCCTTAAGGACCCACATGAAATGATTTTCTTGTCGTTTGCAGATTGGCCTGAATTAGATACGTGCTAGTGAATAAATAAATGTCTAATACGGTTCAATAAAATGGTCTAAATGGAAACATTATTTGGTAAAATATTCATCCTAAAGGCTGGCAATACCATTTTGAGAGCTGAATTGAGAGAGGAAATTCGATTATGTCTGTGACTCGGGTGCAAAATAATTAATAACGTAGTGAAACAAAAGCGTAATACAAAGATGTGAGATGAACGTAATTAATTTTAGAAGAATCTCTGCGTTTGTGTTTATTTGAAAACTACAATACATCTGCTGTGTCAACATCCTCTTTAGTAAGTTTGTAAAGTCACTCTCCTGTGTGTTTATGCAGCTGAATTATTTTAGAGACGTCTGTTTTTGTTTTTTCTTGATATGGATTTAATGAAGTTAAAAATAAAAAGAATACTGCTACTCTATCATCCCATGACAAATTTAGCATCCCTCGAAGGCGAACTTAAATGTTTGCTTACCGAGGCTATTTTTTCTTGTCCTGCATAATTTGTTTGAATATGTAAATCCATATTATAAATACATGAAATGAACATCTGCAGGCGATTCGTTCAGTCAATAATGAGGCATTTAACAGAGGCTGTACTCACCGAGCGTGAAATTTCACCCCAGCTTTCAGCCCCGTGAATTAACGACACAGCGGAATCAGTAGCTTCAAATGAGAGCGTAAAGATCCACGGTGTTCATCTGAAGTTTCCACCTTCTGAGGTCATATTTGGATGTTTCAAAGCAGCTGAGAAGCTTTAACATGTTAGATTAGATTAGACAGATTAGACTTTGTGCAACAGATGCTAATGTACTGATAACATCCAAATTATCTAAAAAAAATAAAGTAATGCAATTCAAACCAAACTGAACTAAATAAATAGAGTTATGTATGAAGTTGTACATCAAATAAGAGCCTGATTTCACTTTTTGGGGGCAGCAGATTTTATACAGATGTCTTATATTTTTAGGCTATTTTTTATGTCTTCATCTGACCTGCTAACAGTTATTATGTCATAAGTAAATCCAGTAAAAATGTAGATCCAGTCTGAAAAAAAATGTATTTCTATTCAAATCTTTGTTGGGTGTATTTAATTTGCTTAGAGATTGTTCCAGTGATTTTACTTGCATTAGACTGGCTAGTAGATGGTCTTCAAGTCACAAATAAAACAAAAACTAGAGAAATTGCGTTTTCTGAGAAAATACAATGTGTGGAATAAAGATGGGATAAATGTCTCTTTGAAGGGACCTGGATCTTGAGCCGTTTGTTTCATAGAACAGTTCAAAAGAGCCGTTCCTTTTTGAACAAGTTACATCATCACTTAGGGAAATACATCTTTTCACATGGGTGGAATTAGGGCCGGGTATCATGGCCAATTCTCCAAATCGATTTGATTTCGATTCATAAGGTTCTGAATCGATTATTCACGATTCAATTCAATTCAATCTGCGCTTAAATAATGAAAATGATTCAACTTTGTTGCAAAATACAATATCACTTTATTTTAGGGACAAACTTTTAAATTAAACAGTTTAATCTTGAAACAAAACTGTCACAAGTTTCAAAGGTTTTTAATTAAAAGGAATTGCAGGTGACAGTGTTGTTGGATACATTCATTTTTAAGAATTTAATAATTTTCTTGATAAATAAGAAGTGATGGGAATAAGGTTGCAGGAGAAGAGGTGGGCTAATATAAATATACTTCTGCCCACTCCTTTTGAGTGTATAAAAATTGTATATTTGTAATGTTTGTTTAGCATCTGCTATTATTTTTAATAAAACTTATTAAAACTTATTACTTATACCTTATTAAAACAAAAAAATACAGCTACAACATTTCATCACTGTTGATTTCATTAAGACATTTCTTAAAGTTTAAAAATAATAATATTGGTAATAAACTAAATGATTTTGTTAGAATGTCGTCTTTTTCATATTTATACAAGCTGTGGAGAACAGTTTCAGTCAGATGTTTACATACCGTTGTTTGGTTCGATCGCCTGAGCTCGTCGAACCCCGCTTCGTTTTCACCACCGCGTAGGAGCGCAGATCTTTGCAAACAAAAGTCTCCATGGTCTCTGTTATCTTTAAGTTCTGCTGCCAATCGGCTGATAATGTGAGTGATTCCTTAGTTTCTTTTGTTTTGCTCCAGACAACTTGTTATCGAAACCTAACATTAGCACTGAACCTCAACCGGATGTAAACATACGGCAAGGCAGGAGTGACAAAATATAGAAACACGCTTCAGACGCTCACACAGGACGCCATGGGGAAGAATCGATCTCATGCCCTGTGAATCGATTTTCCCAAATTTAAATGAAATCGATCCAAGTTTGATTAAATAGATTTTTTTTTTTACCCAGCCCTAGGTGGAATAGGCATTTTATTAAGCAGGACCCCCCTTTCCCCTTTCCTCCTGAAATACTGTACTACACCGCTTTGCCTGTTTTTGTGAAAAAAGAAGGAGCAATTTTCTCTGTGGCTAAGGAGGAAAAATAATCTGAAAAAAATAAAGATATTACAGGGATACAAAAAAAAAAAAACTACAAACGGCTCTTTAATATCATCGTAGCTCGTTGTAAAGAACTGTTCAAAAGATTTGGATCAGTCGCAAACGTCACATCTTTAGAGAGGAAGACTGCTGAAATTTGCTGAAGAAGCTGAAACTGAGTTGTTAAAATAAAAACAGGTTGAACACTAGCCAAAAGATAAAGGAACCAGAACACTAGCTAAAAGGGAAATTAAAAAATAAAACACTAGCTTAAAGCCAAAAATAGCAAAAGTCTTAATAAAATCTCAAAGGTTGGCTAAAAGTAAAAGAAATGTAGCTAAAAACTATTAGTAGCAAAAAACTAGTAAAATCTAAAGTTGCCAAAAGCTAACTAAAAGCTAAAAGTAAAATAAGAAGAGAAAAATAAGTGTCCTGAAGCAGATTTCATAAAGAATGTTTTAAAAGAATATAAAGTGTAATATTTTTAAAAGTATAAAAATGAGAAAAATCAGAAGTCATAATATCAGTTCATTTATATATTAAATAAGCTGAACATTTTGATTTGTAAATGACTTGAAAGCACAAAGTATGCAGAAGTAGCTGGATTGTAAATAAATAAATAAAAAATAAAAAGCAAGAAAATGCTGACTTATACGTTTTAAACCAGTAGTCGTTTGCTTCTTTACTGCTAAAGATACAATTTTACGTCTTCAAAAGATTGTTGTTTTTGTGTGCATCTATGCATGTGTGTGAATTTTGTCTAACTTTGTGTCCATCGCAGGACTCAGGGATTGATATCGGCGACATCTCTGAGAGGAAGGCTCTGAGGAAGAGGCTGCAGTGCAAAACGTTCCGCTGGTACCTGGTGAACATCTACCCCGAGATGAGGATGTACAGCGACACCATTGCATACGGAGTAGTAAGCTGTTTGCCTTCATCCCAAATTCAGTTCAGTATCTGCAAAACAAAAACTAGAACCCAACTATAACGAATCAGGGAAATTCCTCTTAATGAGATGCGGAAGGATGCTGTCAAAAGCACAAACAGTTTATGTCCTTTTTCATTACTTAAAGAGAAGTTATTGAGAGACTTCTTTTTTTTTTTCATTAAATTTTTGTTCTTGGCCTAGATACAGAGATAAATTAGTTGAAGCTTACATAATGATATGTATATTACATTCCTCTGGAGAGCTTTGCAGCAAGATCTGCCAGAAAAAACTGACAGCCAGCAGGGCAGGCTGGCAGCACTTCTACTTGTTCTCAAACAGCCTTATTTCCACAGTCCTCCCACCTTGCATCACGATGATGCGCTTTAATAGAGAGTGGCACACAGGCCTCGCTGTGACAGCACTGCTTTTTCCGTGTTTGTGATTTATTTATTTTATTTTTTTATTTTACATGCAGACAAACATTAAACTCACACAGAATATACATATATAGGCATCGTGTTTATTTCTCAGTTAGCTGACCTTATTCTATATGTGACATGCATTTCATGGTTTGGTCAGTAAGGACGCCTCAAGGATTCATTATAAAAAGCAGTCTGTCAGCCTTGTTTATCTAAAAAAAACAGGTTTTATTGTAAACCATAATGTTTCTTTATTTTCTGTAAAACTTTATTTTTAGATATACATATATTTGTGTATAATTAAATCAAAAATGATTTGTCTGCCTAAAGTGGCCCAGAGATTTGACCTGGTTTCAATTTATTTAAGGTAATTTCTTCCCTCGAGGTCTTGCTTAATAGCCTAAATTAAAATATATAAAAAAAGGATTTAATTAAATAAAAGGAAACAAATACAGTCAGATGAAACATCAAACATTGTTACTCTTCTGTAAAAAGTTGGGTTTTAGGGGTCATTTTTTTGTTTCCTTCTAACTTTAAATATGCTTTGTCATAAAAAAAGACTGGAACTGACTGGTTTTCAGTTTGACCTGTGACCATCCAACACTTGAAAGTAATTATAACTTTAGAATTTAACACAAATTCTTTGTTGTTGCATTACTTATATCAGATAAATCCTGATGTGAAGGACTGCCTTAAATCCTTTTCTTTTTGCATCAGTATTCCACCCACATAGTTTATTAGTTTTTTCAAACAGAAATAAAAAAGGGTCTCTAAATAGTGTTGTTCTGTGTTCACAGGTGTCATTCAATGCTGTTTTTTTCCCTCTCAGCATTTGAAATGTTTAGATTTGCGCTGTTGGCAGAACAATGTTCTACCTGTGGGTTTACTGATCATCAGATAGAAGTAGACATCTCCGGAGCCAGTGGGGAGCTGGAATTATTCCCAGCTGCGTATTTTTCTGATCCTCTATGTTTGTATAATTCTCCCCTCACACAAACTAGCATCCCAGGAGCTCCCTGCGGTGCACTTTGTACCTCGCAATCAGGCAGACCTTTGTCATGACGAGCATGAATAACCCTCTGGGCCTGAAAGACTGAGTCATGTTCGTGAAGCATAAAACTTTGATTTGCATTT
Source organism: Cynodonichthys magdalenae (assembly GCA_031762555.1). NCBI lineage: Eukaryota > Metazoa > Chordata > Actinopteri > Cyprinodontiformes > Rivulidae > Cynodonichthys > Cynodonichthys magdalenae. The sequence goes on along the minus strand of JARVJO010000164.1, from coordinate 2,158,028 downwards.
TTATAAAGCAAAATTGACTTTAAGCAAATTCAGGTGATGTTTCACATCAAACTCCCCCTAGCATCTGGTGTTTTCTAAAATTTGCTTTAATCTTTATGTTTTGAGAATCAGGACAAAGGTTGACCCTGGTACGAGGTGGAGCGTAAATGGCTTTCTTGTTACTTTATTTTGGGGATGTCCAAACTCGGAACAATTTGGAACACACTTTCATACCAAAATGAAGTGATGCTGTGAGCAGTTCTTGGTGTTTGGAATAGGATTTCTCCTCAGTGGCACTGAAATAATTCACTGCAGGGATTAGGAGAGCTGACAGATGAAGGATTCTCACTCTAATAGATCGATAGATTATCTGCAGACTAAGCTCTAAATATACAGAAGCAACCTGTTATTTATATTCTAAGACAATATTTTTATGTAACTCATGCTTTACAAGTAAATTGACCTCACTGATAAATAATTATATTAAATATTAGAACGAATCTTGTCACACTGTTTATTCCACCACTAAAAAAAAATGTTTTTGTTTTTTTTTCTGTTTGTTTATTTTTTTGTCAGCTGAAAAACTCCCTGAAGAGCGACCTGTGTCTGGATCAGGGGCCGGATAACGACAACGTTCCCATCCTGTACCTCTGTCACGGGATGACCCCACAGGTTAGACACCCGCTGTAATATATCTGTCTCTGTATTACTTCTCCTCATTTTATTCAATTTCTGCATTTAAATTGCAGCATAATTTATTGATAAGATAAAATAACTTGTCTGCGCTGTTAAGTACACCTACATAATCAAATCTATTTTTCTTCACTTCATTAAAGCTGCAAACTGATTCTGAAAAAATGCTTCAAACAAAAACAGCATGAGATATAATTTTTGTTGTCTCTGTCTCACAGTTTATTTAAACTATTATTATTGTGCATGCTTGCAGAAAGTAATAATTGGATGTACATTTAAAGCTCATTAACTTTTGGTGTCAACCCATTTCAAAAGGCTACCACAGCCAATTGACCCTAAAAACTCAAAAAATGGCCATAACCCAGTCAGTTGTACAGATACAGAGCTCAAATTTGATTTGGCAGTAACTGAGACTGAAAACATAGTCTCGCTTTGGACAACTTTACAAATATTCTGTAAAATGTTAGTGTAGTTGTAGTGGAGCATCATCAGGAAAATATTTCCTGAAACACTGGATGAATTTTACTGAAACTTTCAGACTCTAATCTTTGGTTAACTCTGTCAGTTTTACAGATCTTGAGCTAAATTTGAGTCATCCACACAAACTCTGTGCAGGACAATATTATTTTCAAGGTTTGATCAAAATGGCTGCAAAACTGTCATATATCAACATTTTCAGATTTTAGTCTAAAACTGGCTTGAAATGCAGCAAGCGATATGCATTCCTTCAAAGAATGCTGGGTTTTAATTGTCAAAGGATTCTTAAAAGGAAGCAGAAAATGTTGGGATTCCTGTTGGAAAGCACGACAACTTGTTTACGTCAGTAGCTGCAGTTTTTATTAGCTCTCATTACTCAGTGTCTTAAACTCACCAAACTGCTCAGAGTATTTCTCAACCGAAGTAACCAAGAGTTTAAGTGTCTTCAAATGTTAGCATAGCTTGATAATCATTTATTCTCTCCTGCCTCTTCCAGCTCATATTGATCGCTCCATCCCATCGTGTCGGAGCAGATTGCTTTCAGAGATTGTTGTTGTGACAGAGATCTCACATTGTTTCTCTTAATTTAAACGACTCTGCTTGATGTGTTTCACATTCATTACACCTGGATCGATCATAAGCAGTCTGCAAAAAGTAAAAAGTGATGTGAAGGAATCATTTTTGAGACATTTTATAATTGCTTATCCAAAATAAAACTGCATCTTCTCTAATTCATGAAGTGTTTACGGCCAATTTTGATAAGTAAATGCATTTTTAAATGATCAGAAATTTGTTATGAAACAAATTAGGTAGCTCAAGATATATTAATGAGGCTAGAGGCTGGGGCACAGGAAAGTGTTTCCCTGGTCCATTCTTGTGATTTGATGTTGCATCTTTGAAAAGAATTAGTCCCTGTGTTGACATGAATGAAATAAATGAATAGACTATGCAAATGTTTGCTGTAGTCAGTCAAAATGTGTCAGCTGCTTCTCTTTGATCAAACTTAAGGAAAGCTATAGATTTTGCGCTCAGGTTGTTGTTGTAAACAAAGCAAAGGCGCATATGGAAAGTAGAGTAATACTAAGCTTACATTTAAAACATGTAATCAGCAAACACACAGTCTAACACCTCAGCTCAGATGGCCATAAAACAGACTGATTTACACACAGCAACAATAAAAACCATCATCACAAACAGTCTGGCAGCTTGAGCAGCTCCAAAAGTGAGCAGCATAAAAACAAAAGAAAACAAAAGGGGAAGAAAAAAAATAGATTGTTAAAACAAGATATATCTGGTGTGAAGGAAGTGGGAGGTAGTTTTGGGCAGAGTGCTACAATTAAGATGAGAGTTAAAGAAAATCTAGTAAATACAAGCAAGCAAATCACTTATTGTCTTCTGGATTTTTTTTTTATATTTGTAGTCAAAAAAAATCTTTAAAGGTTAACAATGGATATTTTTTTACAGCAACTAATTTATTCTGACCAAATTTTAAATGTTATTATTTTAAAAGTGTACGCTGTTAGAATTCTGCTAATCATGTTTAGATGTTTTCTGTAAATTTTAATCCTCAAACTAGCAAAAGTTCGCCTGCTTAAAAAAAAAAGAGAAAAACAGACAGTCAGCATCTTCACACTGATTAACACGACGATTCATATCGATATTCAAGTTTGCCTACCAAAGACAGGCCTGAAAGACTGATGCAGAACTGGGTCAAAGGTTTGACCTCTTGGAAACACAGTTCAGTTCAGTTAAGACACATGACCTGTTTGGTCAAGAGGTCATGTGGAAAGAGGGATCCTTCATGCTACAATAACATATAAACCTTTTACATTGATGAAAATGTCACGTTGTGCAAGTAATTACATCAAATATTGTGTTTTTTGTAAGCACAAACTGCAGCAGCAGTTGTTGCACTTTAGTTGCAACCTGGAGCACCTTTAATATTTGGGAATAATAGTATAATCAAAAACTGGCATTAAAATAAATGTTTCTAAAGTTTTTTCTGCATAGAACACTTGGAAAATTTTTGTAACGTGATTTTTAAGACAACAGAAATCTATTTTATTCTTGATCCCTCTGTTTACTCGTCAGTCAGAAATAAACTATTTTTTTTTCTTGAAATTGAGGTCAATCAAAGAGTTTCCTGCAACATCCCTTCTATAGAGCCTCAAATCAAAAGATCTGAACTAAACTTTATGGAAAACGACTGAATTATGAGAAAAAATCCATCCATGAAACACACAATATGCAGAACAAAGAACACTGTGATATCATTAGATGTTTTTCTGTTTGAGCTGGTTGAGGTGGAGGTGTGGAGCTAATTTTAAATGTTTTTTTAGCCGATCATAATTAAATACTGTAGTCCAGTTGTAGGCGTTGTGCCCTCACAGTGGGCTTTAAAAAAAATTTCAGGTCATGAAACGATGAGTGGGAGAGAAAAGAAGAAAATAATTGAATAAATAGGTATTTATTACTTTTAGTTTTTTCTGCTTTTTAATTACTTTTTGTGCTTTTTTGTTGTATCACTTGAAAATATGCTAAAAAGGATCCCAGCAAAGTTTTCTTTAGAAGAGAATTTTACATAAATGAAGCTGTGAAAATTAGACACAAGATTGTATGGAAAAGGTAAAACCACAATGATTTTGGTCAGTAATTTAGACTATTTCAGTACACTAACTAAATTACCTTCTGGTTCTGTAAGACGCGCAAATGAGAAAATTCACACCATCATTCAGTACACAGTAAATAGTTTAGTACATCATTGTTTTTCACAGGTTAATATTAACTGTTCAGTGGCAATACGCCAAACTTAGCTGTGTACGAGTAAATACATTACATGTTTCCTCTTTAATTGAGATAATATTTTACAGATTTTTAGCTCTTTCAACACAAACAACTGTCCCTGAAAAGAAAAATAGCTGAGAACTATTCTACCAAAAAGTGAGCACAATTATGTAGGTTTTCTCCCCATTCCTGCATTAATAACGAGTTTATTTGCATTGCCCGGTCTTCCCTTGTTATGTATTCACTTAGAAAAGTGGTATAAATATGCATTTTAGCCACAGAGCTGCTTTTTTATTCTCAAAGAAAGCCCAAAAGCCATCCTCATTTACTGCATAGTTAAGCACCTGTGAGGACATGTACAGCTCTGGGTGAGTGATCAGCTAAATGTCAACAACAGCCGCCTGAGCAAACAGCGCAGCATTACACAGTTGTTTATTTTAGGATGCTGTGTTTCTTTCAGAATGTGTACTACACCAGTACGCAGCAGTTCCACGTCGGGCTCCTCAGTCCCACCGTCGACGATGACGACAACAAGTGCCTGGTGGACGTGAACGGAAGGCCACGCCTCATTGAGTGTAGCTATGCTACAGCCAAACGCATGAAGCTCCACTGGCTCTTTACTCAGGTGACACGTGCAAGTACCTAATTGTATAACAAGAAAACACAAGGTTAATGTCATTCTTCTTATTAGGCCTCAGTTTAGGTGATTTGTTGGAGTGAAAGTCAAACCAATTGTGAACCTAGTTTAAAAAGGAGTAGCTCCGTGAAAGCATTGTGTCCTCTTCCATTCTGTCATTTCAAAAAGCAGTTTTTACACATCATGGATGTGGTAGGGGTGTGGTGGGAATGAGATGAACTCAGAGAAAACGGAAGTGGTAGAAAACTTTGGGAGGTGATACTGCAATAATGTGTCCAAAACCAGGACTATGACAAAATTTAACCCCTGACCAATCAACATTTTGATGAAGTGGAGGTTAAGAACTATTTACTTGGATGTGAGCTTTAGGTTCCTTTCACACTGGATAATGACTTCACTACACTCATGAGCACCTACACAAAAAATTACAGTGCAGTTGGATCACAGAAAACCTCTGTCAGTGTGAAGGCAATCATAAAGTGCTATACTTTAGTTTCATCTAAACAGTTTTTTTCCTGCTACTTTCTGCATCCTGAAGAAACTCTCCTGGGGTCTCACCAAGCTCTGCCTGCCCACCCTGCCACGACTTCATCAAACTGCATCAGAATGGGTTTCACTGCAATCACATCTGCTCTGAGTTGTTTCAGTGATCTCGTCACGATCATGATCGCAGCCTAGGCATCAGGCCAGCATGATCTGTCCTGCTTTAAATTTTTGATGACAAAGCCATGCTGGTGGACACAAGTGCAATGCTAACGATACCTCTGGACCACATCATCCAGGAGCCTGAGCCACTGCCATCACACTGATAAACCACTATAATCTTGAAACAAAAGTTTTATTAGATTTAAATGGTAAATGGACTGTACTTACTGTATTTATTCAAGTATAATATGAGAAATTTAACCCCAAAAATCATTCATAAAGTGTGTGTGTGTTGGAGGGGGGTTTAGTAGTAGTAGTAGTAGTAGTAGTAGTAGTATACACAGGAAGTTTCCATATTTCCTCGTATATTACTGAAATATTCCCCCTCCCGTTGTAAGTCGAGCATAGCGAAGCATATAAACTGTAGCTGTTTACTCACCGGAGTCAGAAGAGAAAAAAACGTATCTTTTTCTTGTTAACCATGGCAATGCAAAAAAGAGTTGGACTTTAGTTGTTTGTTCTGATAAATCCATCTTAATAATATACCAACTGGCTTCTGCTCTGGTCTGGGAGCATATCGATTTTTCAGTGACGCACAGAACCGGAAACTTCCGCTGCATGTCCTCTGCAGCTCTGCAGCAGAACACACCCACACACAAGTGCGTCTCCCTAAGCTTTCGCCACCAGGGGGGCACTGCAAGGGCTGAAAATTCCTGAAATCTTTAGGAAATGAGTGGTGGCTCATAGCACGATGGTTAGATTTTTTTAATGCTTTTTAAGCTCAAAAAATGATTGCATTATACTTGAGATTGTATTATGTATGAAGAAATGCAGTACATAGTGCCTTTCTACCCAACCAGGATACTCAAAGCGCTTTACACTACAATCTGTGTCCTCATATATTCATTCACCTCATATTCACTCAGCACTCTACTATCTCTCTACAAAGCTAACGCAGACAGATCATTCTATGGACACTAGTCAGTGCTTAAATCACATTCATACACTGATGGGACACACATCAGAGGCAATGAGGGTTCAGTGTCTTCCCCAGGGACTCTTCAACATGTGTCTGAATAGCAGGTAAGACAAATCGTCAACTCTCGCATTAAAAAACGACTTCCCTAACCATTCAGCAACAGCCGCACTATTTGAGATTTAAAAAGTTTCTACCTGTCTGCTGATTGACCGAACAACCAACCAACCTACCTACCTATACCTACATATGTCTGTCTGCTGCAGCATGCTTCATCCGAACTGCCGAAATCGGGCCGAACTGTCGCAGTTTCATGACGAAAATTGCGTCACTCTG
>JARVJO010000164.1:2123601-2141517 GCA_031762555.1 Cynodonichthys magdalenae | reverse complement strand
CTACTTCCTGTTTACGTCTGACGTAATTACTGGGTTATTCGCATCAAGCTAGCTGATGGAAACACGTCTTGAGTCGCGTTTATTATTCATTTCCTTTTTGCGAAATTTTAAAAATTTGCTCTAAATTCGAATTAATTTGGATGGAAACACGGCTAATAGAATTGAAGCCTGAAAAATACACAATACTCCTCCTTTAAAAATCTCAAAAACATATTTGAAGTAGGATGATGAATTGCATTAGACTGAATTGAGTTTATAGTTTGGACCTGTTGTTTCCCCTTCTTATAGTGTATAACTATATAAATAATACTGTATAAAAATAATGTATACATTTTACCCACCTATTTATCAGAAACACATGTAAAGTCTAATGGAATTCAATAAAACATCTTTGCAGCAAATTTTAGCTATACCTTTGCAAGCCTCTGTAATTTTCAGTTTGCATTAATGTCAGAGTGATATTTCTGCTTCATGTTTATTAAGCAGGTAGTGGTGCATGGTGGTGTTGCACAGGACAGCGTTATGATTAGAAATGTTTTGCACCGGGCGGAAGCAATGGTTAGAGCTGTCGCCTCTCAGTGAAAAGGTCGCAGAATTGCCTCCTGGCCTGGGGCCTTTCTAGGCAGATTCTGTGTTTTCTCCCCATTGTTGTAATCCATGGGGTCTACAGTCCTCAGTTTACCTGCAAGCACAAGTCTAAAGACTGTACCCTTTTATTCTCACTATTTTGCTTCCAAACACCGACAAGATTTACCTGAACAGCTGATGGAACAGCCTATTTAAGTGAGCAGTGACGAGCTCGCCCAGCCTCTGGCTACCTTCATTTTCAGGGCATACCCGGTCTCATCCAGGTTAAAATTCCTTACGAACAGCCAGGCTGAGGAAGGTCAACCCAGAAACCCTGAATTAACGGTGGCTCTCTTCATGGTCAATTTTGTTTCTTATTCTGACTGGGTAGATTTTTAGAAGTCTGGATGTAAACTTCAGGGATATTATTTAAATATTGATTTAAGCACTAAGGCAACCGGTCAGATTAACTATAACAGATGACATGAACTCAGAACTTTGACCATATAACACTCATGAGACGGCACAAAATTGTGAAAAATACCAAAAATTGAATGTCCACACTGGCTTTTAGAATTTTCTAGATGCTTCTTTTTTTTTTCTTTTTATTGCTTTGCAATGCATCAGGTAACAGCAGAAGTTAAAAATCAATCACACATGATAAAGTAATCACAATAATTATCAATCCAACTTTCCCCATCAAGCTAGCTGATGGAAACACGTCTTGAGTCGCATTTATTATTCATTTCCTTTTTGCGAAATTTTAAAAATTCGCTGTAAATTTGAATTAAATTGGATGGAAACACGGCTAGTGTGTTGCCTTCCATGTAACCCGTTCATGTTCTGGGATCTTCTGGTAAGTACCTTTTTGCTGCCACTCAACCATTTCGTTTTTGTTAAATAAAATTGTTTTTTACAAACTTTTTAAGACCTTTGTCATTCAGTCTGCATCTGGGGTTCAACCTTAAACCAAATCATTACAGCTACAATCAAGTAACATAGTTATCTTCAGTTGTTATGAAAATGCTGTATATATTTAAAAAATAGTTTACTTTGCATCATAGCTTATCTAAATGCGTTGAAATTAACCTCGGTCTCTTTAAGAACCTCCTACCATTTCGGACACTACCACTTCAGCACATCTTCACAACAATGCTTCGGGGGAGGGGGACTCTGTATGGCAGGAGCTCGGCTGCAGTCTAAGCTCCAGGGAGGAGCTTTGTATTAATAGGCAGTGCTTTGTACCAGCAAGCATTCAGGCAGCTCTACATGGATACCACAGGAGATTGAAGGATTTCTCACACATGAATGAGTTAAAACAATACTTAGGGTAGGTTTTGTGTTGATGGAATGACATCATAACATGATATGAAGCTCAAAAAAGTCAATGTTGCATAATACTTCCCCTTTAATAATATGGTGAAATAAAGCTGAGCTTTTAGTCAGGCTCCTTTTACACGTGGCTGGATGATGGAAAATTTGGAATCCCTCCTTCAGTGTGAACACAATCATGATACTTCCTTGCTCTCAGTCCTGGCCAAACAGGTTTTAGCTGCTATTTTTCATGTCCCTAAGACACTCTCCTGCACCCTCACCATGTTTTATACACCTGACCTGGCACAACCCTCTCAGTCTGCAACAGGCTGCAGCTACATGCTGAATGGGACTTCAGATCTATGCTATAAACCCATTTGTTTAAACTGGCTTTTAGCTCTAATAGAGCAGAACATCTTGTTTTCTATTGGTTTGTATTGATTTGACCTTTTATTGGTTCTAATGTGAAAGTTTATTTCATTTATCAAAAATTATTTTGTTTTATGTGAATTTTATAGTATTTCAGCTTGATGCACTCCTTGTAGATGTAGGGCTTTAAACACCAATGATTTTTCTTTTAAATATGCTTTTAAATAAACTTTGGTTGATTGGTTAATTGTGTCTTTATATAATTATTTTTGTTTTGAGATTTTTTTTATTTTTTATTTTAATTTAACCAGTATAGTTGATTGTTGCGAGTTGGGGGAAAACACTGCTTTAACTTATCTTCAATAAATCCTTTCCTTCCCAACAAATCTAATAACACCACGAACCCTCAGGTAGAGCCCAGTTATCGTGTAATCTGGAAACAGACTTTGGATGCATCACAGATGACTCAGGCAGAACCTCAAGCCCAACACAATTTGGCACACAGGACCAACATGGCACTACCACAGCAAATTCCAGCAGTCTGTGTTCAGAATATCAAGCAATCGTTTAGTATGAGCATGTCTGGCTGTGTCGTGTGAATCTGTTTGTTCATTTGCAACACGACACACAATCTCTGCCTTATAAAGACCACTCCATCAGCTATTAAAAAAGAAAAAAAAATTAGTTGACAAAAGGGAAAACGTTATAAATGGGAGACATGTCCAGGGTGAATGAGAGAAGTGACAACAGAAGCCAGCTGGGGAAGTTTTTATTGTAACACACTTGGCTGTACAAGGTGGGGGTGCTATGATGATTCAGTAGGCCGGCACATATGAATAATTCAGACAAGCTATAGTTTTTATTAATGTGATTCATGTTCTGTATGCTAAGAGTTCACTCATTTAATTTGCATTCGGCAGAGGATTTTTTTTCTCCTGCTGTTCTGATTCCTTAATGGATAATTTCTAAACTTGTAAAGCCATTTCACACGGCAGGTATAGAGCTGTAATACTCCTAAAGTGTTCACGTGTCCTTTGGGATGTGCTTAAATGAGAGCACGTTATGTAAGGTTAAGAGGGAGGAATGTAGAAATGCCATTGAAGGTTTGACATTCACAGACATGCCTCTTTGCACATGGGTGTCTTTTTGTGTTTCTCTGTCCATCAGTTTCGCAGCAATAAAGACTCAGAAGCATTAGAATAAAACTGAGCCACTTCAAAAAAAGACATTCAATGAGATTGGCCTGTAATTTACTGACATTTATAAATCCATCAATAAGTAAAGGTCTAGCAATCAGAAGAATTTACAACGCCTGCTAACTTTCAGGTCAGAAATTTAGACCAAGATCATTTCATGTTGAGAAATGTAAAGCTTGCAGTTTTGGTCAATCCTAAAAATATTATGTGCAGCATCTTCACATGTCACGTTTAGAATATGTTTTAGGAATGACCCTCAGCTACTACCATGTCAAATTTTAGCTCGGTGTTTGTTCATTTGACTGAGTTATGACCATTTGTATGCTGTCTAATGTTCATTAGCTGTAGCAGTCATCTTAATATAAATTGATTCCAAAGGTTGAGCAACTGCATCTCCAGTGTTTACTGTCTGAATGTTTCATTAAAATATGGCTAAATGGTAAATGGCCTGACTTTATATAGCACTTCATCAAGTCTCTACGAACTCCAAAGTGCTTCACACTACAGTCATTCACCCATTCATACACATATTGACACACTAATGGCGGTAAGCTACATTGTAGCCACAGCTGCCCTGTGAGAGACTGACAGAGGGGGGGCTGCTGTGCACCGGGGCCACTGGGTCCTCTGACCAAGCAGTGGAGTGGTTCATGTGATATTTTACTAACAGATAAACAGGGTTGAATTCAACAGTTATTGCTAACGTTTTAAACAAAAAATATTGTGCAATAAGTAGCACTTGTGTTGTGCATAGCTCTCAGCTACAACCACACCCGATTTGAGCACAATATCTGTAAAATTGACTGAATTATAGCTATTTTTGTGTTTTTCAGTCAGCTGTAGCAGACATCTTGAATTTGGTCAACTCCAAATGTTAATTGGTTGTAGATTTGCATTTAATGATTACTTTTTATGAGTTTGATTACAATTTGTTTAATGGTTCATGATATTTTAGTAAAAAAAAAAAGTACATGAGCCAAATTATTACGGCTCCACCTTCACCTATCAGCAGCGGCGGTTGAAAATTAAAAAAGAAAAAATTCCTTTTAATTTTGCTGTCCATGTGCATATTCTACTGTATGATAATGAAAAACTTAACACTGGCACCTTTTCAGTACAACAGGCATCTTTGTTTGGGAGTTCCAACAGAGAAGAAGACATGGGGTGCTCCAAGACCGAAAGTGACTGACGTGAAATTAAAGTCTGCAGTCGAATTTATAATGAGGAAAAACTGCAGTCACAGGCAATCTTTAACCACACGACACCCAGCATCTCGACACTGCATTTCAATAAATGTCAGAGTTCCTTTTAGCATGCTGCACAAATAAGTCACTTTGTATGAGAACAAAAAAAAATATATAGAATACGACATTCATTTTACAAATTAAAAAGAAAAATGGAAATTAACCTAAAATATAATATATGAGCTTTAAGTCCCCGCTAAAGACATTTTTCACTGCAGAAGATTTTGCCTTGTAGCAGCAGGCTCAGCCGAGGCAAATCTAGCTAATAAAGGCTCAGTTCCAGCCCCCATAAGCCTCGACAGTGACTGAGACCTGCACAATGCAAGAAACTGTTAACTCGCTCCCTGTCTATTGAAACGCAGTCCTTTTTAATCATTGCTAATTACTCCTGCACCTCCACTGATATGACAAGCCACAATAAGTCTGCTGTAAAAAAAAAAAAAAAAAGGAGTCTATTGTAATCCCAGAGAACAGACATTATTACAGAAAATAATTATACCTGTGCCACACAGGATAATGTATTTGAAATATTTTACACATCTGTTTGTTGTTTACTGACTCGGTTTGAAGCAGCTTAAACTCAAGTGGAAAAACATTTATACTTCTCAGAACGTTGGCGGTTCAGTCCAGTTTTCCTCATTCAACATGTCAAAGTGTCCTTAGGTAAAACAACAGACCCTTATATTTATGTGTCTAAAAGGTAAAAAAATAACTGTGCCGACTGTATGGGAAGGGTTTAATGTAGTTTGATCAGCAACTTTTGAACGGTGCCTCATTAAAAACAGCATAATGAAAATTTAATGGCAAGGCCGTTTTTAAAAATGATTTTTTTTTTCAAGTTTTCAGCTAATAGCTTTTTGAGAATCATTTTGTTGGTGCAAGAAATACTATTTTCTGCCTGTCAAACTGTGTTATCTTTGGTATTTCTTATAGCCTCAACTAAAACACTGGGAACAAATTGTGTTTATGTTCCAGACTGCCAGTAACAAAGTGCCTCAAGCTCTAATTTAAAATAGGTTTTTGCTGCAATATTATGTGTCCACGCAACATGGTTCACCCCTTGAGTTTGGGAGCCTTTTTGTGTACGGATGATTCATAGGTCCAGGCTAGGTGGATTAACAAACAATACAACTGGAAATGATCAAGTACTGGACAGAAAATGAACAAAAAAAGCAGCTAAAATCTAAATAAATAAAAAATCTGAAGAACTATTGATCAAGACCACTTTAAAAGATTACAAGAAAGTCCGGCTCCTTGAAGGTAAGGCATAAAAAAAAGAGGGATGACTGAAGACTTTTGCACAGTAGTGTATAATCTAATAATATACACTAAAGATTATATGACTGAGTCTGCAGTTTGCATGTTTTTCCTGCATGTGTTTGTCACATAGTCCAAACTCGTGCATGTTGGGCTCTAAACTAGGAGCATGTGTGTGTGTGTGTCTGTGTTAGCATACATGGTTGTGTGTCTGTGTTGATGGACAGCCAACCTGCCCAGGGTGCCCCCAGCCTCTGGCCCACTGACAGCTGGGATGAACTGCAGCTCCCTGCAACCCTGAAAGAGACAAACTGGGTTTGAGTGATGGATAGATTTTAATAGCATTTGATATTACATTTTGATGATGATGCATTAAAAAAAAAGAACATAAAATGCCTTCCTTTTGATTTTTAAGGTTTAACCTACTATCTGTACACCTCTTAACATGAAGAAATGTAAAAACTTGCTGTCATCAGCTTCACTGGGACCTTGTAGTGAAAAGCAGATAGAGAAAATGAATAAGTGAGTGGATATTTTGTAATGGTCGTTAGATTTGTTTCCTTTGTCAGAAAAAGTCTCAGGAAGAACTCTACCTCCATCTACTGGTAAAGAGAAGATCTGATTTTTAGAACGCAACAAAAGATTTCATTTGTTCAGCTTAGTCACTTACAGTTTTTCTTTTTTTCAGCTTCAGTTTGAAAAATTGAATCAGTTTTACTATTGTGCTACTTTAATTAACTTCAACAAGTCTTTCACAGTGGTTTCTAATCTTCTCCAGATGAAATTAAACTTTTGTCATTTTTGTTTGTACTGATTTGGTCGTTTCCCTTTGTGAATGAAATGTAATTCTCAGTTTTCAAAGAATGCTTCAGGAGAAATCTATTACAATATGTAAGTTGTAAAGTTCTGAACTGACTTCATTTTATGTGACTATTATTTTTTTATTTTTTTATTTTGCTTGGACTATGTTCAGAATCCATTAGATTTAAACCGATGCTCTAAAAGAAGCTCTGCTAAGGAATTTGCCTGTATTTGGTTCCATCGACTGTTTCATTTATCTATATTAGGTGTTAAATCAGTGCTGACACAAAGCCATCTATAGCATAAGACTCCAGCTACAATGCTTTGGAAGACAAAGTGCTCCGCTGAGTGGGAGCTGTGACTTGCTCCCACTCAGCGGAGCACTTTGTCTTCCAAAAGAGTTATTTTCATCTTCATTTCATCAAATTTTATTGCCTTTTCAGAAACTCCAGACTTATCCTCCTGCTTTTCCTCCCACAAGCTGCTTGTGTTTTACCACTTTTTGAACCTACTTAAATCCCTCTGACAAGAAGCTAAGTAATTTATCTGTTTGTCTTGACTTGATCTATATTGTGGTATATGTTTCAGCCTGTAGGGCTTATTATGTTACACACTGACTACGTGTATGGCTGTCTCTCAGATCAATGACAGTTTGGGGTTGTGATGACACAATGAGGGTAGATCTGTTTCAAACATGTGCAGTATAATGACAGGGTATCACTCCAGTCAAAAGGATGAATCACTCAAAGGAATCTGGAAACATGTACAGTCATTTCACACACACAGCAGAGCTGACTGCTCTTTGACTTAAATCTGTTTCAGTTTGACTTTTTACTGTTTGTAATAAAATTGTTTTTTGTTTAAAATAAACAACCAGAGAGGGGGTATTATGCAAAATCAACATTTTTGAGCTTTATATTATGTTATAATGTCATTTCCTCATCAAAATCATACCCAGAGTGTTGGTTTGACTCATTCATGCATGTTTGAGAAATCCTTGAATCTTGTGTGGTAGCCACGTGGAGCTGCCTAAACGCTTGCTGGTACAAAGCACCACCTACTTACACAAAGCACCTCCCTGGCGCTCAGTCTTCAGCGAGCTCCCACCCCACAGAGCACCCCTTCCCACCAATGCATTGTTGTGAAGACGTGCTGAAGTGGGAGTGTCCGAAATGGTAGGAAGTTCATAAAGAGACAGAGGCCGATTTCAAGGCGTTTAGGTTATATTGCAAAGTCAAATTTATTTTTGATATATACAACTGTTTTGTTTACATTGATAACTTGCACACATTTCCCTTATACATATAAATATAGCTGGAAAACTACTGAAGTAAGCACTTTTAAACTGCACCATTTAGGATTTAAAACATCTAAAAAGGATTTTTGTCATATTGGAAATACAAAGCCCATTTTTGATTAGTCACTATTTGAATTTACTAATTGTTTAATGTGGTTCAAAATTTGAGATTGTTTGCAGCATGTAGATTTTATTTAGTTTTATTTTTTGCTCTCTATAATTACCAGAAGTTAGTTACTTTTCTTTCAGCATCCAGGTACACAGTTTATCATTCTATCAACATATTTTAATTTTATTCAGGCCATTTGGGCGCCTCCTATGTGCAGCACATATATTTTCTATATCTCTTTGGTTATATTTTAAACTAAAATTATGTTTGTTACCAACAAGACAAAAGAAATAGTGTTGCATTTTGCCAGGCACATCAACGCTCTTTACTTGCTTCCTGTGTTAATCTAATTTTTTTTTCTATTTTAATCATAGAAAATATTTTTATTTGCTGATTTTAGCACATCTACACTTTATTCTATTAAGTAATAAACACGTGTTAATATTTTATTTTATATGTTCTTAATATCATTCGTCTTTTTGAAATATTAAAAGTCCAAACAAAGTTCAAACAGCAGCAGATAAATAAAGCCCACATCAAAAAGAATCCAATCAAACCAGTATCATGATAGCAACTTCACACAGACTCTGATTGGATCAGGTCTGTTTATTCTCTGGTACAAAGCTGACTTTTACAGACTTTGGTGCCATGCTGGGCTTAATTAACTTGGAGTGTTTGCTGTGAGACAACTGGCTTCATTTTTGCCTTTGATGAATGATTGATGCTCCGCAAAGAGTGAGGAAGCAAACAGTGCGAGCACAAACAGAGGATTAATGCAGGGAAAATTGTCGAGTAAACATGCTGAGACATGCATCTCTGAGAGTGGTGCAGTCTGGTGTCATCAGTGTGAATACCTGGACTGAGAGCTATGTTCTCAGGAGAACATTTAGGAACAACACAGCTAAACAAATCAATCAAACAGGTTGGTAAATATTCAGTTCCTATTAGCTGCTTTTTATCTGCACAGTGATTAAACACACTGAGTTTAACCCTACTTAATGTGAAATACTGAATTATCTACAAAACAACATTCCCAAATGATCTCATCAGTCACACAAACCCTAAACATGTGACAAGAAGCATGTCTTGTGTGTTCATCTTGCTGTAAAGCCCTTTGAATTGCACTGGATTTGTACGAAAGGTGCTATAAATAAAGTTTGATTGATTGGCTGAAGGAACAAAGAGTTAAAAATGTTGCAGTTTTGCTTTAAAGATGATAAACAGGTTTGCATTATTGATCTAATTATGAGGAACACATCCCACCAAAGCACTGTCTGTACTCAACACATGCAGGTATGATACAGCAAAACACATAGTCAACATAAGAAAGACAGATGAACCGGTTCTGCAGGTCAGTCCACGCCACAAGTCAATGGAACTGAACCGGCTCACCTATCAGCTGGTCAATCAGAACATATTAACCATTGTCAATGCACAAAACTCATTTAAAACCACATTGAAATCTGGAAACTTGCTTCACAACAAATCCATTAGGCTTTGGGTCTTACCTAAATAGTTTACCTCATCATGAAATAATGATGGCAAAGGTTGTATTTGCTCTTGTCTTTTATAACGGGACACAAAGAGTCACCTGAGCCACAAAAAGGCGTTACCAGTCTAATCTTGCCCTGAACCCATTTACTGGCAGGAAGTGACTCTTACTGACAACTCATATGAACATGAAGACATTATCAGATTGTCAAAAATACACAATCACACACACAACCCACATATATTCTTAGGAAAAGGCTGTAGGGCAAAAAAAAACAATTTTGTTAAACAAATCAGTCAGGGCTAAATTGTAACTTCACAATGCATGTGCCAAACACAATTTCCTAATGTAATGTATGTAAAAATGTCTCTTGGCAAGAAGTCTTATTCTGTTGGAAAGCCTGTTCATTTCACTTTTAAATGGTGCCACATTTGTAAGGAACATGCATTTGTGGGATGACCAGTAGAGCTGAGTATGTGGTGTTGTCAAGAAGCATTGTCAAAACAAAGAAATAATCTACCAAACACAAATTTTCTTACTTTTTGTGCTAAGTATATCAATATATATAGATATACACCTTGCCATTGCATTTGTAGTGTTATTTTTCCTTTATTGTGCTTAAAACACTATTCTTATTTTTGCCTTTTATATTTGTAATCTGGCTGTATTCTCTGTAAAAGTAGCACCCCTAGAATAGATATAACTTCATTCTAAGTTAGTAAAAACATTATTTTGCAAAATGACTGCACAGGCAGCCCGATTTTTTTATATCAGAATACTGTTC
Organism: Cynodonichthys magdalenae; assembly: GCA_031762555.1. NCBI lineage: Eukaryota > Metazoa > Chordata > Actinopteri > Cyprinodontiformes > Rivulidae > Cynodonichthys > Cynodonichthys magdalenae. The sequence goes on along the minus strand of JARVJO010000164.1, from coordinate 2,131,087 downwards.
CTTCAAACTGAGATTTTACTGTTGTTTGTAGTTCATAGTTTACTACAATTAGTTTGTGCTAAAAGAATAATCTGCTCTTTAAATATTATTAAAAACTGACAGTTAGTTAACATTCTCCATGAGAAGTGCCACAAGTGCACAATTTGCAAAAACTGAAACTTGTGCAGGGGGAAAAAATTGCAAACAAGTACAATGTTTCCTACTGAGTTTTAGTAAGTACAAGTAGTCAGTGATATTGACTGGAAAAAAACAGCACTCTTTTGGATTTACATTTTTTTTTCTGGAGCCAATTCACTCTTAGCTAAAATGGATCAATATGAGCAAAATCTGTGAAAGTGTGGGTGAAGATGCTACAGAAACTCAATGGCATTGTTTTGGGATTTTTAATGTTCACTGACACAGCATCAGTGACATGTGTGAGGTGAGTTATCTGTGCAGAGTCAATCTGGACAACCTGCTGCCACATGATTCATTTCTGCAGCCTTACAGTATCACAGTCATCATAGCAGCTTCTACTCAGGCTGTGAGGAATTATTCAATTTATCCTCCTCTTTGCACTGAGAATCTATAATATATTTATTGGTTTGATTATATTGTATGACGACTGGAGATTGCCAAAGGGAGGGTGATCATGTTTTGTTCATGTGTGTGTTTATTTGTATAGGCTACTGTTATGTATTCCATGTTAAAATATCTCATAAAAAACTGGATGGGTTTAGATAAAACTTTTATAAAGTAATGTTTAGATGTAAATCTGAAACACTTCAGTGATCTTAGCAAAAAGGAATTTAACTTAGCCAGATATTATTCTAAAGTTTGATGTGTTGGTAGTTGACAGTCATCCCTAACTCCTGATCTGAGCTTTACACATTGCACAATATTTTGGTTTTAAACTGCAGCATTATGTAATTTCAGGTGTCAACACTGTCTATCTCTGTTAGCAAAATTCCTCATGAACTATTGGACACATTTTATTCGAATTCTCAGAAAGTAATAATTGGATATTAACATTTGAGTTTATCCCAAAGAACAAATTATTAAATTTTGTGGTAATCTCAGCATGTGACTCTCAGGCCTTTGTTTTAACTCATTCCATTGCTCGATTTCCTGTCCCAAAATATAACACTTCTTCCACTCTCCTCTTCACAGCTGTAGGCAAGTGGCTGTTCCTTTTCAGAAGAACAGAGGAGAACGTTACGTTTTTGCTGTCAACCTGATGACTCTGATTCTATTGCTCACCCTCTGAGTATGTTTACACCTGGGGATTTATTTACCAACTCAATATCTGTATAACTGTGTACTTATAATGTTCGAATGTAAACAAACGACTGGTAATTGTTGGCATCAAAACATGACTCTGCTGATTTTTCTATTTGTTACAATTTATGTGGTAGACATTTGGTTGTGTATGATGCATATTCAGTATTTTGTGTGTGTGTGTCATGGATGAATACACATGTAAAATTACAATTAGAACACTGTGTATTTTGACAACTGTTGTGGCTAATATGTAAAGTAGGTCTTGAGGTTTATCTTCTGTAGGCTACTTGAAAAACTGAAACCTTTTCTTGTAATTTGGCCAGTACTTGTTGATCTCCAAGGAAAGAAAAAAAGAACAAACCCTCCCTACCGAGGAGCGGGGTTTCAACAGAAAAATGGTTGCGAAACGCTCCAGACCTTCCGCAGAAGACGTCACCCAGGCGGATGACGTTTCACACGACCTCCATACAAAAGCTACGCTCGCGTGACGTACGGGAACAGTCAGCCGTCTTCTTCCCAGTTGAGTTACAATAGCTTTGGTGTTTACTGAGCATTAAAAAAAACATTCAAAAACGTTTGTGGAGCTACGACAGCTTTTTAGTATTTATTTTTACATTCATCTTTATTTTTTTACTACTTAGTTGAAAAGAAAACAATTGCGCTGACGTTCCTTTTGTAAAGGTAAGACGTGTCGGTGTTTTCCTTCTCCTTGGCTCGTTGTAGCTAGCTAACGTTAGCTTAGCGACCAGTCGAGAATAGGAAGTTCATCGAGGTTATGTAAATTGGAAAGCGGAAAAATACCGATGAATTTTCATATTTTGTTGCTGTTGACCTTGTGAATCGTGTCAGATTGTTCTCTATTGGTTTAATAAACAGGACTAACTGGCCGTTAACTGTTTTTGTAGCTATATTAGCGTCGAGAACAAAAACCCCCAAGATGTCGCTGTGTCGACATCCGGTGTTTGAACAAAGACCTCAGAAAACCAGCTGATGGTACTTCCTCCTCGCAATTTGATTTTATCACATAATTTATATACGAGTGCGGATTTCAGTACGTTAACGAATTAATAATGTTAAAATTAAGGTTTTAATCTAAATTGTTGCAGAACGAAAAAAAAAAGGCAATAAACTGTCATTTGGGTATTTGTGTGTTCATCAGCTAAGACGAGTCTAAGGTACAAAGTGATCCAGAGCTGTATTTAAAAAAATACATATTTTTATATAATGACAAAAGCCGGCATTATCGTAAATAAAAACAGAAAACCGGCCTCTTGTCGAGGCCTTTGGTATGGAAATTTCGGACATCTTTTTGCTGCGTCTAGAGAAGCGATGTTACTTAATGCCGTTGCCTAGAGTCGCTGTTTATCTGTATGTTTAGGTGTATTGGGAAATATGTGGGGTTTCGTTTCGTCTGTTTACGATAAAATTGTTTTAACAGGAAACTGGAATCAGTCGCAATCCAGTTTCGTGCTAAGTTAGCATGTTAGCTCGCTCGCTGCCTCACACGTGTCGACGTTTGTGTGCTCCGATGTTTGCCCCCAAACTGAATAAAATTGCAATGTGGTCGATTTCCTAGACCTAATGTGGAGAACTTGGGTTTCATGGTGCTTTTTTGTGCTTTTAACTGTTTGCTATTTTTTGTGCTTTCTTTGTCCATCACAGGTCGTGTTTTCCAGCCCCATATTTGAACTTAATTCTTTTCAGATATTTTTTGTCAAGCCGCCAAAGTGGAGAGTGTCGTCGCACCAGGGGGACCTTCTCGTTTCAGGTATTCATCAGTACCACTTTGCAATCAGAATACACCCCCTCGCATCATCTTTATCTTTCAGAGGGGTTGCCACAACTAGTCGTCCTCCATCATACTTTGTCCTCTGCATCTTCTGTACTCACTCCCAACTACCTCCATCTCTAACTGTATCCATATATCTTCTTTTTGTTATTACGCCCATCAAATCGCTATGCTTAATGGATAAAGCTCATATTTCTATAATGTAAATTATTTTTGTCTTTCAGTGTGGGGGGAGGAGGTGGGGGTGCACCTCAGCACTGTCCCAAGACTGTCTGTAACGGGTAATTTTCCAAATCATGTGTTGGAACACATTGGCACTAAATTGCACTAAAGCGTGTCAGATTCTCTGTTTTCCTGACTGAAGTTGTGTTTTAACAGCGAGTTCCTGGGGAAAACCCCAGGTTCTGGCGTTCAGAGATGGGTTCCTTCTCGAAGCACTAAACGAGATGTCAACTCCTCCAGTGAAAAAGGAGAACACGATGCAACCTTCAGGAAAGTGAGAGGGTAAGTTTGTTATTAAAAGATTTAATACTGAAGGAATATTGTTAATGACATACAGCAACATTTGGAGTAATTCGTTATGCTTTGTAAATGACACAAAGGCGACGTCGCGCATTAAATCCTCTTTTGGTTCTGATCTGCTCTTTGTTTCTTTAAAACTTGAATCTTGGATATAATTTGTAAGTGGATGGTTGGTGTATTGAATATTTTACTGAAACCTGTCAGTTCATTGTCCTATAAAGCTTGATAATTGTTTTTGTGTCTCTTTCTTTATTAGCATACTTAACAAGTTGACACCTGAAAAGTTTGACAAACTCTGCCTGGAACTCCTCAATGTGGGTGTGGAATCAAAACTGGTCTTAAAGGGAACAGTCTTACTGGTGAGTATTACCTGTCCCATGGTAGTATTTTTTTTGTTTGGTTGAATGTTTTTAATTTGTCTTTATTTCATCTCTAGATTGTGGACAAAGCCCTTGAGGAACCTAAGTATAGCCAACTATATGCACAACTATGTCTTCGCTTGGCAGAGGATGCACCAAACTTTGAATCTCCATCAGAAAATCAAGCAGCAAGCAAGCAAAATACAGTAAGCTTTCTGAAAACCTTAAAATGAATGCATCAACTTGGTATGCATCTGTGTTAAAGTTAATTGTTTTTGTTGTTTTTGCCAGACCTTCAGAAGGCTTCTGATCTCCAAGCTTCAAGATGAATTTGAGAATCGTGCCAGGAATGTGGATGGTGAGTAAACCGTATTTTCCACCACTTGCTAATAACAGCCTTAATTGTGTAACATTTTAATTTACCTTTTTTTTATTCTCTGTAGTCTTTGACAAACATGACAACCCACTCACCTCTGAGGAGGAGGAGCAGCGTTCTATTGCGAAGTTCAAGATGCTGGGAAACATCAAATTTATCGGTGAACTTGGCAAACTCAGTCTCATCCATGAATCAATTCTCCACAAGTGCATCAAAACAGTAAGTTCGGTTAAATGATTTTCTTCTTAGTTTGATGTATTCATGAACCTTATGTTTGTTTTATCTATTTTTTTAAGGCAAGAAATAAAATAAACTTTTTGTTTTCAGCTTTTGGAGAAGAAAAAGCGAGTTCAACTTAAGGACATGGGTGAGGACTTGGAATGCCTCTGTCAGATAATGAAAACTGTGGGACCCAAACTTGATCATACAAAGGCTAAGGTGAGTACATGAAAACAAATTGAAAAGTCTATTGGTTTAGTTTTGAATTTATTAAAAAATTAACTAAATAACTTCTTTCCCCACAGTCCTTGATGGATCAGTACTTCAGTCGTATGCGATCCTTAATGAACAACAAGGATTTGCCAGCGAGGATTCGCTTCCTGCTTCAGAACATGGTGGAACTGCGAGACAACGATTGGACTCCTCGCAAAGCTTATGTTGACAACGGGCCAAAGACCATCAACCAAGTTCGTCAGGATGCTGTAAAGGTTTGGTTTTTTTTTTTTTTTTTATCCATTTTTTTATTGCAAACCATTAATGCCAAAATGTCTCAGTAATTGTGTACTTGTATGGTTGCCTAACATTATTCTGGAATCTGATGTTCAGGATTTGGGTGTTTTCATTCCACCTCCAACTGATGTGATGAAAAATGACTTCTTCATGGGTAACTTCATGTCAAGGGGGATACCGTTTGATAGGGAACCTGTTGGTGGGCTGGCTGACATGTTTGGACAACTGCCAGGTTTGTTATCTTTTTTTTTTTTTTTTTTTTTTAAGAAAATGGTCGTATTACTTTTGTAAATGTGATTCAAATTGATTTTTTTTATTTTTTCTTTTACATTATGTTTTGTTTTCAACAGGGATCGGCATTGGGACCGGTCCAGGAGTGATTCAGGACCATTATTCCCCTACCATGGGGCGTCATCGTGCAAGCCCACTTTTTAATGGCCACATTGGAAATGCAAATGGCTCACATCAGCCTCAGTTTGAAGCTGGGAGTAAACAATTCATAAAACCAAACCAGGTGAAGACACACTCTCTTATTTGGGTTTTTTGTTTTTGTTTATCAAAAATAACACTTGTAAAATATTTTTAAAGGGGCAGAATTCACCGGTTTTCAGCCATAAGCAGAATCTCACATCGCAGTCAAAGGATATGGCTCCAAGGTTCAGCAAGAAAGGGAAACTCAATGCTGATGAGGTAAACTTTTGTTTTAAAAAAGTTTTTGTTTTGCATGAGTAAGTCAGTTGACATTAGTTGAGTAAATTTCTAGTATTGTGCCTCTGGATTAAACTGGGTCTTTTTCTGTTTTTAGATCAGTCTGAGGCCTGCGCAGTGCTTTGTCTTGAATAAAAGCCAAATGCCAAAGCTGCAGCCACAGATGACCATGATTCCTCCAACAGGTCCACCAATAGGACAGGTGGTACTTGTTTATTTAAATAAAATTATGAGCTGATATTGTAGGTGGAAGTTGATGTTTATTATTTTTATTTATCTTTGTAGCTTGGCCTCAAAACTAACCCCCCTCCAATCCAGGAAAAACCTGCAAAGTCAAACAAAAAGGCTCCTCCTACAAAAGAGGAGTTGCACAAAATGACAGTAAGTTTTCTAAGATGGTGATTCTTTTTCTATATAATGTTGCATGTCTAGGGGGGAAAAAACGTGTGTGGGGGGGTTGACGGTGTGGAATTTATTTTTCTCTCGTTCCTAATAGGAGGCACTGATGACAGACTATCTGAACAGCAAGAACATTGATGAGACCGTAAATGCTGCAAAAGAGATGAAAGTTCCCAAACATCTTTTGTCTGAAATGCTGAACAAGATCATTGTTGACTCACTCAACCATTCAGATGAAGACAAAGATCATGCAAGCAAACTGATCCACGCACTCTGCATCGAGGGCCTTGTTGCACGTGAAAACCTTATACCGGTGAGTGTCATTTAAACATGCACTTCAATAAATGTAAGCATACTTTAACAGTTTAGACATCAATCAGGTAAGCCGCAATTGGCATTCATTTTGCTTTTTCTTTAAGGCCTTTTTGGGTGTTCTGGATCAGTGCCCTAATATCGAGGAAGAAATCCCTCTGTTGAAGTCTTACCTGGCCCAATTTGCTGCAAGAGCAATTATCGCTGAGCTGGCCAATATTGACGATATGGCTCATCACCTGGAGAATGGGGCACATTTCCCGCTGTTCCTGCTTTGCTTCCAGCAGATGGTTAAACTGAAGGACCGTGAGTGGCTGGGCGACCTGTTCCAACAAAGCAAAGTCAACATGCAGAAGATGCTACCTGGTATGTTCAAGTTTTGATTGAGAACTAGTTCATGCTTTCAGTGAATAAAGTACAACTGTTTCCACAAGTGTACCTTACTCCCCCTGACTGATTCGTGTATTCTTGAGCAGAAGTTGACCAGAACAAGGACCGGATGTTGGAGATTTTGGAAGGCAAGGGTCTCGGCTTTTTGTTTCCACTGATGAAACTGGAAAAGGAGTTGCTGAAGCAGATCAAAGTTGATCCCTCACCACAGTCCATTTACAAGTGGATCAAAGACAACATCTCTCCAAAACTCCACACTGACAAAGGCTTTATAAACATTCTTGTGACCAGGTATGGCAGTAGATTGTTTTTGATCTTTCAAAAAAGCATTGTTTTGACATACAGTGGTACACTTTATTTATATTCCTGTTTTCCTCGACATCCAGCTTCCTGCAGTACATTGCGTATGAGATCAACCCTGATGATGACGAAGAGCAGTTTGCATCTCCCAGCAAAGAGCAGGTGGATGAAGAAAAGCAGTTGCTGCTGTCTTTCAAGCCAGTAATGCAGAAGTTCCTCCATGATCACATTAACCTGCAAGTCGGTGCACTGTATGCTCTGCAGGTGCACTGCAGTGCCAAGAGTTTTCCTAAAGGTAAGAGCTCGCTGTTTTTTTTTTTTTTTTTTTTTTCATTCATACAA
>JARVJO010000164.1:2074570-2123471 GCA_031762555.1 Cynodonichthys magdalenae | reverse complement strand
CATTTCTTAATAAATTGTTTTTTTTTTTTACTTATTTGCACTGGTTTAATGTTTTACCTCCTTGTTTAGGCATGTTGCTGCGCTACTTTGTGAACCTTTATGACATGGAGATAATTGAGGAAGAATCCTTCCTGTCTTGGAAAGAAGACGTCAATGATGAGTATCATGGGAAAGGCAAAGCATTATTCCAGGTAAATTTACTTGCATTTTTTTTCCCAGCTTTTCACACTGAATAGTGTTTGCAGTAGTTGCTCTGCTTTGCTTTTAGTAACTGGTTATTGATGAACATATTTTCGTTGTAGGTGAACCAATGGCTGACCTGGCTGGAAACGGCTGAAGAAGAGGAGTCTGAGGAGGAAGATTACTGAGAATAAGGCCAAAGCCATGTGTTATAACAATGCAACAAGTGATTATTGTGGTGGTGTTGGATTTTTTTTTTTTTTCTTAAATCTTTTTAACCTTTGTCTTTGCCTCAATTGTTACATCTTATTCTACAATGAAATGTTTTGCCAAATCTAAAGTTTCAGTGTTTTACTGCATTTTATTTTCTATCCTATTTAATGTCTAGCAACAATATTATAAACATTTAGCTCATTTTATTTTTGTTCAACAGTAGGCAGTATTTCAGGGAAATTTGTCAAAGCCCAACCTACTTTGTCATCATTTCCCCCTGGTCACAGTTACCAGGTGCTACATAATTTCCTCGAACTGTTTACAGAAGAGCAAATACTTTAAATAAATACTTTTCCCTATTTTTTTCCTAATTTTAAAAGTTTTAGATGCACTTTGCTTAACATCATGAGTTGCTGCAATAGTGAAAATTATTCTCCATACCCTAAATTACCTTAATTTTTTTTTCCTGATTTGAATATTTTTGCTTTAAAATTAAAATTTTTTTTTTTTCAGTCTGGTTTTGATTAATAGTTGACAGTTGTGGCCAATATTCTTGCACATTTACCCGCATTTAGCTGAATGACTTAAGAGCTCTGTTTTTAAATGTGTGAAATGTTTCGTGGTGTGTGGAATCAATTTGTGTGGCCTTTTTTTAATTTATCAATTCATATGGATATACCTCTGAAGTGGCTGACTATACTTGAATGTCTTGATTTTGACATTGAGACAGCCAAAGCTCTGCTACGGTTGTTCACTACTAAAATCATGTTGTTTGCAATATTTGTAAAGTTATTAAAGTGTTTTTTTTTATTATCCTCCTCGTCAAATAGCAAAGAATGTACTGTATGTGTACACTTGTACCTTCTCTTTAGGTTTCACTGTAACGTGTACAACTACAGATCAACTTTGAATAAAGTTTGACTGTTTAATTCTTTGTTTTATTATCCCACTAAGTTAATAAGCCCCAAAAACTTAAAATTCACCAAGAGGATTTTGGTATTTAAATGAACATTGTGGTTTTAAGAACTTAATTTAAATAGAAAAAAATACATCTTGAAGTTTTATTTGAAATATTTGAGTCACTGTCAAATGGAAGAGTGACATTTCATGAAGCATTTTTCCATCTTTGAGTTAATCTCATTTGACCATGTGAGACATCTGTCCAGCTGTTGGTCAAAACCAAATGTTTCATCTTTAAAAACAAAGAGTTCCAGTAAAATATAAACAATGTCTCAAAAACAAATTTTCCTAGCCTAAATTTGAGGTACTAAACAGACATAAACCTCAGTTTGATAGAAAAGAAAAATAAATGTTTGAATTTATTTGTGATTTAATCACTGTCGTCCTCGTTGTTGGAGGCCTGTTCTGATCCGTTGTCAGAGTGGCGAGGGGAGCCCTCGTCCGACCCGGCTTCAGATCCTCTGTCTGACGCTGCGACGGGTGAAGCGGCCCTCGACTCGTCCGATCCCGACTGACTCCTCTTGCTTTCGTTGTCCGACTGTTCCGAGTCCGACTGTCTCTGCACTCTCCTCTTCTTCACAGGCCTGTCGCTGCCTGACTCGTCATCCTCGGAGCCTGCAGAGCGCCGAGGGCTTCCCGCTTCACTGCCAGAGCTTTTCTTTCCACCATCTGAGTCGCTGTCGGATGCTATACGCTTCCTGTGACTGCTGCCGCCACCATCTTCGTCATCATCAGAACCTGAGCCATTGTCTTGTTGTCTGTTTGAACAAAGCGGACATGTAAACATTATATTTTATGGTTATGGTGCTTATAGTGGAAAATCTTACCTATCTTCAGCTATTTTCAGTCCATCCTCATCTGATGAGGATTCTGAGGAGGAGATGATGGCCTTAGATTTGATCTTTCCCTTAAGAGACGGTGGCATACGCTCAGGCTGGGGCTGAAATGAAAACAAATTGAAACTTGTAACTACACAGTCTTAACCAAAACTGCACTTCCTATTTTCTATTGTCATTTAAACATGTTTGATATCCATAGAAACTTCAGAATCTTGGCTAAAAGCTCATAAAAACATTTCTACATCCACCAAACGGTTAAAACCACAAGCAGTTGAATCAGGAAGTAAACATTAATGCAAATCTGTAAATAGGTACATTAAAGAAAATCTGCAAAAATGTTTTTTTTTTTTAAATGCAAGTAAAAGCAAATACCAATATATGCTGTAAAGAGTAAATCCTCCCCAGTTGGAGTATTTTTTTACACGAATAATAAAGTCAGAAAAACTGCCAAGAACACATATTTATTGTACCTACAAACCTGGTGTCATTTAAGATACTTCTAATTAAAATTATGACTAGTCAGAACAAAAAGTGCAGTTTCTCAAATTTACTATATGACTAGTTATAATTTAATTGGTGATATCTGAAATATGTTTCACATAGTCATTTATTGCAGATATCTTGAATTGGAGACTGACGTAATGTATATCAATTGTAGTTTTTTTTAAAAGTCTTATCACCATTATTAGTCTAATGCAAAAAAAACTTCAGTCGAGGGAAAAAAAATATTTTTTTTGTTCCATCCTCACTGTCTATAATAAAAGCAGCTGCTTTGATGCCTACACTTCTGGTGAAATCTCTCAAGTGTTAGATTTATTTTGATACCAAGATTATTAGAATTTGTAATTGCTGAGACTCAATTACAACCAGGCACATTATTTCAAGCACAAACTCCAATAAAACCCCTTGTGGCTGAAGAAGACAATAACCATAAAGAGCAGCAGAATGATTTAAAACAAACCCTCTCAATCTTCTTGCGCCCTTCTTTGGGTCTGCGCTGCTTCCTTGATCGAGATTCTCCGTCCTCGTCATCGCTGTCATCTCTTCCTTTCGCAGGTCTAAAAACACAGGAAAGTTTTATCGACTCTCCCCGCTGTTCAACAGGAACAGATTTAGCGAGTCCTGCAGCGAGCTCACCTCCTTCGCTTCTTTTTCTTCTCTCCTTCCTCGCCATTCTCCTGCTCACTGCCGCTGTCCCTTCTTTTCTTCTTCCTCTGCGGCAGGTCCTCGTCAGAATCGTCGTTAACAAATTCGTCCATGTCGCCTCCTTTCTTACGCTTGGAGGTAAAGGAGAGACAGGTTATCCTCAATGAACTGGGTGCAAGTTAAATGTTTATCAGGAAAGTGCAGCTGAAGGGGTTCTCAGCAGTAACACTCACACGTCCGCCACCACCTCCACCCTTCTTCTTGTCTTTGGCGACTTCTTTTGGTCCATCTACGAAGGTGAGCAGGTTCTTGGTCTTCTCCACAAACAACGCTCTCTGCTCCAGGAGCTTCTTCTGCTCCTCTGCTTCTCGTTTTTGCTTTTCTTCCTAAACATTTGCAAGAAAACAAAGCTATTACCATAATGAAAACTAAGCGAAACAGAATAAAACTTGTTTGCAGTTATTTATGTTGTTTAGTGATGGTGAGATCAAAGATACCTGTTCTTTTAGCAACTGTTGGCGCAGCAGGTCCCTCTCCTGTTCTTGTTTGGCACGGAGCTCCTTCTCCTCTTCATCCTGCTTTCTGGCTCTGGCCACATGGTACTGAGCCTGACTCAGCAGGTCAGAGCACTGCCTAGATTCCCACACAAATCAAAATCCACATTTTACTGCAACAAACTAAAACAGCTCCAGATGAGAGCCGTGTCAATACAAGTACAGAAGACACTAAACGCTGGCAATTATGTGCCAATTACTTTTTCCATCCTTACAAGTAGAAAAATATTCCTTTTGTTGTTGCTAAGATGTATAATTTTAGTAAATATTTTGTTCTGTTGTGTGAACACAGATTTGTAGCGTTTGTTATTGTGACATTCAGATAAAATTGATCAAACACTTAAAGCTACTTTTTAAGTTGTATTCCAATTGTTGAAAACAGTTTGCCTGATGAAGGTCTAGACTGAAATGTTGCAAAAAATCCATCTGCAAAATAATCACAAAGCAACTAAAAACAATGTGTTTTCCTCTCTGATACAAATACAACAGCCTCACCTAGCTTCAGACGCAGCGAGCGCGAGGTCAAACCTCATCTTGTCTCCAGCTTTGCTGAGGTAACTGAAATATCTGATGAGAGGAAACTCGCTGGTTAAACTGAGAACAGTAGGTGTAAAAAGATATCAAGTCACATTTCTACCTGTGAGCCAGTTCAAGCTCTTTGACAGCACTGAGCACAGCCTTCAAGTTGCTCTTCTCGTCTTTCAGCACCAACGTGGCCAGTCTCTGGAGCACCAGGGCCACGTTGAACATCAGCACCGTGTCACTGGGTGCCACATGTCGAGCCTTCATGAGTGCACATCAGAGACAGTTATCTTCCCCTCATTTTTACAATAAAATAAAAGCCTTTTTAGTTGTTCGATACCTTCAGCAGCATCTGCTTGCACTCTTGTAGTTTCCCGCATTTGAAGAGGGCTCTTGCGAGGTACAGCAGCACCTCTGTGTTCTGGTATTTGTAAAATTTCTTCAAGCAGTTCTCATACTGAAGGACAGAAAGAAAAACTCAGTTTTTCTTTTTTAATAAACAAAAACAAAACTGTTAAGAGTTAATAAGCTCCTCACCATCTGCACGGCGCTGATGTACTGTTTCTGCTCCACGTAGATGTGAGCCAGATTGAGCCAGACATCGCTGATATCTGCAGTGGCCTCTCTCACCTGAGCAAACACATCGCGAGCCTCTCTGAAATAACCTTTATGGGCGAGTACGGCCCCTGGACAAACAAGTTTATGGTTAAGCTTTAAGCATACAGGAGGGAGATATAAATAATATAAGAACACAAAACAAAGCTGAGAAATACCGATGCCATTAGCAGCATAAAGATTCTTGGCATCATTTCGCAGGACTTGCTTGTATATCGCCAGGGCTCGATCCTGATGTCTCTTTTCCTGTAAAGACACAAGCACCGTTAAATAATCTAGAGAATGTATCACTTCCTTTCACACACATAAACTCAGGATTTCCTCTATTGTTTTATGATGACAAAAGAAGGAGGTTAAACTTTATGTAAAACATCAGAAGGGATGTAAATCAGCAGCTTTATCACAATACTATATTATATTATATTAATTTGTTTGGATATGTTTCTCAATGTCACAAAGTCTGTCATGATACAATTTCGATTAAATTAAATTCACAAATCTGTGATCCATAGGATCCAATATAAAATCTAACAATTCTTAGGTTAGATGGACATATTATATCCACATCTGGCATAGGACGGCGATGTGGATCAATGTTTTTTAATTTGTCTTGATGTACTTGAATACATTAATGATTTAATAAATATTTCAATGTGAATTGATGTATTTATACACCTCTACTCAACAGGTGGGGTTTGTCTATGTTTCTGCATAAATGTGACCAAAAACATCTCCAGAGTTTCAAACAGGTCACAGAAGTAAAAAGAAAAAAAGTATATATACTGTATTTTAATTAGGATGAATATATTTCACAGTTAAAAAAAACTACCAGGAAAAAGTTTAGTAGAAAAATATCCAACCTTCAAAATAATTTAATATACAAAGATAACATATGTTGACAGATTTTAAATTGGAAAATTTACTACCTAAAATTTTTTAAAACCAAAATCTGTGCGCACCTTTTCTCGGTCTTTGGTAGGCTGGTGCAGGGTCTGCAGCCACACATTCCCCAGGGCCAGCATGGAGTATGTGTCGTTCTGTGTGGACGGCTGTTTCAGAATACGCTCAAACTTCTTTTGGCCCGGCCCCCACTCCTGTTTGGCTAAATGAAGGTTTCCAATCAGTGACCAGGCGTCTGGATGATCCTACAAAACAAACACACACAATTAGATCAAGTTTGAGGGTTTTTCATCAGGTCTTATAGGAGGATGTTGTAATAGTCACACAACAGTGGGTTTGTACCTGATTGATCTGCAGGGCTTCTTTGAACCAATCCGAAGCTTCGTAGAAGTTTCCTTTGTCACGAGCCATCGCTCCAAGGCGCAAATAACCTGTGGGCACAGAAATTAATAAAACTGTTCTGTACTGTGTAAAAATAAAACATACACTTTCTCTAATTCAGGGGCTGCATCCTTCAAAGGGCCCGCCTACCCGGACAACACAGGCCGGGTCCTTTGTCGACCGCGAAGACCGGAAGAAAGTGGCTGTGAAACTGGACGGTCTAGGCTTCAACTTTATTCCCACCTCTACCCCGACATATGTCCTGTCGCCTAGCAACTGTGATGATGCTAAACAGAAGCAATGAAGATCCAAAATAGATCAAATTAGCTAAATATAGGATAAATATTATTATAAATGAACAAAATTAGCTTAGAGGCAGTACTTAAAGAACTAAGGGACCCATCTTACAATCTCATTTACGACGATTTCTGACAAGAATAAATTAAAAAAAAGTCTATGCAAATGACAAAACCCTAACAACGTAACTACTTTAAACTAAATTATTGTAATGATGCATTTTTATTTAAAACTGTACTCCTGTCTCTCGCTTTATCTCCCATTGCAAGTAAAAAAAATCTGCCAGTCGGCACGCAATGCATCTTGGGATAGGGAGTGCCCAAAAGGATCCACCAAATCTGTCCCTCAAACTGTGGGAAAATGAGGACAAATTTGCGGGCCGCAATTGGAGAAGTCTCTGACATTGGACAGTCTTCAGCGCATCGCTGTGATGTGATCAGCCTTTGAAGGACGCAGCACTCTGATTTTGGACACAGTCATAATGTTGAAGGCTTACAGTCCACATAGTTGGGATGTTCTCTGAGGATGTTTTTGTAGAGTTTTTCAGCTTCGTGGAATTCACACATGGCCTCGTACAAACGGGCCAGGTTGTAGGAGGTGGTGACAGAAATAGCGTTGTAGTAATGCTCGTCATGCTCTCCCTCAGCTTTAGCTCGTTCCAGGGATGCAAGAAAATATTTCTGTTGGAGAAAAGACATGGCGTCAGCCTTCAAACAGTCTGAGTAATCCTGTTGAATATCAAATTCTGGACAGTTTATGAACATAAACATGCTGTAAAACATATATATTAAAGTTGTAAATTTAAATAATCAGTCTGATGGTTTTCAAAGTCAGTCTCTGCAGAAATTAGCTGAACTGTCTGATGTTTATTACCTTTGCTTCCCCCAGGTTCCCCAGTCTGAAGTGCAGAGCCCCCAGATTGTTGAGGATCTCAGGGGGAACGTCAGCCTGAACCTTCTCCTGTAAGATGCGAGTGGCCGTGCCATAAGCCGAAAGAGCGCCTTGGATGTCGGTCTGCTCCAAGATCTGAGCCAGTTCAATCCACGCCTCCACATCATCTGGATACTGCTCTGTTACCTTCTTCAAGTGGCCCTAGGACATGAAAACATGTACCAAAATTTACCAATGCTTATAAAATTTTAGACAGCATAAAAATGTGTCTTTGCCAGATGATGCAGGAACAGCCTACCTTTGCTATGTCTCTCTTTTCCTGATCATCAGATGCTGCATAAAGAGACCCTAGGATTTTCATTGTTTCATAGTTGTTGGGATAAGCCTTTAAAACCTTTTCAAAGCACTGAGCTGCATTTTCCTTGTCTCTACGATACACATACATCTGTCCAAGACCAAAGAAGGGCAGCACGAAGGTGGATGAAGCGAACTGAGTGGCCTGGTAATAATACTGAAATGCCTGGTCGTAGTCCTCCTGAAGAAAAGAAAGGTATATTATATACACCCACAAAGTGCTGAACAGTCAGTCAGGTTTGACCTTACCTGCACGTGAAATGAGCGTGCTAACTGATAGCAGCTCTCAGCCTGCATGGCCTCAACCTCCGTGTTGTGGAACGCATGCAGGGCAAGATGTTGCACTTTACTGTAGTCCTGACAGTGAACACAGAGACCAGTTAAAGGAGACAGATTTTACACTTGTGTCAGGAATCCAAAGCACAACAAACTGATTACCTTTTTGAAGAAAAAGTGGTTAGCGAGGTGGTTAAGCACCATGGGGTTGCTGGGGTCGATGGTGTAGGCCCGAGACAGGAGCTGAACTCCGTTCTTGATAGAGTCTGCCTCTTTGTTGTTGAGCTCCAACACTGCCAAACCAACCAGAGCTCCAACGCACTTTGAATTCAGCTCCAGAGCTCGACCGAAAGCCAGACGGGCCTTCTCCAGTTTGTTTAGTTTCACAAAACAGTGGCCCATTCCCAGCCTTACCTCAGCTAGAGAAGACACAATTTGTGTGAATTCAGACGATTATCAATCAAGTTCAATCAGTTAAGTTTATTTGTACAGCACATTTCAGCAATCAGGCAGTTCAAAGTGCTTTACATCATAAAAACACAAAAAATACAAAGTCTTAGAACACAGTTAATTGAATCATTACAGTTTATCAAGTGCCATTGTTACACATCAAAATGTTGATTAATGTTTAATTTATAATGTTTTATAAGCAACTCTAAACATTTGGGTTTTCAGTCTTGATTTAAAGGAAGTCAGAGTTTCGTCTGTTTTACAATTTTCTGGAAGTTTGTTCCAGATTTGTGGTGCATAGAATCTGAATGCTGCTTCTCCATATTTGGTTCTGGTTCTGGGGATGCAGAGCAGACCAACAGCAACAGATCTGAGTTGTGGTGTTAAGCCGTTAAGTGATTTATAAACTAATAACAGTATTTTGAAGTTTATTCTTTGAGTTATAGAGAGGCAGTGTAAGGACTTTAGAACTGGGGTGATGTGCTCTATCTTCCTGGTTTTAGTCAAAACGCGAGCAGCAGCGTTCTGGATCAGCTGCAGTTGTCTGATTGATATTTTAGGCAGACCTGTGAAGAAACTGTTGCAGTAATCAATGCGACTAAAGATAAAACACATGGATGATTTTCTCTAGATCTTGCCGAGACTTTAGTCCTCTAAACCTGGAAATGGTCTTCAGGTGCTTTAAGGCCAACTTTGTAACTGTCTTTATCAAACCGTTACTGAAATAAACTATTACTGTTCTGTATCCAGTTTCTTATTGAGGCATTAATTTGATTTGGTTTTGTAAATTAAGTCGCCCTTTTCTGTACTTTCACACTGCCCAGTGTCCCTCCTCTCTGAGTAGTGAAACCTTTTCTGTGTAGTTCTCCAAAAACACACAAGTAAAACGTACTCCTCCACCCAAACTCTCTGCCTTTCTGTTTTTTTTATTTATTTTGTTTTACTTTTGTGTTTTTTCAGATGAATTATAGCAATGTCCAGAAAGAACATGATGGGGGGAAAAAAACAAGTTTGAGAAATATGTGATGTTTCTAAAGTTAGTAAGTAAACAAATAAATCACCAGTTCCCAAACTTTCTAGCTTCTAACTCACAAAATAACAGCAACATTTCTGTTGTGCCCCTCAATTCTCCATAATGTGATTGTAGTTGTGTTTACAAACATGTTTACCTGGGCAGCCGGGGTTTGTACGCAAAGCCTTTTTGTAGTATGCCAGTGCTCCTTTGTAATCCTTTTTATTGAAGGAAATGCAGGCCTTACCTGTTAAACAACATTAATATTATTACTGTAATCCATCATTACAGCAGTCTAGACAAATGTCTGGCTTTTTTTTTTTTTTAACTCAACTTACCAAGCAAAGCAGGGATGTTGTTGGTAGACTGGTTGAGTACAAAATGAAACTGAGCATCGGCTTGATCCATTTTGTCTCCTTCCAGCAAGCAGAAACAGGCTCGTCCCAACAAGTGGTTCTGATCAAGACAGCAGACACATTGTATATTGTTGCATGTTATTTATACATTAATAAAAAGATCAACTAGAGCCACTACAGCACTCTGATAAATGCTACTAACCTGGTCGTACATGATGATCTTGTCTGCCATAGTATATAGCAGAGTGGCCTGCGTGATGAGCTCTTTCTTGGCATCTTTGTTTTTCTCTTTACGTGCTTGCTGAACATAATAAGCTGCTAAAGTATCCAGACACGTCATCTGGTCCTTCTCATGGTCTCTGTAGTCAAGGTTTCCATCAATACGAGCAGCTTCTAAAAGCTTGACAAAGTCCTCTGTTTTGCCTTGTTTGTAGTACTCCAGCTGAAAAAGACAGGGACGAAAACTGACATTTAATTTCATACAACTGTACATGATTTGTGTGTGAAATCTAGATTGTGTTCAGACATTTTTCACTTCGATCAAAAGCCTCACCGAGTCGCTAGTAACTGATTAAACAAAAGAAAAAAAAACAGAGTGTTGTTTAAGATTTAAAGAAAGTCATTTCAGGAATAAAAAGAGAGAAAGAGACAGTGTGGTTGCAGATTAATGGACCGACTCACCGCCAAAGCAATCCAGATGTGCAGCTGTGTGTGCTCCTGCTTCAAGATACTGATGACCTCATCTCCTTCAGGCAGCTGGTCAAAGTCGAGCTCAATAACCTAAACACAACAGTTTGTTACAGTGTTGATACATAAAGTTCAAACCTGAGCTACTGTATGCAACATCTAGATGTTGGTGACAACAGCAGAGATTAGTCAGCTGTTTTAGATTTGGCTGAAATGTTTTCAACACAGTTCCTGAGCAGTCAGTAGAAACTGTTAATCAAAATAATAATAAATAGGAAATTATTTAATTATTACATGAACTGATTTGCTGGATTTAAAAATAAAACAATGACACTGCACAAGAAATTTAATAACTGTTTAATAAACATTATGAAACGCTATTTTACACTGAGATATTTCTTCTTAGATATTTTATAGATGAAACAAAGTTCCACAGTCTATATTAATCTGTATTTTTTATATTTATTTTAATCATCTGCAGTTTATTTAATCAGGGAAACGCATGTAAGACACACAGATTACAGGTAGTTTATTAAATAAACCGATAACTTCTACTATATATTATGATGGTATGGCTGAGGAATTCAAGATCTGTTGTAGTTATTTTCTACCGATTTCAAATAATTAATATTATCAAACTGTATTTTAAACGAGTGTTTCTTTTTCGTTTAGTTTAACATTTGGTGAAATTGCTCAAATTTAAATAACCCTTCCACAAAGTTTTCCATGCTTCTATAATTAAAATTCACAAGGATTTAAAAGCAATTTGAAACTGAAACTGTTGTTGGTCTAAATATTAGTATAGCAAACTAGAAAAAGTCCCTAGTGTGTAATATTTGAAAACAAATACAAGATGCGCTGTGTACAAGAACTTGAGCTTTTTAATAAACTTTTGTTAACTTAAAGACTCTTATATTCATTTCTTAGAACCTAATAATCGCTTAAATGACAAGTTGACTTGCAAATATCTGAAACTAAAGCAACGACGCCACATTATTAAATTGCCACTACGAGCACCGACCGAGCAGAAAGAGTTAGCATAACTGCTAACGTCACAGCAAGGTGTCCAAACAAACATCTGCACCAAAACAAATATATCATCATTCTTTACCTCATCTGTGTCCCGCAAAGGAATTTCTATGGAGCCCCGAGACATCTTGAATTTGAAGGGTAAAACCTTCTAGAGTTAGATATGTATTTAATTAGAACAGAATATCCCACTCCGTCGCCTGCTGGGAGCTACTTAAAGCTTCCGACAAGAAACAAGCGCACCACCGCCTGTGTAACCGGAATTATGTCCGGCTGAATTGACAAACAGAAAACAAGGTTCCTCCAAGAAGCTCTAACGAAAACAGAAAGGAAACACTAAATTAGATCTAAACAAAGTGTTTTCGCAACAATTGTGCAATTTAGCATTTTATTTAAAAAATAGATGTTTTAGATACTTCGTATTTAAACTAAACCTGAATATTTGAAGGAAACAAAATGTATTGTAAAAACAGAAGTTTTTACCTATGTACCTATTATGCACTGTTTAATTTTCAAAATTATTTAACTACATTTAATGTATAAAATAGGGAATTTGAGTTAAACCCACACAATGCCTTTCTGCAAGGCAGTTTTTTAAGAGAAGGAGGAGAGAGACTGGAAAGAGAGATAGAAAATGTCATCTGTTCTTGACATGAAGCAGTAAAAACAGCATACAAGCATCTCAACAACCTCAGGTAGCATTACAGTGAAAGATTAGACTGATAGTAATGAACAGAGGCTCTAATTTAACCTTTTACATGTTTTTTTTTGCAGAAGAACTGTTTGGACAAAAAGTAAGAAATACATTTTCACATTTGTTTACTTAAAAAAAGGTTGATTGTTAATTTACAACTTATAATTTTAACTAATTTTAATTTAAAAAAAGATCATTCTCATTATTGTAAATGCAAGACAAATAGCATTAATTTGGTGGACATTTTGTTTAGTTATTTGGGAATTTTTAGATTACAATACTTAAGTCTGTCAATGTTTCTTTATGTTAATCTTTGCTAATATTATTTCATGACCTGTCTTCTCTGTGCATTTTAGCATGTCGATATAAAAATATTTATTTATTTATTTTGTTAATTATTTTTAATGAAATATCAGGCCACGTAAGAGCTTGAAAATCCATCAGGATATTTCCTCTGCAAAACCCTAACAGAAAAATCATAATGTCAGACAGCCATGTTGGTAAGTGCTGCACAACAGTAATTTATTCAGAGTATGTGTATGGTGTAATATAAATGTACAATAATGTTTGTGCATCTCATATTTAAAAGATGTGGATTCTCCTGGCTCTGGAACAGAGAATGTTCTTGATGACAGTCAAGACACAAATGGATTCTCTGAAGATGAGCTCATTGATTTCATGTATAACACCGTTAACACCAGCAACACAGGTATCTGATTGTGTAGATTTTCACCAGAACATGATGGTGTGAAGCTTGACCATTTTCCTTCTGGTCCTTAGGAGAAGTGTTGGCCTCCACCATTGTACAGTACTTGCAAACACTGGCAGCTCAGACTGCAGATGAGGACAGACTGGCTGCCCTGCAGCAGCTACTCGATCCAAACCAACAAGACCCACATGTGTGCAGAGACAATTTCCACTCCATCATGAGGGCATGGATTAGTCAGTGCAGTCAGAACAGGTGAGTCTGAACTCTGAAGGAAGAATCAATACATTTATTCATTTTCAAGATAGAAAAACAAAACTGTTGATTGTTTTGCTGATAATATTGCTTAATTCAAATGCATGCATGTGCATTGAAATTAATATAAGACATTTTGTGCATTTAGAAGCAAATAAACTCAGTATTTTTTGACTTCAGGTCAGATGTGAATGTCAACCATGTTTCCTGGCCAGACGCCTCAGAGATGCCAATAAATGGTAGAATCTCACTATATTTAAGTCTTCTAAAAAATGTCTTAATTAGATTTAAAAACAACTTAATCTAATGATCTTTCAGATCTGGATTTACCAGTTTCTGACGACAAAGCTGTTTTCTCAGAGGTCCAACAGTGTTTCTGGTTTGTTATGTTATTCCTTCATTTACAGCTTGTGTTCCAATCAGTTTGTTGTCATACGTCACCACTAACAGTTTGTTCGTCTCCAGTGAAGGACAGGACCTGTCAGGTACTGTAGCTGAGCTGAAGCACGCTAACCATAAGCTGAGCGAGCAGAACAGCAGTCTGCTGAGGATGTTGGCCCAATGTGAAGATGTAAACCTGCAGCTCAGTGTTGAGGTCACAGAGCTGCAAACAAAGCTGGTCAGGTGAAAGATCAGCTGTGTTTCCTTTAATTCTTGAATTTCATTATATATATATATATATATAAAACTACATTTTTTAAAATATATATATATATATTTTTTTAAATGTAGTTTTCTTGTTTTTTTGACACTTTGGATATGAGTTAGAGGTTGTGTGTGATTTCAGTGTTCAGCGTTCAGCCATCAGAACTCGTTCCCTGACAGAAGAACTGGAGGAGACTCATCAGATGTTAAAAGAGGCTCAGGAAAAAGTCAATCGCACTCAGGGAATTTTCACAGAACTGGTATTTCACATGTTCAACAGCTCCAAACAGAAACATCTAAATGATCAAACTCCTCTTTACGTTTGTTTGGCCATCTTTTTCATGTGACTTTTTTTTTTTATCAGACCAGAGAAGTTAAACATCTAAAGATCTATATTAGAGAACTTGAAGACAAGGTGATCTTCATTTGTTATAACGTCATATTTAACCTTTAAACAAACAATAGTAGTAAATTTAAAAGATGAAAATGTTATCTTTTGTTACACAGAATGAAAAACTTTCCTTTGAAAGCTCCTGTGCTGAAGACAATCTCAACAAACTGAGGAAAGTCAACAATGAGTTGAGGGTACGAGTGAGTTTGTTTCAATGTTATGAGTTTGTATTTTGAGTTAAATATCTAAATGTGAATTTTCACAGACTGAACATGAAGAAACTCTGCTTATGTTGGTGCTGAGAGAGAAAGAAACAATAAAGGTCGGCCTTTTTGTGGTTGTGTGGAAGAATATATGTTCAGAAATTGTTTTGGGTTTTATAAATTCACTAATTATTTTTGCGATTCAGAAAGACACTTTTTTGGAGAAAATGAAAAACTTTCATCTGGAGAGTCACACAATGATAGAGGTACATTTGACATCAAATATTTTAAGTTAGAGGATGTGATTAGGATTAGAATCCTAATGAATGATTTATAATAGTTAGCTGTTTTCCCAGCCCACTCACTGTGTTTTGGTGTTGCAGGATCTGCAGTCGGAGTTGATGAGGTTGCAGGAACATTCCCACCAAATTCTTTTGAGGTAATTTTAAGGAAAGGCACCTCTGGGGCGCTAAGTGTAAAATAAAATATTAAAAAATGTCATTAACACATTTTCATAACCTCGTTCACTGCTCTTACATTTAGCTAATTTTTACTAAATATTAAGCAGGTTAAGATAATGGATGGATGGATGGATGTTATATGTAAATGTTAAATCCTAAATCTAAATGTAAAATTTAAATCTTAAATATTGCATCTAAACAAGAACGCTTACGTTTAAGAATTTGGAAATGGAATGCAGCCTTTGCTGTTGGTGCACAGCTTTTGTTATGATGTCATGATCCTGCAACAAAAGCAACCGCTAACACTGCTAACACTGCTAACACTGCTAACACTTCCAGTTAAGAACTTGCAGCTGTGTCTGAGGTGCACTTCAAACTGCCACAGATACCATCCATTCATTTTCAATGAACATTTAGATTATAAATGCCATCTTTAGCAATGGCGAGGGCTTTTGTCACAGGTTGATGACGTCACAAGATTAGCCGCACACCAACAGCAAAAGGCTGTGTTCCATTCCAAAATTCTTAAACGTAAGGTTTATTATTTAGCTTCAACATTTAAGATTTAACTTTTACATTTAGATTTACACGTTTAGATTAAGGATTTAACATTTACATATTACATTTAATTTTAACATTTACTTGCAACCTGTCTAGGGTGTACCCCGCCCCTTCAACAGGTACTGCTGGATATGTGACCCTAAAAGGAAGAAGAAGGTAAAAGATAATGAATGGATGGATTTAGTTAAAATTTGCAAAATATAAGAACAATGAGCTAAATAACAATAAAATCTTAATGGAAATTTGTTAACTAGAATTTTACACTCATAAAGTGAGCTAAATAAAGAAAATGTGTTTGTGACATTTTATTAACATTTTATTTTACACTTGGCGCTCCATAGTTTTGATGTTAAATGTTTAAATCTTTTGGTTTGTTGGGTTTATCTTGTTTTTTGTTGGGTAGGAATAGTTGGTTTGTTACTTTATGTCTTGTGTTCTGCTTCATTTGCATCAGTTTGCCTCAGTGTATTTTCTTTAGATATTGTCTTTTTCTACAGTATGTCACACTGGCTTTAATAAACTGTTAGCATCAACCACTCCTTACATTCTTTTGTATTTGACATTTATTTTTTTTCTATTTCAGTCCCATGTAAACAGAAACAATTCTATTGAAGCTCTAGGGTGTAACCAAATTCACACATACAAACAAATGAAAAAACACCACTTTAATCACATGCATATTTGAACAGAATTTACACAAAAGGAAAACGTTTATCTTTCTTTGGACCATTTTAATACCAAACTGTGTGTTGAACTGTTACACATTTGTAATAAAACAAAGAACTTGAAGGAAATGTTTTGGTTTGTTTCAAGCAAGAATTGGAAGTACTACAAGAGTCACATGAATCAGCTCAAAAAATATTTTTAAACAGCATAAATACTTTTTGACTGGCAATATTAAAACTATTGTGCTGAAACCTGACAGGTACGGTAGACATTTTGTCAGTCCTCAGAGGCTCCAGAGTTCAGCGCCTCCATCAAACTGCCACTCTTTGCAGAGCGAGATGCAGGACGTTCATCAGGTTAGTACTTTTTGCTGTATTTTCATGGTACCTTTCATTTTACTGTATCTATGTGACTGTTGTTTGTTTTTTGTCTGCAGCAACATCAGAAAGCACTGGGCAACCAAAGTGTGCAATCTTTTCACAAGCGCATGGACGAAGTTCAGATTCAGAGAATGGAGAGCAAAGAAAAAACTCATCATCTGCACAATAATCCATTAAAGAGGGTGAGGAGGCAGTTTATTAAAGGGACAGGGATTACTATGAAACTGACCTGTTGTGTTTCATATGCAGGACTTTTCTGCTGTTCAGCAGAGACCTTTTCACCAGCAACAGACAACCATCAAACATCAGCTTCCTCATGTGTATGTGAGCGTTTCTCTCTCTTTCTCCTGTTATGGTAAGAGAATGGGTACAGTCAAGGTTAGCCTCTCTTCTCAGAAGCAAAGCTAATAAAAATGGTGTCAGGCTTTGACAGTATATTTATGACCATTTCCATTAGGAGTTACTATCTTCTTTGAGGGAAACTCTATGAGGGATAAGTGCACTTTTAGGACGCTTTAGTAGCTACGTAATAGCGTGTAAAAGAGGTGTTTATAAAGCTGTGGTTGTGGTTTCAGGCAGCAGGAGCTGAAGCTGTGCAAGTTTGTTTGGGAGGAGAAAGAGGAGAAGGTGGAAGAGCAGCAGAAGGAGAACAATCAAAGCCAAACTGGAAGTCAGAATCAAATCCAGGAGGCCAAGAAGGTGGCAGTTTTGAACTGGTGGAGAGGCCACAGTGTGGAAGAGGCAAAGACCAGGAAAGACTCAAACCTGTTGCAGGAGCTTTCTGAGAACCAAGCGAAGCAAGAAGACGATGCCACCAATGATATGAGAAAGCAGGCTTGTCACCTGCAAGCCACTTTAAGATCTGGACAGAAGCTTGTAGAACAAAAACCCACACCTGGTGTCCCTCACACTAAAACATGCAATGACTTGGACAGACAGGAAGCAGACACAACTGTGGAGAAGGTGGTGAAGGACCAGGGAGATGCAGCTGTGCTCACAGAGCCTGAGAAGATCACATCTGCAGAGCAGGAACAAACCCAGGAGCAGGTGACCACAGACGGGCTCCTGGGGACCATCGGGAGGATCGAGGTGATGGTCAGCAGCGCCCTCGAGACGGCCGAGCTGGTGAGGCAGAGTGAGCAGAGGGTGAGCCAGGTGACCCAGAGGATGGAGGACATTACTCAGAGGGTGGAGGAGACTGCGGGCCGAGCAGCCAACACTGAGGAGCAGCTGGACACTCAGGAGGCCACAGTCAGGGAGAAAACTTCATCCCAGGTCTGTTTCTGTAAGAAACTACTAAACTGTTTACATTAAAGTGACAAATTTGTTTCATTTTATTCACTAAAATATGATAAACATGTCATGGATGTCCAGAATAATGTAGTATTTAAAAGTCTCCACTTTTTACAAATTTGAGGATTGAGAAGTGGTCTTTGTTCTGGATGTTCTCAGATCCTTTCCAAATGTTTTTGGCCATGATAATAAGATTAGATTATAGACAAAAATTACTAATTATGTAGCACAAAGTAAATGTATATTAAAATGCTGTATAGTGCTATATAAAGTTCTTAAATAAGATTCAAATGAGTTATGTCATTGAGGATCATTTACCAATATAGAATAATTTAATTAATCACTGAGCTCAGAAAAATATGAATACAGTAAGTTTTGATTTATGAAATTTTATCAAAATGTAATGATTGTTAAGATGTTATTTATGTTTTTTGAAATTCACTATTTTTTTAATATACGCTTGGGAAAAAAGGGGCAGATAAAATATTTTTTTATTCTTTCTGCTGCCTTTCCTTTTATTTTATTTGTTTTTTTTTCTTCTATTGTATATAGTTATTTTGTTTTTAATGAAATGAATAAATTTATAAACAAAAAATAAATTTCTTTTTTTGCACACAAACCAGTAATTTTTTTTTCTTTACATATTACATATTTTTAAACTATCATCTTCTGCATGTACAGCAAAACCAACTTTGTTTAGCTTTATTCAGTGGTTTGCCTTTATTCAAAGCCATTTTAGTTAATCTGTTCTAAATAATTTGTTAAACTATTGCTTTTTGTTCCTGTAGTCACCAGGCCTCAGTCTTCCAGCTGATCTGGGATCAGAGACCACGGCCTCTACAGACGATGCTGAACCCGTGAAGACAGAGTGTCCTCCTCTGCCTCCCATTTTCCCTGAAGTCTCAGAGCCTCCAAAGCGACCCGTGAATGGTACGGTGACGTCAGAATTGTTAGGGGTACACAGTTAGACAGAGATAAATTAAAGCTGGTGGTAATCCCAGAGGATGTCTGAGAATAGACAGATGTTTGGATTACACACAACAGCTGGAGGGGGGGTGTTATCTGTCAGAATGGACCATTGGGAATAATTGAATGGGTCAAAGTGATTATTTCTTTTATGAAAACACAGCATATTTTTAGTTATGGATTTGTTATTTGAGTTATTTAGGGAGGAAAATCTGTCTTTTTAGAAGCTTTTTATTCCCTGTTCTCTGGGCAAGTTGCTACAGCAGAACAGACTCTATGAGCTTCAATAAATGAAAACATGGGAGTTCATAATTGAATTATGTGTATTTCTAATTTTTACGTGGTCATCATGAACAAAAAATAATAAGTATTTAAAAGAACATGAAGCTCTCATTAGCCATCTCTATCAGTTTTAGTGGGGAGAACAGATTTGACTTGATGTTTATACAGAAAATTAGCTGTGCTGTTTTTAATCATTAATTTACCAAAACAAGTAATTACTTCTCAAAATACTAATATTCATGTGACTATTTCCATTAAAAGAGATAAAAACAAATGCGTACATATCCTGTATGTGAGACTTGTTTGCTCTAAACTTTAGGACTCCTGTCATTGTTCTCATTATTAACCATGTTACAATATGATTTTCTTAAAGAAGAAGCCACACTTGTTTCACTTCTTTGTTCCAAGTTTTAGGATGGATTGTTTGTTTGGGACGTTGAAGAAAGTTTGTTTAGGTTGCTGAGAAACAGCGAGGAGCTGAAAGGACAGGCAGTAGTCCCATCAGTGTCTCGTTTTTATAATTATTTTACAACCGTGTGTCCGTAGCTGACATTGTGTTGTGTCATGTTGACATTTTTTTTCTTGTTTTTGCCTAACAAATGAAGCTGAATCGACACATCTGAAACACAGAAGCCGGACGAACAGTAAAAATTCTGTTGTTACCAGTTATATGGATCTCCAGCTTCTAGTTTACTTGTTTGTTTGTGAGGAATATAATCCGCACTGAGCCGTTCTAACACAGTGTGTCATGTACGTTTAGTTTATCAAAAACATTTAGACGTTTTTACAAAAAAAAAACTAATGACAAAACACAAAAATGTTGTATACTAATGAAACAAAAGGCAACAGATCTCATATTTTTGGGCAAACTAATAAAAGGAATAAAGAAATGTTTTAATCCTAATCCTTTTAGAAAAAGATCATGCTGGGACGGGTCAGTTCTTTTGGACACACCATGAGGAAAGGTTAGAACACCTTGTATCAACTGGAAAAACTAAAAGAAAGAAGAAGTTGTGGAAGACTGAGGGAGAAGCTGACTGACAATTTGAGCCGTTTTATGGTCACAACGTCTACAAACCTCCTCCAGCTTGTGAAAGACTGTATGGAATACAGAACCATGATCGCCAACACCCTCTGGCATGGCACTTAAAGTGAGAGAGAAGTTCTTGTCTCTCTGCTTCATCCCTGGTAAATCTCTAACCAGTAGGGTTAAAAAAAAACTTTCCCACAAACCTGAACAGCCTCCTCTCAGTGTAAAAAGGTCATAGCTGCTGCTCCTTCATGCTTTCTAATGCAAGTATGGAAAATCCTGCAGAAAAACGTTTCTTTTCATCTCCTCTTAAAGTTCTCAATAATGACACCATAAAAAACCCACAAGTATTAAAGTCAAGCTTAGCTTTAGTATTTCTCAATTTAGAATGGTAAATAATAAAGTTCATCAGTGGTGACCCAACCAACTCCTTCTTATCTGAAGAGCTGAGATGCTATCAGGACATAAATTTGTAGCACAATAATTTCCGAAAGCATTTCTTACAAAAATAAATGACTCTGCCAGTCCTATCATGGTGTTTTTGATGTCATCTAGCCTAACATGATACTTTGCCCCTATTAACATTTTTAAAAACAATTCATAGGCATATCACTTCCTCTGAGATTAAACCAATTTGAGGCATGCCATTGTGCTTTTACAAGCGACAAAACTGTTTTTTAAGGCTAATGTTGTTCAAAGGATACCCTAGTCTGGTTTTGTAGTATAGATTAAAAGTGACACTAAGTTGTGCTGCATCTCAAAATCCACTGCTGGTTTTTAATCCTTCGTTTTGTTACAACAACACTAGCCTTATTCTGACAGCCCCCGAAGCAGACGACAAGAGCTTTCAACGGGCAGATCAGGCACCTCGTGCGCCTGAGATGGTTGCCAGGTTATTGTTGCCACTAGTTATAGAGGTGGGGTGGGTGGCATACTTCCTGAAACAAGAGATAACAATAGTTTCACCAATCAGATTAATGCCCCACTGTTATCATTAGCCTCACAAAGGGAAAAAATGTCTTTATTTTTTTAACTTTCTCTTTTTGAGTATGTTACAGACACACAAACACACTCAGGCAGACGCCTTTTTTTTCACTGTCCCGTAACATTTGCATTGCTCATGCCTTGCTGTTAAATGCAAATGAGCTGTTCTCACAGTGTGTCTGTGCTCTGACTCGAACAGGTGCCGCAGGACGAGGCAGCTGCAGAAGCGAGGTAAGACCCCCTCTTTTTGCTTAAATTCTGTAAATCATAGATACACGAAGAAGACGACGTGTAAGCTGTTCTGTGTTGGAGAACTTTTTATGGTGTTGATGTAGCTTTACATGACAAATCTACTTTTTTTATTTATTTATTTTTATGACCGATACAAAGATGAATACTCAAAATAAATTATCTGTTCATTCCTTATCCTTCTTTCCAAATATTTGTCCTCATATTTAGAATATTTTATTGAAAACAGATCAACAGATCAACTTTTACATTAAAAATATATACAACAACTCCCTATAATCCTAAAGGAACTAGAGAGTAAAGAATATGGATGAATGGATGGATGAATGAATGAATGGATAGAAGAATAGATGGATGAGTGGATGGATGGATGGATGAACAGAAGGATGTATGTATATATGGTGGACGGATGGATAGATGAACAGATAGATGGAAAACTGGACGAATGAATGGATAGAAGGATGGATGAAGGAATGAATGAATGAATGAATGAATGGATGGATGGATGGATGAATGAATGAATGGATGGATGGACGGACAGATGGATGAACAGATGGATGGATGGATAGATGGACAGATGAATGGATGGATGGATGGATGGATGGACAGATGGATGGATGGATGGATGGATGGATAGATGGATAGATGGACAGATAGATGGATGGATGAATGAATGAATAGATGGATGGATGGATGAATAGATGAATATTGGATGGATGGATTAATGAATGAATAGATGGATGGATGGATGGATGGATGAATGAACAGATGGATGGATGGATAGATGGATGGATAGATGAATGGATAGTTGGATGGATGGATGGATGGATGAACAGATGGATGGATGGATAGATGGATGGATAGATGGATGGACAGATGAATGGATGGATGGACAGATGAATGGATGGATGGATGGATGGATGGATGGATGGATGGATGGATGGATGGAGCAGCTGTGACAGAGTGATTAGGGGTCTTCCTGGAACCGGTAGGTCACTGGTTTGATCCCCCATTGTCCTTGGGCAAGACACTTCACCCCCAATGCCTCTGATGTGTGTCCCATCAGTGTATGAATGTGATTAGCATTGATTAGTCTCCATATGTGATTTGTATATGTTAGCTTTGTAGGAGATCTAGTAGAGTGCTGTGTGAATGGGTAAAAAAAGGCGGTACACAAGTACAGTCCATTAACCATTA
This sequence comes from Cynodonichthys magdalenae, assembly GCA_031762555.1. Classification (NCBI taxonomy): domain Eukaryota; kingdom Metazoa; phylum Chordata; class Actinopteri; order Cyprinodontiformes; family Rivulidae; genus Cynodonichthys; species Cynodonichthys magdalenae. The sequence goes on along the minus strand of JARVJO010000164.1, from coordinate 2,100,846 downwards.
ACATGGATGGATGGATATAAGCTTGTAACCTATAAATACTGTTCATCCACTAAATGAATGATGCCCTCATGGATAAAACATATTAATATTTGTCATTAAACTAAAATTGTCAAAAAATGTAACAAATAAATACATACATTAATCACACCTTTGCTTTTTTTCCTATCTTATTAAGACCCTTTCTTTTTTATCACTGTAGAGCTCGATTCTACTCTTTAAAAAATCTGAGCAGTGAAGAGGATTTAAATTAATCTAAAACTTATAACTAAGGAACTGTGCGAGAAAAACATTTCTAATACTGAATCTGAACCAGTGTATTCGTTGTCTCACTATTATTGGTGCTTAATAAATGTTTCAGTTATGCCTGTCATCACACACACTGACCTTTGAACTGTTTTCTGTTATAAAGAGCTTGGCAGGCACTCAGCTCTGTAGTTTAAGGTCATAATGTTCAAAAGAAACTTTTAATTTAGTGTTTTTCTTTTAATTCAGTTCATCATAAATACAATGTGTTCAGGTTAAATATGGCAGCAGTATGTTTTCTCTAATTGGAGCTCAGTAAACTTTGAACTTTTTATCAGTCTCTGATTTGTGTTTTTATGTATCTCTAAGCTAATTTCCATCCATAAAATGTTTTTTTCTTTTAATGATTGTTCTTGAACGGTAATATTTCCACATTCTTTGCTTTTTTACTTAAGAATTTTTTTCCCCAAACGTTTGACTTGTTTGTCAGTGGAGTTTTTTACTTTGGAAACATCAAGTCACCTTTAACCTGAACACAAATCTCATTCAAACTGATGCTTTTCATTGGACTGGGAGGACATACTCTTATTTTAGATACTCATTAATGATCGGTTGTTATCTATTTACTGATGTGTGTCAGGAAACCAAAATAGATAAACATAGATACTTTTTATCACACTTTTGAGTGCAGTTAAGTCCCATAACAACGGTTAGTTATGTTTTTTATTTTTTATTATGGTGTATGCAGTCAGTGTCTTACCTGCAGCGAGCAGTAGTCCAAACAATTACTTTGCAGAGAATCAAACAACATTAAACTCATCTTTTAATTAATTGTAAATAAAAAGTTTCTGTGCCGCTATATAGTCATAAATCCCTCTATCAAACTGGAATAGGTGTGAAGTGCCTTGTTTGGATTTAAAGAGCCTCAAAACGAGCTGATCTGAGACACACCTCAGAAAAGGGGAAGGGCTTGTAGAGGTACAATAAGGAGGTTTCCTTTATGTAAACCCCAAATGAATTATTTATATGTGAAGAAGGATTTAAAAGCGAGATATGTCTCCTTTACTCAAACCTTGGATATTTTGGAGAAAAACAGGTGAACAGTTTATTTGAATTTTTACACTTAGTGTTTTTTTTTAATCAGGCAGCACTGTGGCTCGAGCTGTTGTCTCTCAGCAAGAAGGTTGCTGGATTGAATCTTATCTGGGGAACTTTCCGGGTAGAGTTTGCATGTTCTCTTTGTGCATGCATGTTTTTCTCCAGTTTTCTCCCACACATCAAAAAACATGACATCATTGGTAACACTAAATTGTCCCTAAGTGTGAGTGAGGGGATGAATGGTTGTCTCATTTGTCTCTATGTGTCCCTGTGATGGACTTGTGACCTGTCCAGGATGTACCCCGCCCCTCGCATTGTGTCTGCTGGGCACCAGTGACCCCCGTGACCCTGAAAGGAAGAACTGTGTTAAGATAATAGATGGATGTGTTTTTTTTTATCAGACTGTACATACACAGTCAAATCTTTGCTTTGATAGAAAGATTAAACAGATCAAATCAAACTGTTCTCTTCCCCCAAACCACATAACTGCTGTGTTTTTCTTATTATTATTAAACATGTAGTGTTTGCAGAACAAAACTAGCAGGATGTGGCACCACCAAAGTCAGAATTTTTGGCAAAACGGATGAGCAAATAAAAATGGATCTCAAGAGGTTGAAAGCGAATGCATGAATTCCTCAGAGTCAGCAGAGTAAACACAGATCAGACAGATGTGATGTACTGATTCTGTCTCACAAAACAACTTACATTTCCTCCTTAAACTGCAGAAAGAGAAATAACTCTGCTTCCTAACTTTATGCAGGTCTTAGTCGATGGACGATCAGAAGACCAGATGCCTGAGAAAACACACACACTCTCCCACTCACTTACACTAAAGCTGCGCACTGAGTCCTTCTCCTTAAATGGTAAAAGCTCCCAGGAGTGAAAGAGAGGCTGCTGCTGAAAAAAGACAGGGATTGGAGGGAACGGGAGAAGGAAGGAGAAGCCCTGAGGACTGAGGAGTTTTCTGGGGACAAGGCTGAGAGTGACAGTTTGGCTGTGGGAAGCCAGTCTGAGTTGGATGGATCGGTGTGTGCGTGTTTGACTGCAGCACCGTAGCAGTGGGCTCAGGTAATATGCGTGTTTTCTGGGGGACTGGTCTAGGAGGTCAGGCGTTGGGGTCTGAGTGGCTGATTTAGCTTCTGCTCTGTCAGTGCGTCTGCAAACTGTGTCACACGTATGGAAGTTTGTGAAAAGTTTGAATCTTCTGACTGCAGGAAGGAATTTATACAAAACTGCTTACACATGAAATTCACTTTTTTATCCGGTGAAGATTTTAAACTTAATTTACTCTTTCTGAACCATCTCTGTGTCCAAGATGTGTCCTATATTTTTATTTTTCTCACACTTCCTCTGCCATGTTATCTGAGATTGTGTCTTTGTGGTGACCACTTCCTCTGCTGCACTGAACTCTGTGCTTTACACAACCAAATTTTAAACAAATCTGGCACCACTCAGCAGCTTTATGTAACAGAAATGGGGAGGAGGGTGCCAGAGCCCCTTCATCTTCCCTGTCGGGACAGAGACACTGACGTTTGTCCAGCATCAAAAGTCACTTCTCTGACTGTTGTGACAGACGTGAAGTTTCTTACTTGCTTGTTTGTTTATAGAAAAAAGGGAGTTGTGTTCGCAGACTTATCTGTGCTCAGGGTTGCATGTTCTGTCCGTTTCTCCCACAGGAAATAATCTGAGTGATTCAATTACTCTGCAATATTTATCTCCGTGTCATGCTCTGCAGGACAAACACTGCCCCGCTCGGCCTCCTGCAGTGCTTCGTTTAGTTTCACTCGCTTTAAATGTGGGCAAATCTCTGTTTGTGTCTTTCAGCGACGCCTCAGGGTCACACGGGCGCAGGTTTATTTTATCGGGGAGTTCTAAACTTGTAGAGCCTTTTTTGGAAGCTTATTGGGTCAGTAGAATGTTATTTTTGATCATGGAATAAAAGAAAATAGGATGCATGCCATTAAATTATTTGGGTTTTTCCTGTTCTCCTTTCCAAATATTTGTCCTCGTATATTTAGAATATTTTATTGAAATAAAGCAGCTGTAATAACAATAACAGAGTATAATTAGACCTGTGCTCTCTGCCTTTTAGACCAGTTTTAGACCCTGTTACAATGAAAAGTGACATAGCTGTGGACAACAGCGTATTATGCAAGTTTGAGTAGTGTTACATTGTTATGTTGTGATTGACTCTCAGCTACTCGCATATCGATTTTTAGCTTAATAACTATAAAATTGATTGAAGTATAGGTATTTTTGCATTGGCTAATGTTGATTAGCTGTAGCGGCTATCTTGAATTGATTTACCTCCAAAAGTTAATCAGTTGTAGATCTGCATTTAATGATTATTTCCTGGAGATTTCATTCAAATCCATCTTGTGATTAGTGAGATGTATTGATAACAGATAGAATTGACGTGAAACAGATGACAAAGTTAAACAAAATTGCAAATGTGTTGGAAATCAGTCTTAGCTACTACCACAACAAACTGTTATAGCTAGTAATCATTATGAGTTATAACCAAAAACTGTCCATTTAACCAAGTTTTAAAATCTTAAATCCAGCCGAAAAGTGTTTTTGATCTTGTTTTGAGACTGATTTACTAAACAAGAACAGAATATGTAAGATTATTAATCTTGTTTTTAGAACGTGTAAGAATTTTTATATTGTTAGCCTGAAATTTTGACTCAAATTAAGTGAAAAAAAAATTCTGCATAAGGAGCAAGAAAATTTTACTTGGTAAAATTCTTGAAATAAGAAAACTTTGAGTCAAATCAAGTATTTCAAGAATCTTTAAACTTACACATTCAGTTCTTGTTTAGTAAATCAGTCTCAAAACAAGATCAAAAAAGATTTTATTTTTTTTTGCTGGATTTTAGATTTTAAAACTTGGTTAGATGAACATATTTTGCAGGCAGCTATCTTGAACTGCGTTGCATGCTTAATGCTTACTTCCTGCATGTTTTATTAAAATTTGTCCAGTGGTTCATGAGATTTTTTGCTAACAGACTCACTCCCACACTCAAACATTATTCCCTTTTGTCTTTCAGATGTTAACAAAAATGATCTGAACTGATTATTTCTGTAGACAGAAATAAAAATGACTTTTTCTTTCCGTACATCTCTGTATTCTTGTAGTCAGGAAGTAATCTTGCAGCTGTTAAACAACCCATTTCCTCCCCAGTGACTCACAGCCTTTCTGTCCCTATATGTTCCCAAGAACTTGTCATGTTTGTGATGACACTGAGCAGCACTCTGTTTTTATTTCAGCTTCACAGGCACTGAGATATTTCCCACCGTATGGCTCAGAAACAGTCCCTCGTCACACCTTTTCTAAATTTCTGTTCAGCCCACCTGGACACGAGTACAAACACAGGAAGCAGCCACACCTGTGGCGCTCATGCATATGGAAATCTTCCTGTTTCTGGTGAAAAGATTAGCTTGGAAGCTATTAACCTCTGACTCCGGTCGGTCCTGAGCATGCCGCGCATCTTCAAAGGGTTAAAGCTGTTCTGCATTTGGATTTGCATAATTACTTTTACTTTAAAGGGAAGAGCTGTGTGTTCAAACAAAGGCTATGTTCACTCTGCAGGCAAATGTGACACAAATCCGAAGCGCATCTCTCAGTCGTCGCTGGGAAGGCAGCTTCCTCCTGCAGCTACGTGCTGAGACGAAGAGCATCCATCCATTATCTTTACCTGCTTCTTCCTTTTCAGGTCAATTGAGGCAGTTTGACCATTTTTTCCACACACCTAGAGGCAATTTAGTGTTACCATTTCCCTGACATGCAGGATTTTGGTTCATGTACAGGAGAACATGCAAACTCCTCCTCTGTTGCACAAAACAGAACAGATTTAATGCTGAGTTGATACAGTAATTTGTCAACTTCAAAGCTGAAAAAAGTAATAAATTTGAATCTCTTGATTTCCTATTTGTATTTATTTTTTATTTTTTTTAGTTGAGTTCAGAAGAAAAGTTTTGATCAAACTTTGAGATAAATTCCAGTCAGAGAACATCCTGACAGAGCTTCTGGTCTTATTTTGACTTATGATGTTTTGTGTATATAATTTTAAGCTTTTAAACTGATGGTTATATTATGAACAACAAAAAATACTAATAATTTAAAACATAAGAAATGAATAAAGGTTGAGTAACTCTGCTTGTTATGACTGATAAAATTAAGTTGATTTTATATTTACACGAGTTTTATGACATAAAACATGTGGAAAAACTTGGCCAAAATGACTTTTTATATTAAAAATATTATATATGAAAATTGAAACTGAAGAATAAGGTTTTTAACTTTAGTCCATTCATGTAAATTAATTATACAAACTTGCCTTTAATTATGACAAATTATCACGTAAAGTGAAAAATTGGGCAGTGTTTGAGCAATGCAAAATAATTAAATCAACCTTTTTTTAAATTACATATTGCATTTCTCTTTATGTATTTCTATATCATTTGTCAAACCTATAATAATAATAAAATTATATTTACTTTTTAAATCCCAGTATGTTTCATTGTTACATTTAATAAACTCAGTGTTGATCTGCTTTAATTGCAGACTCTTGAGTAATACCTTCTCAGTAATATTCCACTCGGCACTCTTTTTTTTTTTTATTAATCTGTTTACGAGTCCGTTAGTTTGTTGAGCCGTGTCCCTCAGGGGCTCATCGCCTCTGTCAGCCTGTGAGAGCAAAGCCACAGTGAGAGCAGCAAAGCGTTACAATAACCAAACACTTTCCTGTGAGGGTTTCTGCTCAGGAGCAGCCTGAAGAAAGTCACAACAACAACAAAAGAAACAGGAAAATAAAAAGTTTTTTTTTTAGCTGCAGTGCAAAGGAGCTGATTGAGCTCTGTCTGAATGTTCGCTTTGGAACTTTACAACATAAAATCAAACTTTTCAGATTACAGTAAATCATTTGTTGGTTTTTGTCTTTGATGACTGTTTCCACCACCGTGTGCATTCTTGCACAGATCCCAGAAAAAAAAGAAGAAAAAAAAAAACAGTTGATCCATGGCACTACAAATGATCCAACAGTTTTTGTGTGTTTGTCTGAGCCAACAGCAACATTTCTAATGAACCATTGCACAGATTTTAATGAAACTCTCAGGAAGTAATTTTTGTGTCCACGTCTACAGCTGATTAACTTTTGGTGTCTACCCAAATCAGGTGTACAGACAAATGCTCACAAGACAAAAATTCACAAGACGAAAACCACAGCCTTAATGAAAAAAGGGACATAACTTCACTTAAAAAAAAAACATCAAAAGTATATTTGTGACACCTCAGAGTTACTCACACAATCCTTCTTTTGAGCAGTTGTTATGTTAATGAGAGTGTTTCTTTGAGCAGTTCTTACAGAAACACCTGTACCAGGTCTTGTTAGTTGAATATAAATTGAATAGGGTGAGAGATTTTGTCTTGTGAGCTTATCTCAGGGACTCCTCAATTCAAGATGTCCACAATATAATACAGAAAAAGGTCTATAATTAAAAAAATTTCAGAATCGAGCTGAAATGTGAAAGCTGAAACTGATCTTCAACTTGTACTTTTATGTGCAACTAGCACTTTTTCACATTTATAAAGCTTTCAAACGTAAAGCTATCCGAGTTACGGAGGATAATTCTGTAACAACAGAGTTCATTTCTAAGTTACTTGCAGCAGTTTTCACGGTACTGAAGGATGGAGCTATTTTAGGATTTGTTTATGTGTGATGGTCCAGGTCAGTTCTTAGAGCTGTGGGAGGGGAGGAGCCTCCCTCTTTAAGATAAGCAAATAAGAGTGATTCTCATCTACTCGTTTGTCTGCCGTCTAAAATATATATTTCTGTGTTTTTATGTGTTGAAGGTCTTGCAGCTCCAGGGAGAGGAGGAACTCCTACAGCAGGAGTCTCCTTTTAAACAGAGCAACTCCAAGCAGTCCTGTGACGCCCTGTTTGCTGCTGGTAGACCTTTTATCTTCCCGTTTGCCCGCCCTCACCCCTCTCGGCCCCCCGCCATGCCCACACTGCCTGAGGAAGAGGAGGACTCTCCCGAGGAGATGGACAGCTCCTCCAGCTCTCCCAGTACAGTGAGTCCAAACAGCTAAAACATCCGGACACATCATTTATTCAGCTGTGAGAGAGAATTCCACCAATGTTTTTACTAAAATCTGCCTTTTTCTTTCTAATCTAACATGTTGCTTTTCATTTACAAGCAGAAGCTTCCTGATTGGTCCCTCTTGAATTAAAACACACAGTAGCTTTGTCCTCTTGCAGATGCTTCCTGTTCAAACTGAGCTTTAGTGTTACAAAAAAAAAGCAGAAGTGAATAAACCGAGACTTTAGTGCGCCAAAGCATGTTGTATTTTGCCCGTATTTTAATTAGTCCCCACAAAAAGTTAACAAATATGATTGATTTCTTGATGTTTTATGAGTTTCTGAAGATCACTTTTATTGGCTTTTATCACACATAACCCCAAAAGTGAAGCCACAGTGGCACTTTTAAAGAATTTGTAAATTGTCACGAGAACATTCATCAACTCGTTTCTGAAAAGATGCAATTTGTATTACAAGAATTTATCATAATTTTTAACTGGTATATTTTGTAAATGAGCACTGCTGAAACTAGATACTGCATAGATAGTAGCATATATGACCCCCGCATGTAGGCAAAGTACCAGTAACTCAAAACTCACCAAAACAGATTTCTTTTTTGGGTGGGGGTGGGGGTGGGGGGCTAATTGGTGGGCCCAATGGATAGCCCTTCATCAGAGCTAAACAACAAAAAAATCTGAAGCTCCTCTGATGAATAATTTTTTAATTATTTTTGAACAATTTTGCATATCTGGACACCCCCTTTTCAAGTGGAGCCCCTCCTTTATATGACAGCTGCTTATAATCAGACTGGTTATAGATTGATCTTTTATCACTCCACATCATCTTTTGCATCTATCTTCACCTCCACATTTATGCTAATTTGTTCTTTAGTTTGAAATATTGCTCTCAACCCTTTGTATACAATACAAAAATGGCGTTTATCATGGCTGCCACTTTCAGGTAATTTCACAATTTTTAAGCATTTTTAAAATATCACAACTGTCTAATCCCAAATGATTTGCCTAAAAGACCAAATTATTTGCTGTCATGATGAATCTTCTTTCCTTCTGAACCCACTCTGTTGATGTAATTAGATTTCAGATGTCAGAATGAAAACGTGTAGTTTTAGTTAGGATCTGTAGACACAGAGAAGCTTTAGACCATTTACAGCAGCTGTAGTTTGATTAATGACTGTTGACTGAGGAACATGAAGCTCAGCTTGTAATAAATGATCTCATTTTCCATCTTTGTTGAGGGAGCAAATTATCACAGATCAGGTGGTGTGCTGTCTCTGAATTTGCAACACATTACAAGAAAAAAACTCAGTGAATCAAACAGCAATATACTTTCAGTATGTACCTGGTAATTACAGGGTAAATACCTACAGCGTATTTACCTGGTAACTACAGAGACCAACCTGTATTATGAATTTGTTACTGTTTTACCCTACTTACAACATATCAAGTATTTACTTTGTACTTAGAGGTAACAGGCTTACAGCTAGACTTTTTACCAAATTCTCATAGCCATACCTTCACTGTTTCCTTGTTTTAACTGGATGCTCCTGTTTTGTGTTGATTTGAACAGTCCATACCAGCAGGTGAAAGCCAGGCTTTCACCACCCCCACCATCATTTACCCACAGCAGGCTGTCATTGTCCAACAAGAGGGGCGCCCTCTGGAGCAAAACAGGTGATCAACCTCTATCTCAAGCTCTGAAATTCATATTTTCTAACATTCATTCTAATCCAAACCAGAGATAGATCCTTAAAACCATCCCTGTTTCCTCTCTCAGACCACACAGTCCCAGAGCCCGCCAGGCCAGAAACTCCACCGGAGGACCCATCACTACAGTCGGTGGGTAAACTCACCAAAACGCACAAACTGAGAAGCTCCAGCTGTTATCTAAAAATATAGACCATGAGAACTTTTTGTTATTTAGTTTTAGCCTAAATTAGTCATCAGTTTCAGTCTGGAGAATTTTTCCATTATAGGCAGCTTTTGTAATGCTATCAGAAAAAAGCTGCGTCACAAAAAACCCATCCTGACTGATAAATCAGAGGAATTGTTCTGACTCGTGCCTGAAATGTTTTCAATGCTTTCATCACTTTACTCGTTTTTTCATTAGCTCAGGAAGAGCGTAATAAAACCTCTGATTCTGCAGGTGATTTCTTGTCTGGCATATTTTTTTTATCTCACCTTAAACCTACAGATTTAGCTCTGTTTATATGCCTCCAGGATGCAGCTGCAACTAAAATTACTCCCATCCAAAGATTCAAAGACTCAGAATATGAATTATTTTTAAGAATTTTTTGAAATGCATAACCCTCTTTCCATCATCCTCAGCTAGAAATAAAGGAAAGGAGCCTACAGAAATAAAAATACAGGAGAGTGACCGTGTGTTTCTTCCCTCAGACAGCACCGGTAACGTGATTGACCTGCTGAAAGACCAGCTGCCGGAGCTTCAGCTCTCTGAAGAGGATCGGCAGAAGAACCTGGAGCTGCTGGATCAGGCAAAGAAGGCCAGCGACCGTTTCCTCACCCGCCGCGGACGCCGTTCCATCACCAGCCTCACCGACTCACCCACAGGTATTTCAAGCACAAGTTCACACAAACAAACAGTGTTTTTTTTTTCTAAGTTGAGTGATTTTATCCCACTGTGTTTATTGTAGTGTTTCAAATGTTCTGCATTAATTTTTGGCTGCTTGGTTTGTCCCTTGAGAGATTTTTATTATGTTATATAATAATTTTGCCAGTGTTTGTGTGCTTTTGTGTCTGTTAGCCAAATATCTCATGAACCACTAGTTTTAATGAAGCTTGCAGAAATCCACCACTGAGTTCTCTCTGCTTTAACTTAACATCAGGGTCATTCAAGGTTGCTGCCACAGCCAACCAAATTTTAAAAAGACTGAAACAAATCGACTCTGTCAATCATGCTATATGTATTTCTTCTAGAAATGTTTGGTCTTTAATTTTATTCCACAATTATTTTTTTTTTCCCTCTCCAGGTCTGTCTCCAACTCCAACACCATCATCCTCACCATGTTCATCAAGAAGCAGCTCTTTAATCGGAGCCCCTCAAACTGGTTTGTGCTTTGTTTTTATACTCTTCCAATATATCAAAGAATCTGTTCTGTTCACAGTCCTTTATTTATTTATTTTTATATATATTTCTGACATAAAGCTAACAAATTATCAGACTAATTTTTGTTTGAGCATTTGCTCATTTAGATTTGACTGGTTTTATCAGAACAAGCAGAATAAAAACAAAAAAAGTTTTTAAAAAGTTTTTTTATTTTTATTTTTCCATCTGCAGGAACCTTAGAAACAGCTCATATCAGCTCACAGTCACTTAGTCAGGTAAAAACAATGTCTTGTGGTCATATCATTAATGATGAAACCAAATGTTTTGCAATGTTTGTTCTTTTTCCACACTTTAAATGTGGTGCATTCATTGTTTAAAGTCTTTAAATAATGTGAGAGATATGTAGAGCAGTCTCACTTTGTGTCATGTTGTCTCTGAAATATCTATAACCACATCAAAAACTCAAACTCGTTTGTTCCAAGTAATGTTTATTAAAACAGTAAAATGATGTTTTTGTAGCATCTGGAGTTGCCTGCAGTGAAGAAGCAGCCTGATTTAACCAACCAGGAGCAGGAGGTCAGTCAGCAGGAGGCACTGCATGTTTTCTTACAAACACACGAGTTACAAGCTGATGACTGGGGTGAAAAAAAAATTATTTTTACTTTCAAATCAGTTTTATTACATTTTCTTAACAAATAGTTTCAGACTTAGGATTTAAAAATTTTGTGGCTTTTTTTTTTTTTTTTTTGCTCACTGTAAACAATAACCAGAAGTAGGTATCATATCAATAATATCTAGACCAGTGGTTTTCTAACTTTTTACTTTCCAACCCACAAAATGACTGCAGAAACTTGAAGCATAAGGAAACCTAATAACTATTATACTACTTTTTTTCACATACTATTATTAATATTATTATTATTATTATTTTGTTTGTTCTTTTTTTGTTTCTTTTGTTTTTTGTTTGTTTTGTTTTGCTTTGTTTTGCTTTGTTTTTGTCATAATTATGTCAAAAAATATTCCATTAACAACTTTTTTGGCATTAAAATTAATGTCTGAAAATCCTCTGGAGACCCGCACTTGATGTTTCATGACCCACAAAGGAGTACCGACCCCAGCTTTGGGAACCACTGATCTGTGGTATTTGGAATAGTACCTGTTGTATTTAATGTTCAATACTGAACAGCTCACCATTGTCTGATTCTAATGGTTGAGATTAATGCCTGATGACGTTTGTGTTCATTGCGTAAGTATTGAATGGTTTTGTTTTTACTCCAGGATGAGGTGTTGGTGGAATGGAAGCCCATCGAGAAAAGAAAAGTGTCCTCTGGAAAACTTACACCTAGGTTTGCTGTTCAGAAGGAAATCAGTGATCTTGCTGGATCTCAGGGTCCGCAGACCGCCAATAATGCAGATGAGGTTTCAGGTCGAAACCAAAACCTGGCCCCAGCCACAGGGGTGGCCAAGCCTGTCCCTAGACCTCCCACTCAGCAGGCCCCCTGCACAGCAGAGATCAAAACCATCGGGGCCTTTCCTCCGCTGATGAGAGCTGTTTCATGGGACGCTGTTAGCAGCCTTAATTCAAGAACTGGAGCCCCGAGTTTCCCACCTCCAATCGAGGAAACGTTTTCAGAAAAACCAAGAGAAGGTGTGTTCAAGTCCCCGGGATACAAGGACTTCCCCACCCCACCAGGGAGTAAACTGTCTAAAATTAGAGAGGTGAAACTTTCATTCAACCATCTACACTTCAAGTTCCTTTTTTCATTTTGCAGCTTTTTTTTTTGTGATTTGCTGAAATGATAAAAATATAAATGTTTGGTCTTTTTCACATTGTTTGCACAGGAGCACAAGTTAATAAGAAACCAATGTATAGTCGGATCCAAGCTGCCAGACTTGAGCGAAGCTGCTGAACAAGAAAAAGGTTAGAATTTTTATCATACAATGAAGTAAAACAGAAAGTACTGAGAGGAGAATATCACTGAGTGTGTGCACTTCCTGAATCTCAGGAAAAAAATGGTCCCTGCCCAAAAATAATGATCGGTTCTGTTTTTTTTTTTTGTTTGTTTGTTTTGGTTTTTTTTTTCCTCTATGAACCTCCCATTAACTGGTAAACACAAAAAAAATGTGCGTTTTTAGTTTTCATCAGCAGATGGCATGATTGTTTAATGATTTTAGTCAAAAAACGGAGCAGTTTTAAACATAAATAATTCTGTTTTAAGTTCAGACGAGTGACTGGACTAAATAAAACGTTCATAAAATTAAAAGAATTTAAGAGTTTTGTTGACCTGACTGTGACAACCGATCAGACTGAGGTTTTAAAAACACTTGTTGAATGTATCTGCAGGACCTTCACCATCTTCATCATCAATAACTGCAGAGGAGATGAAGGAGAAGTCTGATGCTTTGCCAAATATTTCTGATGTAATGCTCCGGAAACTCAAACTTCACCGGGGTTTACCAGGCTGGTGTGTCAGAAAAAGCTTTCCACTTCTTTTTGTTTGTTTAATTGTTTCAAACAGAAAAGTCAAATTTTCTCTTCTTTTTTTTCAGTGCACCTTCACTTACTGAAAAGGAAGTTGAGGTTAGTATCAGTTTCTTATCTCAAAAGAACAAAAGTTACGGAAAGAAAAATGCTTGCATACAAGATTTACTTTAAGAGTTCTAGTTTTTTTAATGAGTACATTAAAAATTGACCAGCTAGTTTAAGAAAAACTGCATTTTCATTTCAGCTCTTTTGAATGAATAATCAGCTGCGAAAGTTATTTAGCTGATGTGGATTTTATTGTGTACTAAAATCTTTAAAGTCTTGTGGTGCTTTGAGGATTACATGAAATTGTTTCCACAAACCAAGCAAAAAAATACACAAACAATAATGTAGTTCAGGTTTAGTTGGAGAAAAGATAAGCTCTGTTTTCTTTTTAAAATTCTCCTAATTCAAGATGCACAACCTGTAAACATCAACACATCAAAGGAGCTGTGGGCCAGACAGCTCATGAATTTCACATAAATACAAACTTTTAACAAGGAGAAAGAGTGAATATAAACAGTGTTTATGAGCTGCTACATTAAGCAAACTGCTGCTTCAGACCTTTATGAGTCTGGCTGAAAATATAAAACAAAATGTTTTTCTTAACTCAAACAGCTCAATTTACACAATTAGCTATTTGAACCATTTGATGCACAAACATTTGCATTTTGACATTATGTCCTATTTTAATCCTGAACCTCCTAAACAGTTAACTGAATACCAACAATATTAAAACACGGTTTACTTAATATTCTCTTTAAAAAGAATGTAAACCTATTAAATTTGATATTCTTACATCCGTTTTTATTTTATCCTCATTTTAGTTTGAGCAACAAGTCATAAAAGTGACTGCCAACAGTAACTTGTTTTCTTTAAACATTTTATTGTGTTCAAACCCTTCAACACTGGAAACAGATGGGCTGCATGAACCCTTATCCCTCATTTTTATAATATCTTGGTCTGTTGCCAAAGTGCTTTAATTACCGTGGTTGTAAGAAAATTGCCTGCCTGGATTTGGCGGTGTTCTGTCAACAGGAAAGTGGTTTTCTGTTCCTGACCAGACCAAAGAGACTTGAAGCGATTTCCTGTGGAGAAAACGCTAACGTTTGTGACGCTCAGGCTGGAGCTCCTCTCGCTGCTCCCTCTGGGATGTGTTTGAATCAGGACAGTCAAAGGCCAAACGTTTCCTCCCAGCGATGGCCTGAATGTTGAAAAACTGTGGCTTTTGTGGACATAGCATAATATCAGGAGGTCAAAGGTCAGACTCACAGATTGTTCCCTGCGTTCATCCCAGGGTTGTTGGATTCTCCCTCATGCGTTGTGTTTCAATGATGCTGCTTCTTATTTAACAGTGTTTGCTAACAAGTTGCAAATATTCTACCATCGATGGTAAGAAATCCAAAACACAATCTGTGATTTACAACATACATTCCAAACTCAACTCTTTAACTTTGATAAAGGGGGGGGCAGTATGCAAAATGGACTTTTAAAATTTTTATATCATGTTGTGATGTAATTTCCTCATCAAACACATACCCAGAGTGTTGCTTTGCCTCATTCATGCATGTTTGAGAAATCCTTGAATCTCCTGTGGTAGCCATGTGGAGCTCCCTAAACGCTTGCTGGTACAAAGCACCGCCTCTTTACCCAAAGCTCCTCCCTGGAGCTCACCCCTCCTCTGCCTCTCCATTTATGATTTCATTAGAAACATAGGTTCATAATGATCTACGTATAAAGTTTCTTTGCAAAAAGTAGCTAAATATTGACATTTATGTGTGAGAAGATGACTGGGAGATATATTACCAAGCTGTAACTTCTTGTAAGAGCCTCTGTACTTGCTCTAGTTCTTCGAAAAAAACGTACTTTCCAGGTCAAACGTGGGACCATTCGCGTAAGATTCAACTGTAGCCTGAGTTGTCATTTTCCAAAACCAATATTATATAATGTTGATTCTTTTTTTACTACAAAAAACTACGCTCCTACGAAAGGCTTTAAACGGCATGAAGCATTGTTGTGATGACGTGCTGAAGTGGGAGCGTCAGAAACGATAGGAGGTTTAGACATTTGATATATACAGCATTTTTATAACAGCTTGATCAAACATTGCTGGACTTCTGTTGGACTTCAAAATATATTGTGCCATTTTAAAAATCAGCTTTTCACTCAGTAATTACACAAAGTTTGTGTTTATCTATTAATTACATTTTAATGAGTTGTTTAATGAGTCAGTCTGAGCTTTAAATCAACTTCCTCTCCACAGAATGCGTTTGTCCAGCTGTCCCTAGCGTTTCGTAACGACAACTACACTCTGGAGACGAGACTCAAACAAGCAGAGAGGGAGAGGAACCTGACTGAGGAAGACACGGAGAAGGAACTGGAGGAGTTCAAAGGATCACTGAAGGTTGGTCCTTAAAGCACTTAAAGTGGTGTCTATCAGTATTTATATAATATACTAGTAAAAAAAACAAGTGGTAGAGTAATCCCAAATTTTACTCAACTAAGCATATTTCATAATAATCCTGCTCAAGCAAAGTAAAATGTACGATGCAGTAAAACTACTCCTAAAAGGTTTTTTTTTTCCCCAAAAGTTACTCAAGTAAATGTAACTGAGTTAATGTGACTTGTTTCTACCCACTTCT
Source organism: Cynodonichthys magdalenae (assembly GCA_031762555.1). Classification (NCBI taxonomy): domain Eukaryota; kingdom Metazoa; phylum Chordata; class Actinopteri; order Cyprinodontiformes; family Rivulidae; genus Cynodonichthys; species Cynodonichthys magdalenae. The sequence continues at coordinate 2,085,172 of JARVJO010000164.1, read as the reverse complement.
GGTACTCAGTACTTGGTATCGATGAGTATAGAATCTAATTAAATTGAATAGACTTGACATTTATAGTCATTGCACCAAAATACAAAGAAGTTTGGGTTTGCCCAAACTGAAGTACTCATACTCAGTTTGAGAAAAACTGGTAATTAACTGTTTGTCCTTTTGTTTAATGGGCCCTGAGTGTTGATGAGCTCTTTGTTTCCCTGATGTCATAACACAGTGTTGTTCTGGTGTTTTCCTACAGATGACAGCACCACAGTGGCAGAACCTGGAGCAGCGTGAAGCCTACCAGCGCCTCATAGAGACGGTGGCGGTGCTGTACCGACTCACCACTCGGCTCTCCAGCAGAGCGGAGATAGTTGGAGCAGTTCGACAGGTTCTGCTTTAAATCTGCAGCACACCTCAGTACCTCTCACGAGACGCAGTTTGTTGACTTCTTTTTTTGCATTTCTAAACTGTTTTCCTCACCGTCTCCTGGGACTAATGGAATGCGTGTTTGGCAGTAATTTTTAAAATAACAATGAAGAACATTTTGACTGCTGTCGTGACTGACCTTATGCCAACCAAAGCAAACATTGTTTCTTCTCCACGACAACGGCCTTTATTTATAATCACAAAATACTCTGAATCACTGACTGACATATCTTTTGTGCAGCTAAAAATCTGATACTAGTGTTATTACAATGACACAAAAATAATAGCATCCCATACCAGTAAAAGCTCAAACTTATGTTATTTTTACTTAAGGGCTCATAATCAGAATAAATTAAGAAAATTAAACTAACTAAATTAGAAACTTAGTTTAGAAACAAAGTTTTATGGCTTCATTTTAGAGCTGAAGCACAGACAGACCTGAGTGTTTGATGATTTTAAAGCCTTTCTGTGCTCACACCTGGCCTAATGAACTGGCATTCTGTCTCCAAACAGGAGAAGCGTATGAACAAAGCCACCGAGGTCATGATGCAATATGTGGAAAATCTGAAGAGGACGTACGAGAAGGACCATGCAGAGCTGATGGAGTTTAAGAAACTGGCCAACCAGAACTCAAATCGCTGTTATGGTGCCTCTGGAGAACCTGGAGGTAAAGACAACACAAGTACAGCAACCAGAATATTATGGTTTTCCCATTTTAGTTATTCTCAGTCAAATTGGTTTAATAAAAAAGTCATTGGTTTTATGGCTGTTTAAACTTTATTTTAGAAGAAAGGTTTCCAAGGCAAATGTAGAATATGAAGAATCCCAAGAAAAAATTGGTGCTTTCTGCCCTAACATGTACTTTTATGATTTTTGTCAAGATGATGGGGTTCCACGGTCGTCAAGATCAATGTCCATCACCCTTGGAAAAGTAAAATATATGCTTGTTCAGTTTTACCCTTTTTCTTTCTTCTTGATATTTGTTGTCAGAATCTGGAGTTTTTAGGTTTTGACTTTGTCTTTCACCGCCTCGTTTGTAGGCTTTGCCCAGGCGAAGGGTGAGCGTAGCGGTGGTGCCTAAGTTTAACCTCCTCAACTTCCAGGGTCAGAACCCAACCCCTGCCGGTCCTGGCTCAGCAACAGGATCCGCAGCGGGTCCTGCTCTTCCTGTCCTGGTAGGTCCTCCCGTCATGTGTGACATGATGGGAAATGTGGGATGAAGCAGTGACACCGCCACACAGCGATTGGCTGCTGAATGAAAGGTCATCAGGGGGTCAGGAGTGGTTTCTGCCCTTTTTATGATTAAATCATTTGTATCTATTTAAAGTATTAAGGCTTTTTTGGGGTAGGGTGGATTGGGTTGGTCTCTCACCCTGTTTAGCATTATTGTTATAAAGATGATCTTGTGACAAATTTAGAAAATGCAGCAGCTGGTTATAACGAATAGGTTTTCATGCCCACAGCCATAAAATACCGTAGTAACTGCCTGTAATGTAAATATGTGTTAGAATTTCAACCTTTTTCATGCTTCTTTCAGCTGTTTGTTTTTGTTTTGCTAATTTTAGCTGTTTTCTGCCATTTCAGCTATTCTCAGCTTATTTTAGTTAATTTCATTTTGTGAAAATTTCAGCTTCTTCCTCTTTAATTCAGCAAACATGAACTTTCTGATTCTTTGTGTTAATTTCAGCTTTTTCAGCTACTGTTTAGCTTTTTTTCTACTAATTTCATCTGCTTTAGCTATTTTACAAGTTGAAACTTTATTGAACTACTTTCAGCAAAACTCAGCTCTTCAAATTTACCTTGGATTAACAGTTTTGCTATTAAACCTTTTCAGCTTTGGCTTCAACTTCTTCAGATGCTTTCAGCAAAAATCTTTCAGCATTAAGCTTTCACACTGCATTTTTGCAGGAAATGCAACTTCTCTTGTTGCAGGTTATGATACATTACTTTCTGGTTAAAAGAAAATAACAATCTTCCACTCTGTTCTCTTCAGTGTGAAGCAAATGATGTGAAAAGCAGCTCGTCCTCGGAAGCAGCACAGCCATCAGCTGATTGGTACGTTTACTTGTTCACACATACAAATCTTTTCTACATGCATGCAGTTCTCATACTATTGTTCATTTTTTCAAGGCCATCCTGAAAACAATGCTCCAGGATAAACACTGAACTTTTAATCATTCTTATCAAAGCATTTTGCGCTGCGCTGGCTTGTTTGTGTGACCTGCAGGATGTGTTTTAACAGCGCAGAGAAAGCCCCAGTGAGCTCCGACTAACCCTGAAAGTGCAAAAACAATAATCAAACTCCACTGCAGTTGAGGGATATGTTATGCTGGGTTGCAATCTAAACATTTGTGAAAGAGGCTGACAAAGTGCAGGCACAGGGTTCCAGTCATAGTGCGGTTACAAAGTGAGGCTCAGTCAAGCTCTCGAATGTCTGAGCCAGACGTTCTGTAATGAGGGCAGTGATAACAAATGTGCCAGCTCCGACTCGTCTGTTTGCACTCATCACGTCTGCAGTGGTGGCGTTAATGCACACCCTCACTCATCCAGAGCTGCAGTGTGTCCATTATCAAGACAAGCACACACGTTTAGATGGAACCAAACTGCAAAATGTTTTATAACATCTGCTGGGTGTCCAAGGCTGACTGTTCTGTTCTTTCCTATCTGAAACAATACAGTGGAAAGAGTGTGCTGGAGCAGGAAAGCGAACAAGCCAAACCTTCAGTAAACTTGGAGGAGATCAGAGCCGAGATCAAGGCAAAGATCGAAGAGGAAGCTTACAATAAAGGGTAAGCCTTTATTGTACAATCACTGGTTTCATCATCTCTGTTTACAGAAATTTCATAATTTCAGCTATAATCCAACAACACAACTGCTAAATTAACAACTTTACAAATCACAGTTCAAGCTTGAAAAGCTTCCACAAAAGCTTTATAGCAGAAGTTCCCAAAGTTGGCCTGCCAAGCCATTTGATTTGGCCCGTCAGCAGATGTTCTGGTTACTTGGTAGTATTCTCATGTCATCTTTGGCCCGATGCATATGTAAGGAGCTGTAGTGCAGATAGTCTTTACTCATGGTGTGTAATTTATATTTGAATTACATTAAGATTAAACATGAAATATAAGTAACTAAGAGACATTTAGGGTGTATTCACACTAGGAAAGTCCTGTGGTCCACTTGTTTGGTCCGGACCAAATAGCAGACATTATTTTTTTCCTTTGGTGCAGTTTGCATTCACATTGTGCTTTTTTCAAGTGGACTATAATTTATAAACAAAGCAGGGCAGGGCACAGACCCAGAAATACAGATGGTGCTGTTACTCGTAAGGAATATCAAGAGCAGCTCATTCAGTGGCTGTTTTGCAATGATATATTTATAATTTTGGGACAGTGTTGTCAAATGCATGACACATTCTCCTCGTTCCCTGACCCACAACGACTAATTTTTTGTAGCGCCGTGTTAGCGTTAGCAACACTGAAGGGCTAACGATGCTCAGCAACGGTGGCTTGTAAAGTCCAAAAAGGTGCATGTTTCCTGTAGTCGGTTCGGTTCGAGGCCGGTCTGTATTCACACCAGGAGTGAAAAGTTAGTTTGAAAGTGGACCGAGACCACCTCAAAAATGTGTCTCAGCCCGGTTGTTTGATCCACACCAGGTTTCACATGAATGTATTTACACCTGCATAAAAGGTCCGGGGAAATGAATCCTGGTCCGTTTAAAGCGGACCAAATGTGTCAAACGTGACGCTTAGATTAGATTTAAGCACGTGTAGATTTGCACACTTTATAAGACCACAAATGCTTATATTTGATCAATTTATGAAATGTCTCATGAGCCTTTGCTGCCTGAGCGTACGCCAAACTTTCTCCAAAACGTGGGCCACCACATTGGCTGCTAGCTTAATCATAAAAAATAAGCCCTTTGATAGATTTTAATTATGGCCCTCTCGGGGGGGGGGGGTTGGGCACCCTTGCTTTACAGAGTCAGTTGTTCCTGGTAAAGACATGAAAGTTTAAGTGATGAGTTGTCTAATTCAACTCACATTTTACACAACCTGACAGTTCCAGAGTTCAGCATTCTGTAAAACGACAAAAATACGTGAAATACGAGCTGAACGTGAGAATAACAATCTTATCTTGGAGGGTCTACGTGTGCAGGTTGTGTTGAAAGTCTTTCAACAGATCAAAACTCTGGATCCCAATTAGAACTGTGGGTTCTTCTCAGCCAACAGTAGAAACCTATGAGAAAGTTCCTGGTATTTCCTCACACTTGTTTATTTTATATAAGCATCTTGGTTTAAACAGCATGAATCATTCTGCTCTCCTCACTTAGTGCCCAGCTAACCATAGCCTTATATTCCAAATACACTCCGTGTTCCTACAATCCATAAAATTAAGGCTCTTTACTGAAAACATGTCAGATATAAATCAACAACTTCTGTTGTCTCAAGGGGATTTGCCTGGTTAAACAACAGTAAAAAAAAAAACGTTTTTTTAATTAATGTGCAAGTTTTGATTGTCTGACATTTATCTTATACTGTTTCTACCCGTTACATACCAGGCACTTAATGGATTTTTATAGGGTACTGGGTACATTCCTGGTACATACTCTGGACTCACTGGATATGTATAAGTACCTACTGGGAATGTATCATGTCCATACTGTAGTATTACTACTGATATAAGCTGTACATTTCAAGTGATTAATTTTTATTATTTAACATTTTATTTCATTTAATTAAAAACAACAAATTTCACACAATACAATGTCATTAAATGAAAAACGAAAAGGAGTAGAAAGAAGAAAAATATCTATTTTATTTTATCTATTTTATTAGTTCATTCAAAGTTCATTCTATCTCTTTGATAAATATAATATATCAAGTGTATGAATATTCAGAAATATTTTACCTGCAGCTACCAGGATGGACTAAAGCAAAGCAAAGCACTTCTTGAGGAGAAAAGTGAGGATGAGAGTGATGCAGAGAAACTGCTGGAACTGAAACATAAGGATGAAGAAAGTGGAATAAGGTATAAAAGCAGCAGGTAATTAAATGTTCTTCTTTGAACAACATATTAAATGAACATCTATTATAAGTTTATTTGAATTGTATTGGTAAAAGCAATAAATACGGGTATTAAATAACTGATGATTTTGTGTAATTTCTAAGCATTCAATCATCCATTTATTATATTTGAAGGAAATGTTTGGGTTCCATTGGGCATTACTTCAAATATATTAACATTACACTTTGAGTAAGAAATAATATAGAAAAGGATTAGGATTAAATAAGTTTATTTCTTCCTATTCCTTTTCGAACAGATGCAACACTGGCATGCACTTTTACTCAATGTTATTGAATATTTTTCAGTTTTATAATTTATCTTTAGTTATTCCTTTTGTGCGTGTTTGTCTTTTGTTTTATTTCTATTTGTTTTGTGCTGTAAGGTTGTTTTAACCTGTTAACAATAAACCAGATCTATCAATCAATAATTTAATTTGACAGAATAAAGATATAGATTCATCATTGTTGTTTTAAATATATTTAAACAACAAAAATTGAAATTTTTTTCATGGATCGTTCATTTGTTGTGACAGTATTCCAGAAAGAACAAAATTTCTGATAATTTGTAACTTTTAATTCAAGTCATGCTTCCTTCACCGTAATTATATTGTTTTAAAGACTGATTGATTTTAAAATGCTCATGATAAAAAAAGTCCACTTTAAAACACGTTAAATCCAAAACTGTGGCCATCTGTTCATTATAATGCTTCGACGTGAATCAATAAATTTAGTTTCTGTAAAGATGTACTCATTTTACAGTTAACCATTGTAGAATCTACTTATTGAAGTCTCTAATCTTCGCAGGAGGATTTCAGAGGTCCTGGCTCTCCTCAATCAGATCTGTCCCAAGATCTCAGTGACTCGGCGTCTTCTTTGGATCTTCCTGATGCTGTTTGTGGTGATGTGTGTGGTTATCAGTATTTTCACCTTCTTCAGTGACTACTACAACCGGCGTGACGACACGTAAGACACCTGAAACTTTTTACCAACCATGGCAGAGATCCTTGGACTAAACGAACAACCAAAGAACATCACAACGAAGGAGCTAAAACCACCGATCTTTATCACGATGCCATAAAATTACACCCGGACTCACTTGAATGGAACGAGCCTGAAACTCAAGGGTTCGGATATGTTTTTGGGAGGTTAAGTGGATGATACTGCTTTAACAATGGTCAATGGGATTAAGTTATAATTTTATTAAGAAAATGCATTGTTTATTGCAGCAAATAAGAAGTTTAGGTTTAGGGACCAATATAGTGTAATTAAACACATATTTAATTAACTTAGTTGCATTTGCAATAATACATACTGGTACTTTGAAGGATGACTGCGGTGCTTTTATTTAAATACCACAGAAAAAGTGTATATCTGTTGAGATACATAACCTCTAAGATATTACAAAACAAAACCCTCAAAAGGTTTTAAAAGTCATATTTAAAAGATTGTTTTGTTTCCTTCATAAAGTATATTTAAATTTTAGACAAAAGCACAAAAATGTAGTTTCTTAAGTGCAATATTTTGCAGTTGATTGTTTCTGTTTATGTTATTTTGGACTCTGAGCACAGACAGATTGAATCTTTTTAATAAGAGCACTTTTTAAATGATTTGAGGCAAATGTTTTGTCATCAAATCCTGTTTGAGTGCTTGTTTTAATTGCTGTTTGGATGTATTGCTTGTTTAACTTCACCTTTAAATAAAAGGTGCTTGAGAATATTCTGCAGGTTATATTTATTAAACTTAAATCGGGTTTGATCAAAGATTACTAGTAGTACAACTGTTCTCAAATCATAGTTAAAGAAATGCAATTATTTCAACCTTTAATGAAAGTTCAATCAAGCAAATGTACTTTGGTCTTTTCTTCACTCAGACTAGCCATGAACTCATCAGTCCAGTCACAACTAAATGATATTTTTAGACTGAGGCTAAACAAATTTTACCAGAGGTGTCCAATCCGAATTCTCGAGGACGACTAAAGTCAGGTGTTTTAGAGCAGAGACCTGTAAAACATACAGTATAGGGACCCTCGAGAACCAAGATTGGACACTCCTAAATTTAATTAATTTTTTGGGTAACATTTTATAATAACTACACCTTATTTAACCTTACTTAATCATTAATAAGTAGTTAGTTAATCTTTAAAACACCATTAAGAATGATTCATACTTAAGCTATAAATTGACACATTTATTGATGCCTTACCCATAAAGGCTAATTACTCTAAAAAAAATGTACTCATTATTTATGCTTAATGACCAGTTAAATAACTTTTTTTATATACTGAAGGACAAGTTAGTTTTCACCTGTGGAAATCAGACCAAAATTATAGTCAATTCAAACATTTTCTAACCATTAATACATGTCTAACAGATGGTGTGAAAGTACATTTATATGAGCATTTACATACATATACACACAGTATACAGAATGGTTACTTAGTTATTAACCATGAATAAACAGTGAGGATGTTAGTTTTGGATGTAATTAGCCTTTATGGATAAAGCATTAATAAATGTGTTCATGTATAGCTTAAGAATGAATAATTTTCAATAAATGATCTTTTCAATTTTAACTAACCATTTATTTATGAATAAGTAAGGCTAATTAAGGTGTAGCTATTATAAAGTGTAATTATTTTACAAAACATCCTTTAAATTCATGGGCCAAATTGAGTGAGCTCGTGGACCAGATTTGGCCCGTGGACTGCCAGTTGATGATCGGAATTTTTCTCACTTGCTGCTGGTTTGGTTAGAAAACCAAAAAAATAAATAAATACAATTCCACTGTATTATGAGATAAGATCTTTCCTGAGGTTGACATTTGAACAGGGCATGGAAAAAGAAAGGTGGAAATGATCAATTAGAAATTAATATTTTGATCAAGTTGTTGAACAGAACCATTTTTAAAGCAATGCCACATTTTTTACATTCAAAATATGCTCGTTATTCCAAAGGTTTGAACAGTTTCAGATTATTTATCAACCTTATTCACCCCACTGACACCTGACCAAAAAAAACACCACCAAGTCATTGTCAGCAGTGCCCCATGCGCCATTTCCTGCCATCAGGGCTTGTGAAGACATGTTTTTGTGGAAGTGGGATGTCATCGTGTGCCAAAAGCCCATCAGAGGACACCAGTGATAGCAAGTACGTGTGATAAAGTAAAGCCTCAAGAGAGGAAATCCTGAGGACAGGGTGCTGCAGTCAGATGTTGGAAATGATGAAATGCTTCAACTTTAGTCACACAAATGAGGTTATAAGTTTCCTAAGCCACCTTCTCTGTTCCAAGTCTTACTCTCTGCTAATTCATTTATAAATAAGGTCCCAGTTTAGGCCTTTAATTGTTTTTGTGTCCACGTCACTTCGCCTTCCTCTGAATGTCTTCAAAGCTTCGTGTTTGACGTTTTAGCTAAATCGCTTTCTCTTCTGGCCCATTCTCCTCGAACATAAGATGGCTCTGGAGCTGACCTGTGCGCGCCATTTCCTTCCTTCTTTTCCTTTACTCTCCGGCAATGACAGAGCGCACGCACCCCAGAGAGCAGAATCACCTCTATTTAACCGAGTCATTTGGTTCACATGCTCATAAATCCTGCAGCGCTCTCACCGGTCATCATGAGCATGATCTGGCTGAGCGTCACATCTCTGCTGTGTTTTGCTCCGGTCTTCTCGGATCGGAACGTGAGCCAGATCAGAGGTAAGTAATCACACTGAGCTTAAAGTAAATTTTGTTTTGTTTTTTCTAAATCTGCTCATGCTGTGCCCAGTTTTCCCAGCAGGGAACCAGAGTGTTGCTGGAGTGATCCAGGTGAGCTATTTGAACGACCGGAACCAGGTCCAGTACGCCTATGATGCCTTAGAAGCCCGGAACCTCTGCAGCTCCCTCGGGCTGGAGATCGCCTCAAAAGTACAAGTAGAGAAGGCTCTGAGCAGAGGTTTGGAAACGTGCAGGTGAGAACCACAGAGATGCTGCACAATCTGTGGAGTTCAGTGAAAATACATCTTGTTTTGTTCTCTTTAGGTTTGGATGGATTGATGAACATTTGGCAGTCATTCCTCGCATACGTGCAGTTGCTAATTGTGGAAACAAACAGACTGGGCTGGTGCCGTGGCGAGCCTTTCTAACGCAAAAATTTGATGTCTTTTGCTTCAATGAATCAGGTGGGACACCTTTCATTACACAGTAAAAAAATTTTAAAAAAGGAGACAAGAATGTCAACAAATTCTGGATTAAAGTAACAAACATTTCCTTATAAAATGACTGTCTCTAATCTCTCATTGTCTTTATGTCCATCAGATGCAGCAACACAATTGAAGGATGCAACAACTGATAGCCCTCTGAGCACCAGTTATTACTCAAGAACTAGCCCGCTTCCTTCTGAGGAGGCTTCTTCTGAGAAGGTTCCTTTTAAGGAGACTCCTTCTGAGGAGACTTTTTCAGAGAAAGTTCCTTTTAAGGAGACTCCTTCTGAGGAGGCTTCTTCGAAGGAATCTCCATCTCAGGAGAGTGACTGGTTTTTGACACCTAAAACTACGATTTATGAAGTAGAACCAGCTCGCTTTGTCAGCAGTACACACAGCTCTACAGGAGGTAGGAGGCTTGGATGTGACGGGACTTTTTCTTTCAGCACTAAATACCAGTAAAACCAATAAAAGTGTTACTTTGTTGTCCTTGAACACGGTTGCCGTTTGCTACAACTAATGTAAGATAACTTCTGGTTTTGTTTCAGCAAAGGTTGTGCTCATCACCTGCGCCTGTGGCCTTCTCTTGGTTTTAGTGGCTGTAATCATGTACATCAAACTGTGAGTGGTCGTCAAATTTAATCCAGAAATAAATAAATAATAAGATATTAAATAGTTGGGATTTTTTTTTATCTGGGTTTGTATAGCTACAGTTAACTTGTTGGTAGCTGTTTGAACATCATCTGCTGACGGGACTGAGCATTTTTAATTAGTTCATTTAGTGATTCTGGACCTTTTGATTCCATTCTGTCTAATAAAAGTATTTATCTACATATTTTTAACATATACAGTTGTGGTCAAAAGTTTACATATACTTGTAAAAAACATAATGTCATGGCTGTCTTGAGTTTCCAATAAGTTCTACAACTCTTATTCTTATGTGATAGAGT
>JARVJO010000164.1:2056734-2069843 GCA_031762555.1 Cynodonichthys magdalenae | reverse complement strand
TTTCTGTCTTGACGCTTTGATGTCTTCCTTGGTCTACCAGTATGTTTGCCTTTAACAACCTTCCCATGTTGTTTGTACTTGGTCCAGATTTTAGACACAGCTGACTGAACAACCAACATCTTTTGCAATATTACGTGATGATTTACCCTCTTTTAAGAGTTTAATAATCCTCTCCTTTGTTTCAATTGACATCTCTGGCGTTGGAGCCATGATTCATGTCAGTCCACTTGGTGCAACAGCTCTCCAAGGTGTGATCCCTCCTGTTTAGATGCAGACTAACGAACAGATCTAATTTGATGCAGGTGTTAGTTTTGGGAATGAAAATTTACAGGGTGATTCCATATTTTTTTTCTTCAGAATTGAGTGATTCCATATTTTTTTTTTCCCTCCGTTTGGTCTAAAAAATTAACCTTTACTGACTACCACATTTTTTTCTTGATTTCTTTTAGTGTTTCTTAAAGTCAGAAAGTTGCCATTTGAAATTACTTTAGTTTTGTATCATGTCTGTGATCTGCTTTTTTTCTACAAAATTAAACAACTGAATGAACATCCTCCGAGGTTGGTGATTCCTTCATTTTTGCCAGGGGTTGTACACTGGGTCTACAAAAAACAAACTTAGTTGTGTTCAAGACTTTGTCTTGATGCTAGAATAAGTCTATATTTTTTTGCAGTAGCTGTCATTTCTGCAGCTCCTAAATAATTTAAATCTGAAACAGTTTATTATATTCCTCGGGTGGATTTTAAAATCAAACATCCGCTACAGGAAAAGTCATTTGAGTCAATAAAGTTTTGCCACCTCATAAATATCAGGAAACTGTGTTTTGTTTTGTTTTTTCTGGCATTGATTTTGGAACAAATGTTCACTCACAAGGAAATCCAAACTTCCATTTTCCTTCCTAACACTTGCAATTTGTTTTTCTTTTTCATTTGTCCTGTGAAGAAAGAGGACTACTAGATTGGAAACAGACATCCAGAAAGACATTCTTACATAAATAAGACAAAAATGTTTTTTTAAGTGTTCTCGAACCAACAAACACCGCTGATGAGGTTTGCTTTTTGTTTGAACCTCGTGTCACTGAGCTTCACATCTGAAGATATTCAGCAGTTAGAAAAGACCCTGTGAGCACGTTTTAAAGACCTTCTTTAGGTTGAGTCCGTGTGAGATGTTGTCGGCAGTGAGGAAGGCAGAGACCAGGTGAGTAATTGATCCGGCTTCTCCGCAGTGAGGACGAAACTGGAAGGTGTTCAGTCCCAGATCTCTGTGGATTTAAGATATGCAGGATTAAAACCTTGTTTTCCCAAACTGCAAATTATTCTCCATCAGTTCTCTGAGTGGAAGAAGGTGTTAGCTCTTACTTTCTGAGGTTGTTGAGCACCATGATGTTTGCATACATATAGAACAGGTAGTAGCTGTAAGGGGGGTTGTCATCGGTCACCCACTGCTCAGGTTTTGGGCTCCTGAAGGAAAACATGTGATTGCTGTGTTTGGACTCATCATCTACGCTGTCGAAGCCTGACACCTGCAAAATATGAAAGCTGTCATTTTATTTTGAAATTGCATTTTAGGGCCTTTAAGCACTAAATTACTACAAACAACTTGTTTTTCCCGCACAGACAAATCTCACCAATGAATCTTGAACTTTTTTAACTCATCTTTAATTAACCACTTTGCCCTTATAAACAGTTTAAACATGTGTTTTTATAACATTTCTTAAAGAATATGTTTGTCAATGATTAAACATTTTAGTTGTTTATTTTTTTTTATTACACTGCAGCTGTTTCAGTATGCTCATCTTGCTTCACCAGGTGTTACAATTTGCTGCCAGCAAGCACTCGTATTTCCTTAAACTGCATTAAAAAGCTTTTAGGAAAAGGTTTATATGTTTACACTTTTTACAGTGCAGAGTTTTGGAAATAAAATAAGGCATCTTACATATTTGAGGAAGATGTGGAGTTCTTTGTGCTTCTGTGGGTTCACAGACGCCTCAAACAGAGGAAGGAATACATTCTCCAATAATTTGGCAAAATTAGGCACCAGCTTCTTTGACTTGAAGATGTCACTGGAAGAGAAAACATTATGGTTTTAATATTTAATTAGGTTAATGAACATCAGAGACTTGTAGCTACTTATAGGAATGTGAGCTCACTATATTCTGGGCACTTGGATCATCCATCTCATGTTTGGCGAGTGCAGTTTGTGCTGAATGAACCACTTTGCGAGACTTTCCCACTCATCAGCAGAGCGTCCGTAGATCGACAGTCTCGGCTCTGCATGCTGATACTTACTCTCCTCCAAATCATGAGCCACCTCCTGTAAGATGAGAGAAAGTGTCTGCTAAAGGCAGTTGTTGCATTCTAATTTAAAGGGGGACATATCATGCAAAATCCACTTTTTTAGCTGTTGAATCCATTTTATTGTGTTCTTGGAGTCTCCAGGAGTGCAGAAAATTTGAATTAATCTATCCTGGTGCTGCATAGATGTCTTTATATTTTGTGTGGGTCATTTTTTCCATCCTGTTCAGTTTTCTCTATTTTTTATGATTGTTTTCTAAACTATTATGTCAAAGTATTTGTCACAGCACTGCCAAAAAAGGTCTGGACTTACCAACTACTATTCTGTTGTGTTCCTTCTCTTCTGGCTCAGACTCTGGCTCCAACATGTAAAACTGGATGAACAAGGCTTCCCTAGTTGGCATCTTTTAATTCATTTGTAAGTAAAAAGTTTCTGCACTGCTATATATTTATAAACCCCTCTATCAAACCAGAATGTACCGGTCTGGAAGCTGGAGAGGTGTGAAGCAACTCATTTGGATTCAAAGGGACAGCCTCAAAATGAGTGAATCTGAAACACTCCTCAGAAAAGGGGTGAAAGAGGGGCTTGTGGAGTTGCAAAATGGAGGAATTCAGACCCAAGCATTTCAGTTCCACTTTATGTAAGCCCTAACTGAATGATTTAATGTGAAAAAGAAGGATTTAAAAGCATCATATGTCCGATTTAAAATGTTCGGCTGCAGGACGTGATACCTTTATGATCCGAGCAAAATATTCTCCGTTGATGTCGTTGTCTGTTTTCAGGAAGAGTTCTCGGAGCTCACTGGCACCCACTGGGTTATACTTGGAGTTGAACTTGTCAAAACGATGAAAAGTTTGTCTCCCCTGTAAATTTCAGTTATTAGAAAGTAAAAATCAGATGCCAGAGTGATCAGCGTTTATCATTGTTTGTAAAGAAACATGACAAAAATTTTCCAATTTATACTTCCTAATATACCATAAGTAAACTACTTTTTAAATCATAACTGCTACCATTTTAACATAGACAAAATATTTTAACAAAGGAATACCATACAGTATGTCCTTACAGCATGAACATCCAGTGAGTCCACAGTGAGGTCATATATGTCCATGTTGAGGCTCTGGAAAACCTGCTGGAGACTCATCTTTTGTCCATCTTTCTGCAGGACTATTCTGTCTTCATCAGTTTTGTATGTTTTCTGAATGAAGGTGAGCAGGTGTTTCTGAGACATGCAAGCAGCTGCATGGATGTGCGTGTCCACCTGGAAGAACGAGGCCATGTGTTCAGTCTGCTGGGTGAATTGACAAGTGAGAATAAAGAAAGACAGGATCTAAAGCATCAAGTGAACTCTTATGGTCTTTTAGATGTTTTTGATATTGAGAGATAACTGGCACAAGCTAACTGAGCACTGTATCTTGAAGAAAAGGCTTGAGAGATACAAATAAAGTATTTAACATCCAATTTGAAATCACTTTTATCTAATACATTGTCACTATACGATGTATAGTATATTTAGCATCTTATTCACTAGTCATTCCAATAGAATATAAATTCAATTATTTTTTTATATCTAACTCTGAAGTGGTGATGGTGATATATTTACAATTGACAGGAAACAACTCAGAAATTACAGAGCAGTGAGGTGAAAAGTGAAGCAGATGCTCTGAATACAATGTTTTGATGGTAAATCCTGGGTCCCGGCCTTTGTGTGGTTGTTACTTTGACATTTTCATCCACCTAAACATTTCTGCAGGCTAAGCACAACAACTCCATCCCAGCAGTAAAGGCACAGCCAAGGATGAGACAATGTGTCTCCACCATACAAAAGCTCCTCAGTAAATAACACAAAGAGGCACACAGAACCCCTCCTCCACCTGAAATGAACCCAGAGGTTTCTCTGCTAAAAACCTTAAAAGCAGAGGTGGTAACTAGTTACATTTACTTGAGTAACTTTTTGAGAAAAAATGTGCTTTTGGAAGTAGTTTTACTACTATACTTTTTATTTTACGTGAGTAATATTATTATGAAGTATCCTTACTTTTGCTTCAGTAAAATTTCAGATTGTTTTAACTATCGTAAAGAACTTAACTGCATAAACAAACTTGTTTTAAGCTGAAATGCACCAGAGACACAACCTGTTTTACGGACCTCTTGTTAATACACATGTGTTACCTACTATAAATGTTAATAAATTAAAGTTTAATAAGTTTTGTAAGTTTCGTAATGAAACAAGTTTAACTTTAAGTGTTTCTTCTGCTGGAATTTGCTATTTTGTAATTATGTTATTTGCATTCTCTTCATTTTAGTCTTTAAAAACACCAGAATTTGCACATAACTTTCCATCTTTTCAGTCTGATGACACCATTTTAAAATACTAAATAATATGTAAGATGATCAGTTACTCAGTTCTCAAATATTCTCTTTACAAAATACTTTTTTACTTTGCTTGAGTAATTTCTTGAACGGCTATTTTTTTTGTTTTTACTTGAGTAAAAATATGTCGAAGTAGTGCTACTCTAATTTAGTACAAGTTCTGTGGTGCTCGACACTCCTCTGTTTTAGAGTTGCGGTGCAAATATCCTGTACATGAAATACATACCTTTCTAACATTGTAAAAATCTCTGTGAGCAACACTTTTCAGTTCTTTAAGCTCAGCCATCTCATTTAGCATTTCATGCAGGTAGAACTTTGAGCTCAAGAAGTTTAGTCTTAGGTGGCATTAGGTTTTTCTATAAAAAAAAAACAAAAAAAAAACAAGTAAAACTCAGTTTGTATGCTGCATACTGTTACTCTGAGATAAGTGTGCACTGAATAAGTGGTACCAACTGGTTTTTTAACCCGCAGGACAGTGAAGTCTCTTTGTTTTGACAACTTACGTGGGTCCATCTGCAATCATTGCCAGCACCTGATTTAGATTGATGGCAAACGTCTCCAGGTCCGGGTAGGGAAGGTCGAGGGGTAGATCTTTTCTGAGCGCCTCTGCACCGTCGTACACGTGCACGATCCCATCCTTCATCTTCAGCTCATAGTTGAGCTGCTCTGGGATGTTCTCCTCACTGTACGGGTCCTCACCTTCCGCCGGACACGGACACATGTCTGGTGGACACAGTACTGCTTTATTAATGTCAAAGCACCATGAAACATCTTCTCAAAGGTTAAATTTATATATTTATTCTTTTAATACCAGGTAGAACCTCATCTTCTTCATTCCATTTTGTGTTCTCAGCAATGCGCAGAAACTGGCTTGTTGTTCTACAGAATCTGTGATAAGCCAGTTTGGAGTACTTTTCTCGAAGCAGCAGCGCTTTAAACAGACTTTTGGCAGCCTGCTCGTAGTCTTCCACTGGGATCTGAGTGGACATTACTCATAAGTTATTGTTTTGTTTTTTTATGAATTTGTAGGAACAGTTTGTTAATGTCAATATGAAAATCAGCACCAGGTCCATGGTACTTACCCCTGCACAATAATCACCACTGATAGTGACCCTCTGGAAATCAGGACAGGTTTCTGGTGCTGATGAGAAGGTGGAGCTGGTGGACATTAATGGTGTAAAGGTCCCCGAACCTGAGCCATCTGTAGTCACTGGGATCTGCAAGGACAGTGACTGGGAGCGAATCAACATGAAGCTTTTTCTCCTGAAAAATTAACATTAATATAGTTAGGTGTATATTTAACTGAAGTTGCTGTAAATTTACTTAAAGTGACTTTCTTTTTGTGCTTTGACATGATTTGACAGATCTGTGATTGAGTGGCGTATACCTTTTGGAGCTCTCCTCTGAATGTTGCTCTGCCAGGTCCTTGAGCAGTTCATGGTTTTTGGCTTGCTGCAGACCGATGGGGCAGTCCTCGGGCACTGTGAACATTGACAACGCATCCTTGTTGTCTTCTTCTTTCAGCGCTGAGGCGTACACTTTCTCTGCTAGTAGCTGCTTCTCCTCCTCCACCTCACTCAGAGTTACTTTGTAAAACTGTCTAGGCATGTCTGCAAAAAGACAGGAGCGAAAGTCAAAAGGCAGGAAACCGAGAACCTGTTCTCTTCAGAGCTTATCTCACTTTGAGCGGTTCATGTTGTTGTGTAAACACACAAAGTTACCTGAGTAAGGGTTTGAATGGCAACCAGATATTAACACCTGCAGCGTGGCGCCACCTACAGAGCTCTGTGTGAACTGCTTTTAATAGCTCAAATTACTATTGGTGTCCACAGGGACTGCAAGAGAGGGGAATACCCTGGACAGAAGACAAGTCCATCACAGGTCCCCATAGAGACAAACAACCATTGAATCTCTCACTTACACCTACAGACAATTTACAGTTACCAATTACCCTAACATGTATGTTTCTGGTCTGTTTGATAACATGAAAGCACAGAAAGGCCTGGAAGTGAACCTGTGACTTTGTTGCTGTAAAGCAATGGCTCTAACCACTACACCACTGTGCCACCCAAGATGATTCATTTTTATTAACTACATTTCAAGTAACTACAAGAACAAAAACAGTGTCCCAAAATAACCAGCACATAAAATTTGTATGCAACTCCTATCTTGCAAGCAAGAAAAATAAAAAATAATAATACAAAAAAAAATCATAGGGCAACCGAACCTTCCAAAAGACAACTGTATCTGTGCGTCCACAACAAAGTGGTAATGTGTAACACTAAGCCTGATGTTAGTCATGGACATTAGTGAGTTACAGCAATCATTGACACAACTAATGAACCTAAACATCTAATTTCGGAAAAGAACCTGAAAGTTTTTAAGCCCGGCTGTCACAAGGAGCCGACTAGCACTCTCCCATCTCGGCTTCTTCAGTAAAATCTGAGGCAGTCACTGTGCTCCACATTGAGTTTTCATAAATAAAGTTAGACCACAAATGTGCAGAGTATAAGGGTGTACAGTAGGCCTTAAACACAGACTTCTTTACCTCATCGGTATATTCGCGCAAACCGAAAATTAGCATTTTAGCATGTGCATACAGCAGGCTATAATAACGTGATGAGAAGCTTTGTATCGTCTTTCATTTTTCTGTTTTTGTGTCCCTTAGGAGTCTGCAACATGTCGTTTTGCAGTTTTTTGCTGATAAACTACTGGTCAAAAGTTTTAGAACACCTTCATTTTCTAGTTTTTCAATTTGATATTCAAGCAGCTCAAGTCCAATTAACACCTACTTTGTGTCACTGCTTTTTGAATTACAGAGAAGTTTAACAGCTAAGAACTGAAGAGAAAAATATTTAAAAAGCAACCAATTTTCAAAGGAAAATGTTGAAAAACCCATGTGTGTGAGTGATGCAGCTTTGATACTGCATCACCCATAGTGCTCCTGCTTCATTAAATGTGTTTACCAGCACACCAAGTATAAAGGAGCAACTTTTTAAAAATAAAATCGATGTACATCTACATTGAGACCTGCAAATTTCTACTAATCAGAGGCTGGTCCTGATGAACCTACAGAAACAACAAGGGTACAAAGTGCTGAACTTCCAGAAGTTTAAAAAAAATAAGGTTACCCAAAATTGAAAGTCAAGGTGTCTGTGAGTCCAGTTTCCTTCACCATCATAATGCACTCAGAATCTGGAGGAAACTGAAAAGAGGTGTGGCAGACTTAACCCTGGATCCAGCAAGACAGCCCCAGATCATCACACTTCTTCCTTCGTGTTTAACAGCTGTCACACACTGAGAAACCGTATAAAAGTCCTGCACGATGAATTGCAGATTTCTAGTCTGTATTCATCGGTCAACACCAACTTTCTTCCAATCTGTCTCATTTTCTATTCTGAGCTCTTAGAGATGGTTTTCTTGCAGCGACCCGTCACCCTGCAGCTACAAGTCTTCTCTTCACAGTTAAAACAGACTTGCCTTCTACGAACACTTTTAAACTATACATGAAGCCGAGGGCCTGTGAGCCACTCAGAAACTTGTCATCTGATGCTGTCGTGGCTCTGAGTCTGCCACATCTCTTCTCGTCAGAGTTTCCACCAGTTTCTGAGAGCATCGTGACAGTGAAGGAAACTGAACTCAGTCACCTTGACTTTCAGTTTTAGGTAACCTTTCAATTTTTTTTTTAAACCTCTGGCAGTTCACTTACCTTTTCACCATTTCAAGCTGTTCATTGGATTTGAGCTGCTTAAATATCAAATTTAAAAAACTTAATAAATGTGGGTGCTCTAGAACTTTTTACCAGTAGTGCTTGTGAATTAAACCTCTACAACAGAATGACACTGATAAGACAGCAAAACTAGGCGACCTGTATTTGATAAAAACATAAAAGTTTGTTCTTTTTGTTTTGTTTTACACAGTTTATAGTATTCATATGCCATAAAATGAGATGTTTTATCTTTATTTACCTTAAAGTGTACATTTTGTGGCTCAGGACAAAAATAATTTCATGTGAGAAACAGCTCCTTTGTTTGTAAAGTTTGCAGACTCCTGCTCTGTGTCATCATTTTGTGTTTTCCTTTATACACCTTTCTGTTTTGTCCCAAGCTTCATCTGTCCAAAGTAATACCTCCTCTTTTGAAATGTGCTCCAACACTAAAGCCATCAGCTGTAACCGATACTTAAGAGGAAACACCAGCCTACCAGGGGAATGGATTGAATGGATCATCATTACTGGATGCTGAAAGCTTTTTGAATTGAGCACTGGTTTAATGGCTCACTCTGGCACATTTGGATTTGGTCCAGTAAATTAAATTATTAAAATTAAGGAAAGAATGATTCTAAACAGATACAAATCATAATGGCATCTTTCTTTATATTTTTGGTAGCGCTTGTTTTCTTATGGATAATAAAGCTTGATAACAACATCTTGTTTACATTCAGTCAGTTTGTCTTTCACCACCATCTCAGACATGACAGCAGCTGTGTTGATGTTTTTTCTAGGAAATAAACTAGACAGATTTATGGTGAAAGCTTTAGAGGTACAAAGTGCAGTTCTGACTCCTGAGTTTTGGAGGGATGAAGCAAAAACAGAGAAGGACCACAGGGTAGTGTTGTGTATCTGAAATTGTGTATCTGGATTAAATTACACATGACAAAGTGTAATTTAATCCAGATACACAATTTCAGGTACACGACGCTACCCTGAAAACAGCTGCATGCACCACTACTGCTGTCAAGCTCAACACTTTTTCACAACTTATACTTTAAAAAAAGAAAAAGAAAACTAGCAAACTGACCATAGAGCTGTAGTGATTGTGAACTGATAGCTTCTTAAATTAAACCATCCTGTCACCTATTCTAAATGTATAGTTTCTTTTTCTCACTTTGTACCAATAAACTAGTTTGGTACAAACTGAAGTAGCTTTAACTTTAGTAGTCTTTACTGTTTTTTCTCTCTTTTGTTCTCTTCACTACATTTCAGAATTTCATTTGCTCAGATGTAAAGTAGTGTTTAAAACAATTCAGTAAAATAAATCAACTTCTTTAAATGAATTCTATTGTCTTTTAGTAGCTTGTTGCACTTACCTTGAGTGTTGCTTACAGCCATAACTGAGCCAGTTTTCTGATGCCAGACGCTGTGCAGCACATTCCCTTCACCAGATTCAGCCTGCGATTTGCTTCATGAGTCTACATCAGTCCACAACTTTTGTTATTTCAATTCCTCAATTCTCTATTTCCATGTTGACAGAGCAGCCAATCTTTGACTTATTTATAAATTGACTGACACTAAAAACGTGACCTCAATAGCCTCAAGTTCTCACTTTCAGACACACCTAAAACTAGAGACAAACCCAGTGTTTACACAGAGAATGAGGCAGATGATTCCCCCACTCCATTTCAGTTGCAAAGAGGCATCACACATACAGCTGACCCCTCCTCACTGCTTATCTGCATGTGATGCTTGAGATACTCTTTAGCTCAGTGACCAGGCATGTTTAAACTGTTTGATTCTGCTGCTGTTTAACCTGGTGGTGTAAAATAAATGAACATTAGTTTCATGTTGCCCCATTTTCCCCAGTTATACAAGATTTAAACATTTTGTTAAATGTTAATAAATTTTAGTTTCTTTTCAAATGTTTAAGAAATTGTATTTTGCATCAGATCGTATCTAAACACCTTGAAATTGGTCTCTGTCTCTTTAAGAACCTTCCACCGTTACAGACATTCCCACTTATGAAAGGGGCGTTAGATACCAGGAGATTCAAGGATTTCTCAAACAAGCATGAATGAGTCAAAGCAACACTCTGGGTATGTTTTTGATGAGAGAACTACGTAACATGATATAAAGCTCAAAACAGTCTATTTTGCATAATACAGCCCCCCCCCCTCCCCTCACCCCTTTAACAAAACACATTTTAACATCATATTTGATTGATTGTAATCTAAATTTATTGTACTCTTTACCATAATAAAGGTCAAAGGGTATTTTTCTCTACATCTCATGAGTTAGATGCTGATAACGTTTTTAGCTTTAGAGAGCATTGTGGCTCAGTCTGTGGATGATATTAACATAGATGTAAGAACCTTTGCATTTGTGAGTCTGTTAAAATGCACGGCAAAGTAGAAATATGGAGTCGGCCACTCATCAAATCCTCAGTTACTTTAGAGAAAAAGGATCATCATTCATTCATTCATTTGGCCTTTGGAAAGCGGAGAATGCTGTTAATGGACCACTCAGCCATATCTCAGACCTGATTCACTAAATTCTGCTTGCTTTATCTCATCTCTCAGCTTCTCTCTCGGAAACCTCCCAGCTCTTGGCTGAGCACCAGAGCTCTCACTATGGTAAAGTCACCTCACACAGATAAGAAAAGACATGAGAGGTCTGTTTAGCACACTACAGAGATAAAAGTGAGAAGGAAAGAAAGATGCTTACTTGTTCCCAAACAAGCACTTGACTGCTTTGAAACAGGTGTGTCTCCTCTTTTCATCTTTCCCCCAATGACCAGGCCCTGGAGAGGACGAAAGAAGGAAACCATAGAAAGAGCTCTCACTCGTGGCAACACAGCAGCCCTCCTCACAGCTCTGCTCTGATACACATTTACATGTTCAGGAACATATGAAGCAATCAGAGCTAGCTTTAGATATTAATGAATATGAAACAAATGCAAATTATAAACGTGTTTCTTAATACAAAACTATGCAAAGATTTCTAAAAAGACAAGTTCAAGATGTGGCAAAACATTTCTTTGTCGATCATCTATGTGTTCAGCACTTGTTTTAGCTGCCGACATGTCAAAGTCATCCACTCACCTCCTGCTCTGTTGTTTCTGAAGTGGGTTAAAAACTGAGCAAAGCCTCTCCCAAAAATATCCAAGTCATGCTGCGCTCCAGTTGTGGCGAAAGAACAGGATATCTTATCCACTTCCCTGCGGCGTAAACCACTCCATCCTTAACACTTTCATGGCCACGGCTCAGCAACATAACTTTCTAACCCTTATACCTGCTTGATTATTTACCTGTTTTTATTTTACTTGGGCTTAATTAATGGTTGGTTTAAAGATCCAAAATTTTCAGTGTTTTATTTGACTTTTTTTTTTCTTTAATTTACAATAATATGTACATTTTGAGATACTCTAAAGCAATTCCCAAACTTTTCAGCTTCTGATCCACAAAATAACAGTATCAGCGACCTCAATTTTTGGGTGATAAACATGAGATCAATTAAACAAGGTCATAATAACATTTAGGCACTTTGATAAATTCATTGTCCTGCCTGGGTATTGCATCAGAGTTACCAGGTGAGTTTCAGTCACTTGTTTATAATGCCTAGACCCTCATATCATTTTAAAACATATTTAAATGTTTTATCTAGTTTGTTTTCTGCTTTGGTTTAAAAAATTAAGAAATTTTGGAGTGCTATATGTCTGCAGGGCTCAGCGATGTTTTTATGGTGTTACGCACATAATGCAGAATTTGCTTCCTTATTTTTAACCTTTGATGACCGGTAAATTCTGAATGGGTGGTCCGATTTATAAAACCTAAACTGTTTTGGAATCACTGCATGGAGCATTTTAAGTAGCTTAAAAAGAGGAAAAACAGCTATAAAATAACTCGAAGTGCCTATAATATTTTTTATGCTAATTTAATTAATTTCCAAGTACACTAACCTCACTCTTTTGTAACAACTAAGGCAAAACAATTTATTTTTTAAACATTAATTGTGAAAATGTTTTTAAGACCCCAACTTGATGTTTCAGAGCCTACAGTGTGGTCCCAAGCCCAACTTTAGGAACCACTGTTTTAAAACACTGAGCCTTTGAAATAGATTATTAATTGGACAGAAAACCACATGAAATTAATGATGTTTTGTTGGAAATGTTCCAGAATCATATTTCACCGTTTACATTTTAATTTAAACATGTTTTTTATATGAAATTCATAGTTTTTGTTCCAAATCCACAGATCGCTTGTAAATTTAATGTTTTTATGTGTAAAAACACAACTGCCACACACGCAGTTTATGTTTTGATTTGATTTTTTACAGCAAGTTTCTTAAGTTTGCTCAAGTCTGACAATATTTCTCCACCAGGTTGCAGACTGTTACAACGTTATCTCACACATTTCCTCATGCACTTGCGTAAAAGAAAAATGGTAAGTACTCAAACATAGAATTGAGGCCCTGGAGGCAGCCAGGTGAAGGTAGATAAATAAGTGTTGCCTGAACAAAAACAAACTTAAGGTGCTGCAAATTTAGAAATCCTGAAATACACAATGAGCTGTTGTGTAATGCAAAGACTAACCATGACACGAAGAAAGCCAAACAAAGACTGAGCTGACAGAGCTGCTGCTGAAATCCAGACATTACATGAACAGAAGGTGGTAATGAGCTGCAGAGGGCAGGTGTGATCATTAGAAAAGTAGGACCTGTTGGGAGGAG
>JARVJO010000164.1:2038865-2054035 GCA_031762555.1 Cynodonichthys magdalenae | reverse complement strand
CCCCGCCCCCCCCCCCGCCCGGTGAGACAGGGCTGTAATGAGAACCTGACCGGAGTCTTAAAGTGTTGCCCAATGATCAGAAAATGTTACTTTTAATATAGAACAAAACAAATCAGAACAAGCTCTGGATGTTTGATGCAAAAGTTTTATTTGACATTATTGCTTTGACACAAATAAAATAACACATTTACAAATACAAAATAGCATAATTATATATAAAAAAAAACATTTCCAATGACCACAGTTTGTAAAGGAATAATGACAAATAGCTACAATGCCCATATATATAATTCTTCCTGTACAAAAATAGCTTTATCTGCATAAGTACTTTACTGTAACTTCTATAATATTTAAATAAAATAATTCATATATACACATATCTGTAATATATATATATATAAAAAAATATTAGATTGCACGTGCTTTTTTTTTGTACAGACATTAACATTTTCAAGTATATTTCAATCCATTATGGACCGGCACATAAAGCTCACAGAATCAAAGGCATTTTTCCTTATACAGTGTCCAAAACCCGACATCAACTGAGAGTGTCGGAGCTCTGTTGCCCACTTGGCATAGTGATGATGTGTTTTCCTGATGATTCATTTGATTTAAGTCCAAAAAAGACAAAAGTGCAGACAGTTTGATGGAACGTGGTGGTATAATCCTTCGAGGATAGCACTTATGAGAGTCTTGGCCTTGAGGAATAGGTGTGTAAAGTGTATTAGTAGAAAGTTCCCTCTTAAAGCCAGAGGATGTGTTCATTTTGACAGGTATTTGCACTCCTCCTTACAGCACCTGTAGTTCACTCCACACTGTGCCATCCAGTGTCTTTAAGCCAGCTGCGGTTCTGTGCAGCCTCTCGGTTGCTGCGCTGCAGGGATCAGCCTGCAGAGAGACTCCGCTGCAGCCAGTTCAGCTCTGACTCAGCCCTCATGCCTGGAACAAATGTGCTGGAGTATGCTTGGCAAGAGTCTGAGGTTTGAGGCATTTTAGAATTCAGGAAAGGAGCACGGAGGACACAAGCTCGGGGAGAGCACCTCCCTCGCTTTTGTTTCCAACTCCCACTTTCAGACTCCTTCTCATGTCCTTCTGAGGAGAGCCTCCAGCTTGTGAACCTGTGAGTTATTTGTGCTCCACACGGGTCTCAGCCTGCCCTTCTCCAGCCTCAGCGTGACGCGTCGCTCTGGGAGAGATCGACGCCTCCGGCCGTATCCATTAGGGCTCATCTTGGCAATAGGGGCGTTACCGGTCTTCCCCTTAGTGTTGAGCTCGTGCAAGCGGTGTGCCAGGTCATGATATGCGCAGGTGCCCAGCAAGCAGCCCTGCCTTCCGGAGTTTTTAGACCTCTTGGTTCGGATGTTAATGTCAGTGCTGGAGGACAAAGAAAATGGTCATTAACTGATCCAACCATCCATGAGCTGATTATATCTATGCATGAAATCCTTTATGTTTTAACCATAATACCGGTTAATCAAGTTTTGTTTTTTCTTACCTGGAATGTGGCAGCAATGTATCCCTGATATCTTCTGGTCTGATGAAAGACTCAGACTCTGCTCTCTTCTCTACTGCTACACTTTCAAGATCCCGTCTCATTCTGCTCTCCAGCCATATGCTTAGTCTGCAAGGAGAGAGAGAGGAAAAAACCTGTTAGTCTTAGATCGATGATTCAACAGGCTTTGTCTCCAAATCAAACATTTTCTTTAATACAAAAATGTCTTTGCAGTCAGCTCACCTTTTTTGCAACTCAGAATTCCCTTTAAGCTCCATACAGTGTGCTACTGAAGCCAGCAGACAGCAGCAGAGAAAGGAGTGGATGATGGTTTTCATCTTGGCTCCTGTAGAGAAAACAGTTCATTAGTTAATTAGTGACTCTAAAAATCAATGATTAGCCTCACAAATTTCCATAGTGCTCCCCGTTGCCTGTAAGGCTCCCCTCATACAGTATTCCCACGCACACCATAACTGGGTTCTCTTACACAAGAGTCCAAAAGCCAAATCATTTGCACACATCATTTATTTAAAAAGAAAAGTTAAGATAAGGTCAGAAATTTCTCAGTTAAGTAAACCTGCAACCATGCTTTGGGACCCTAGCCAGTAATGTGAAGGACAGTCTGCCAACGGGAGCTTAAAATAGACTCAGCAGAAGTCTAGTAAAACTTGTTATTCATAACAATTTCCACTGCAGCAAAGAAATAAGAAGTGATGCACTGCTTCTGTTGGATGCCGTAACTTTAAAGTCAGTCAGTTCCCTCGCACACACACATAATAAGAGCTGAACTGCTTATATAACTAGACAGATAACCTGCGCTTGTCTCTACACTTGTGCCTTGACCTCAAAAGAAAAAAAAAAAAAAAGCAAGGATAAAGCCATCAGCTTGGAGCAAAGTCAAACAATTCTTTAAAAACAAAGTGCACGTACCTGATTTTCAGTTCAGTCCAATGACAAAGCTCTTCTTCCAAAGTCAGCTGTGAAAGACAGAAGGAATACTCCACAGGTTTGCTTGAGTTCACCTCTGGTTCTGTAAGGCAGTTGTGTCACTCTGCTATTAGCTCCTACAGCAGACAAGGAGCCTTTAAATAAAGAACCGATGTGGGAGGGGCTCATTGAGTGACACACACAGTCTCATCCTTTCCCCCCACCCCATCCCACCCCATTCAACAGCCAGAGCTGTGCTGCTCTTCATGTGGTGCAACAACACTCAGAATAAACATAATGACTGAAACAAAAAAGCATTTTATACTGAATAAACGCCACATTGCCTGCAGAGCACATTTTAACATTGTCTAACAGTTTTTATAAACACAAAGTGTTTATTTTAGCTCACTGCTTTATTAGGAATCTAAATAACCACTAAAGAGCTATTTAAACATTTCTATCATGATATTTGAATTTGAAGGTCAGGTATAGTTTTTGTTTATGCTCCTCTCAGTCCGTCTGGATAATTGCTTAGAGGAGTATTTGAGGAATGTTCTCTGCTTTTCAGGGCACTCCCTGACACAGTAAGGTTCCATGTCCGCTCCAAAATACGAACCATGACGAATCAGAGGCAAGCCTTGAGTAACCCATAGTAAATATGCCCAACAAATACAATATACTGAGATGTATTTGTTGACACAAGGCAAATATTTGGATTCTTTGTGCGATTTATTTTGATAGTCGGATGGACGTGAAATGGAATTTTACAATTATAAATTTAATGGGAAGATGAACTAGAATCAGTCTGCGAGGGATGAGACATTTTTTTTAAATAACTGACTAATTAATGACTTAATAATGTGAATTTCCTTTTGTTGCCTTTGGAATGCATCAAGAATTTACCAGATGTCTGTAGAAGAGTTGTTGAACTTTCCTGTATGTCTTTAGTCTGCATGAAGCATGTTTTACACAACCGTAACAGAAGGTGGCACGGAAAGTAAAATATTTCAAATCACAGCAATTCTGGATATTAAGAACCTCAAGCATCTGAAATAAAATGAAAGTGACAGCTTTTAGTCACAAACTTTGTAAACCTGGATAATTACTAAGCCTGAGCTCTGTTAGGAAAGTTTGTGCTGGTAAATTAAAATCTTACAACTTACATTTGGATTATGAAATGTTTATAAAGAAAGAAAGAAAAAGCCACAAGCAGAAAATTCCAGAGAACAAATTTCCACAAAGCGTGGTGCAAGAAGTAAAACTTTCAGTTTTGATTCTTGTTTCACTTTCATTGACTGGAACGAAAAGCTAAATAAAAATCTGATTTGCTTAACGACTGACATTCAGCTGTGACATATCAACCCCCCCCATACACACACACACACATTTCCCCATCCTCCCCCATTCCCTCATTGTTCAGATCTTATTATTAAAAAAACCCTTCTGAGTTTATTTATATCCCATGCGACCTCATTCCAAGGGTGGTGTCATATTTTAAGCTCGAATAAATGGCAAACACATGGGATGTAAACTAGAAAATCTTTTGTAAGCGCTTTGTAATGATAATTGACTCCAGCAGCCAACTAATCCCCTTACCAGAGTTTCTAACAAGAGATGGTGCAATTTGTGACAACAAAATTCTTCCTGTTGCTTTTTGGCTCCTTATATAGAAATATTTTCCCTTCCTCTGCGAAGCCGCTGTCTGAGAGTGACTGACAGCTTTTGTACCACCTTCCAGCCTTTGTGTCTGAACAAGTTCCTCAGGCAGAAAATGATGTTGTGTGCCATGAAGAGGAGGCTGATTCATGAATATTGTAAATCATGTTATCACACATAATTCCTGACATTTTTCTTTAAAGACGAACACAAGTAGGTTGTCTCGGTTTCTGTGACTCTTTCACCACCTTGGTCTGTGTTTTTATTTTACTAGCAAACGAAAGTAATACTGTTTAAATTAGAAAGACACTGAAGACGCACTTTACAAAAGGAAATTGCTTGCTGTGTTCCTGTTATTGTTGAGGGTGAAGGAGGTTTGTGTGTTTGTCTCTCCCACATTCACCACGTGCCGTACTTTGTGATGGCTTTTCCTGTTTTCAATAAAATTCAATATTTTGCTCAAACCAGTTTGTCCCGCCTCCCACACTTTATTTCAAACCACAGGCATGCCAAATCTAATAAACAAAGTCTGTGTCAATAATAGAATCTAATTGGTATTTGCCACAAAATTAAATAATAAAAACACATTTGGTTTAAAAAAAATGCAGTCGACTGGGTCAAAACTCTGAGTTTGGCTTTGAATGAGAAATATTTTTCAAACTGTGACATACTTCTCTCTGATTTTGTTTTTCATGCAGATATACAGTATCTTTGATACGTAATTCAATATGTAAAAGATTTATTTAATCTTAGAAATTTTTCCTCCTAGACCAGAAATAGGTGATATTTTGTTTCCAGTTTTTGCTAAATCTAGTGCTGCGTTCCAGTTTTGCTCTGAGGTTGGAATTACGGATTTCTGAGTCGAACATATTGACTGGAATACCCTCCTAATATTGTTATTTCAAGTCGGGAAGTCAGTGCAACGCGACCCTACCCAACCATGCATGTTTTTATCAACAGTGAGTGAAACTCTTTCTTTTACAGTTTTTAGCATTCTGGTTACTTAATATTAAGTCAGTCGTACTTCAATTCAATTCATTTCAAAAATACTTTATTGATCCCAGAGGGAAATTAGATGTAGATCTCATTTGACTAAAGAGTACTTGTAGTACTTTATAGCGATTATTAGGCAATATGTTTCATCACTGTTTACTCAAAATGCAGCATGGTGTTATTCTGGTGTTATTGTTGCATTATTCTGTCAGAGCAAGAAAAAGAAATGTTTTTTTCCAACTTTTTGACAAGCTTGAAACTGGGACACTTTCATCTCAGAACTGATAGTTCGGCTTCACAATTTTAAGTTCCGCTGCAACGCAGAATATATGTGTATTTATGGTCAGTTTTGATGAGTAAATGAAAATAAAAAAAATATTTGTTGGGTTGAAACCGTAAACTGACCTGTCTTGCAGAAGTTTTGCTTAATGCTGAGTTCTGTCTATATGGCACTCCACCGCCCTTTACTTTTTGACAGTTGCCTTCAATTCAGCAGTTATTTTGTTTACATTTAGTGTGTACCTGCATTGCAGAATTGTATTTCAATAAACCTGGAAATACTCACTGTTACGTTTGTTTTTACATGACTGATTTCATAATTTGTAATGACTCTCTTTAATAAGAAGGCACTGATTTGCAGTGACTTAATTAAAACTCGTTTTTATTTGTGAATAGGACAGGCCAGAAGGATGATGTCTAGAGGCCACTTCTGGCCCTCGGGCCGTATTTTTCCCACGCATGCCACTGACAATCTCGATTCAAGTCTTCACAGCAAATAGAACTGCTTAAAGCAGAAATCACAGCTCCATCTGCTCTCACTAAAAACAGAAACACTGTATTATTCTCGCGTGGCAGCTCTAAGTTTGTTTGGCTGTTGTGGACTATAAAAAAAATCATTTTTGGGGGGTCTAAAAGGAGGCTGTGTTATGGATACAGAGCCGTATTTGTAAACCGAAGGGCCCACGCCCATGGATGTATCCCGTTCCCCGCACGCAAGCGCAGTGACACTCCTTCTGTCAAACATGGCTGTTCTTTGGAAGAAGGAAAAATGCTGAATTGTGTTGGCATACCTCGGGAAAGGCAGCAGACATGGCGAGATTGGCTGATTATTTTATGGTGGTTGGATACGACCAGGAGAAAGCCGGTAAGTGTTAGTTCATGGCGGCTGAACTGGGGTCAGTGTTTGGTGTTGTTGATGCTAGCAGCTTTAGCTTTAGCGTTAGCCACTCGGCTAATATCAGGCGAGACTGGAAACACTTTGTTTTCTCCCACTAACCGCCCAGATGTTTTACACCATCCAGAGGAGGGGGTGTATTCATACATCGAGCACACGCTTTGTGTTAAAGTCAGCTGTGGGTGTTTACTGAGCGGGTTGTGATATTTAACATGAAACATTTCTTTCTGTTGATTTTAAAATCTGTCACATCCTGTCCGTGTTGATCCTTTTCCCGTGGTCCAAAACAGCTAACGGGACGCGCTTGTACTCTGCTCACGTTTGATCATAAATGTTCAAATTTGAAATATTGGTCTATTGATTTCAGTAATAAAATGATTAATGTTCTGCTTTGAGTTTTTGGTTGCGTAATGTACGATGGTCTTGGATTGTGTGGCTGCAGTGCATGCGCCCAGATCCGGGTCTATTTTTACGCGCACCAGCCCCACACACTCCTCTCGCAGTCACTTTTTTTAACTGTGTGTTGTGTTTATTTTTCTCCCGATGAGTGTCCAACTTAATCTCGATGGGCGTAACAGTTATACAGCTGCGACGAAACGCAATCCTCGCGCCTCTTCCCCCTCCTCTTCCTCCCCACTGTTGTTCTGCAGTGGGACAGGAAGCCCCTCAAGCTTCCACTTTACATGTTGCGCCTCAGATCCAGCCTCACATTCCTTTCATCCAAGACAGGAAACAGCTTTGCACACATGTCCAATCATTTCTAGATGAAAACATGAAAACTGTTTTTGGGATGTTTGATAAATGGCTCTTTGCGCCTGCAATTTAAAGGATGCAGCATGAATCTAGTGTGATAAATAGCCTGATAAAAAGGGTATAATAATATAAATACATAAATTAAAGGCCAAGTGTTCCTTGAAATAATGCACATCACCTGCTGCTTCTTATAGCGGAGTACTAATTGTCTCGAGGACATGTCATACAAAATCCAATTTTTTTGCCATAAAATGCATTTTGTTGTGTACTTGTAGTCTCTAGGAGTGCAGAATAGTTTAATTTAATCCTTCCTGATGCTGCAAAGATATCCTAATATTCTGTTTGAGTCATATTTTTCAACTCATTCAATTTTCTCTATTGTGACGAAACTTATAAATAAGGTCTGGATTTACCAACTAACCAATTTGGTCGTCATCATTCCCCTCTGGCTCTGAGTCAGACTCTGGCTCCAACAAGTCAGGCTGGATGGAAAAGTCTCCCCTTGTTGACATATTTTAATTCATTTGTAAATAAAACATTTCTGCACTGCTGTATAGTTGTAAACCCCTCCAATCAAACTAAAATGGACCGGTCTGGAAGCTGGAGGGGGGCGGGGTGTGAAGTGCAAAGTTTGGATTTAAAGAGACAGCCTCAAAACGAGTTGATCTGAGACACACCTCAGAAAATGGGAGAAAGAGGGGCTTGTGGAGTTACAATAAGGAGAAATTCAACTGAATGAAATGTGGAAAAAATGGATTTATAAACATGATATGACTCTTTTAAGAGCACTTGACTGTGGCAGCCATCTTGAATTGGCTTGGCTCCAAAAATTAATCAGTATTAGATGCACATCCAATGATTACGTTCTGCAGATTTTATTAAAATTTGTCCAGTGGTTCATGGGATATTTTGGTAATGGAGAGGCACAGACGCAAACATGGGCAAAAGCTTTACTGACTTCCTTCACCTTGCAGCATCGGACAATTAAAAACATTCTGCTGCAAGTGACCATATTAAAGATCTTAGTCTCTTTTTGTGGCGTCCATCCAGCACCAAGTGTGTCAAAGAGGAGCCAGAGCAGCTGAATCCTCTTATTCACTAAATCATGCTACACACACTGCGTAAATGTTGTTCATTAGTGCTGTGGCTCCCAGCACTAACTGGCAAATTTATTTATTTTTAAATTTTTTTGCTCAAGGAATGAAATGTTCCTGGCATCATCAGAGAAGTCTGAATAGATTCTCATCCAGACCGTCCATGGATTAGACTGGGATATTGATTATTTGCTCTACAGATGATGAAGATGCCTGTAAAAGATATTTCTAAATTTCTGTCATCATAGATTGTGATTGATCATGGAGCTCTGACGGGCTTATGTCTCATCTGAAAGCCTCTCTGCAGGATAAAAACAACCTGCTTATTGCAACTGTAACACATTGATGTTATTATATTTTGTTGTATCTAAGCGTATTAGTGGTTGCTATGAGCTACATGTCTTCAAACATGTTGTTCATGCAGTTGTGCAAGTTATTCACATTTGGTTGTCTAGACCTCTGTCTTGCTCGTTAAATCAAACCAGGAATCCCTACTTGACTCATCACCGAGCCTCCTGCTCTGTTCTGGCTCTTGCTCCAGTGGCCTGACCCACTTCTTATTGTTAGATTACTATGGATGGATCAGTTGGAAATAATACTAAGCATGCAATCTGTTCGGTGTCGCCACAGTCTGAGGAAGCAGTTCACACTTTCTGTGATGAGGTGGCTTCCCTCCAGGTGACAGAAGATGCCGTGGAGGCAAGAATAAAAACAGGAAATTTGATTTGAACTAGTGAGGATAGTCATAAAATTAAAATATGGTTGTAATAATTTATTCCAACTCAGTTCTGTGTGGATTTCCTTGAAATTACTTGACCCATTTTCATTGATTGTTTTTTTTTGTCTTTAGGAGAATAAATGCCTTTTTAAATATGATACATGCATTTTCTATTTCTTTTTTCAAAACACAGGTTATGTGTCTCCTGTAACTTTTATGATATTTGTATTGGGAGAATAAAACATAACCTGTTTGGAAAAAAATACATGCAATAAAAGATTAACCTGAACCGTATCAAATGATAGGGTATGAGAGGTTACTCCAGTAGTTCTTCATATTTATTGAAATTATGAAATGCAGGTACGCTCTCAGTGTAAACAAAGCACTTGTCTGAACGAGCAGAAAACCATGTCGAAGCTTGAGCCACGTCCAACATTCATGTCTGCTGTTAGGTAAAGAAATACGGCGGATCGAGGAGAAGACGTTTATGTGAAAATAAAAAAATGGATCTTCTACTAGAAAACTAAAGGATGACAACAAATTTCAATCCATCTTCAATCTTGAATAGCGATAGTATGTAGTGCATCTAAACAAACTTGGTTTTGTTTTCTAGGAAAAACAGGTCAAACACACCTTGTTTTTAAGTGCTGTTTCATTTTCGATAGGCTTTTAAAACAATTTATTAACACAACAGCGTACCAACACATCAAAATTGTTTGACGTCTTCATCCCAAACAGTTCTCCCATAGACGTCACCATTTTTGTCCTACTTTCAGTAACTTTGGCTGTTTCTGTGTGTAAACAAGCACACCTGGTAGTTGGTTCAAAAACTTTGCTTAGAAAATAAAAAAATGCTTTGACTGATCTTTATGACGTCGTTAGGAGGACCAGACTGAAGTAATGTAAAAGAAACATAGACGTAAAAGAGGGGAGGGGATATGTCTCAAATTTACAGTTTATTGTTGAGGCTTAAACATATTGCTTAAACAGTTTGTTATTTAAAGGTTTTAAATATGTGAAAATGAAATGCAGAGTTAACAGGCAGCTTGACCTGTGAGGTAGATTCCTCAGCATGAAATCAGACCAGTCTGCTTCCCAGGGGGCCAATGTCATGATCCACAAACCATAAACCTTGGAATTATGTTCAGTATTGGAATGTGAAAACACTGACGCTGACTGATGGGTTCTATACTGAACCCACATTCTGTACTTCCCATTTTGCTGTAGGGTGCTGTTTCTCTTTATTGGCACAGCCGTATTTATCGTCTGGCATGTTGTTCATTATAAATTGCAATTTCACAAGTTTAAAAAAAAAATTATAATAAAAAATCTGACCAGCTGTTTTTCTTGCACAGTTTATTTAATGGATGTTACCACATTTTGTCGAATCAAATAGCTTTTGGAATGAGTTTTCCAGACACACTGTGCAATGTTTTTTGCAATGTGTGACTTTATGGCCCGGATCTTCTGGTCTAGATTTGGGGATTTGCTGTTATATCACAGCACAGAATTGCAAAAATAATAATAAAAAAAACAGGCATTCCAAAAGGCAAAATACTTCCATCTGCAGCTATCTAATAGCCTGATTGTGTCGGATGGGGGGTTGTAATTAATGAATGCCTTTTAAACATTCTTGTAATAGCTGTACAAAGGATAAGTTCATTCCAAGTTTTGCACGCCGTACCTTTTATGAATTGACTTTCTGTTAAAACTTCTCAAAGGGTGTTTGTTTGTTTTTTCTTCTGGCTGTCTTGGCACGCCCACAAGGAAAGTTCCTCGACAATAACGCAAACTTTTCTTAAACAGAAAGTTCATGGTTTGTGCTTTTGTCTGCTGCTTGCTCACAGTATTTTAACTTGCTGCAAACCCTACAAAAACATAGTAATTATGTGGGTGCTTCTGTGGTTTTTCCCAGTGTCAGACTCTTTAAAGTTGTATGCCTAACTTCATCTTGAGACTATTTCTTATGTTTAATTGTAAGCCATTAAGTGGTTTTCAAGCTCGTGTTGATCTGCACTGGTGGGGGTCCATAGTTTCATCCACCAGAACTTTTTTATTACTTGAAGTGTTTTGACTTGCAGTTCATTGGCTTCGGCTTGGATTTCTGGACGTAAAAAGAATGGTCTGATGATTTCTGCCCTTTAGTTTATCTGCACTTCACAGTCTGCAATAAAAAATGTACTTTTTATTGCAGGATTTTCAGATTGCACCATAACATTAATTTTTCATAGATAAGTTAATGCTTCTTAATTTAAGCTTGGAAATGTTTATTTTATTTTCCGTAGCACGGAAACGGCTGCACCGATCAACAGGAAATTTGGCAGGAATGTAGATGTGTCTGACCTACACTGCACCAGCTAACGGTTTTACAATTGACCCAATATTTGAGAGGGGGCTCCATCAAAACAGGGGGTGTCTGGACATACAAAAATAAGTATAACTTAAGAACTTTTCAGAGTTACAGATTATTATTACTTTTTTTTTTGTTGCTGTTGTTTAGCTTTGATGAAGAGCTATCTATTGGACCCACTAATGAGTGCCTCCCACCCTGTCAGACCCCCCCCCCCATCTGAAAAGGGTATGTCTGGACATACAAAAATGTTTAAAACTCAAAAACTATTCAATAAGAGCTTCAGATTTTTTTTGTTTTTTTAACTTTGATGAGGGACTATTCATTAGGCCTACCAATGAGCACCCCCACCCCATCTGGACCCCCACCCAAACAATAAATCTGTTCTGGTGACTTCTGAGTTCTGGTGTATTGGTGATTTGCGTATGTGCGTGGGTCATATATGCTACCGCTATGCAGTATCTAGTTTTCTCAACCAAAAACCCAGAAAACAACAAATAAAGACCACAGAACTGAATGATAACAAAATCTATTATGCATTGTATGAGCATGATGTAGCGGTTAGCACTGTTGCCGCATAGCAAAAAGGTCCAGAGTTGGATCCCAGTTTTTTTTATCTTGAAATGATTATTTATAATATTTTTTATGCAGTTTAGACACCAGTTAATGTCATTCATCTGATGCAGACTTTTTAAAATGATTAAGTCAAGCTGTGTATCTTCTTTTCATTATAAATAGAATCATACACATTTTAAATCATTGCTGGCCTTCCATTGTCTTAAACAAAACTTGTTGAAGTATTGTTTCTTGCTTTTTCTTAGAAAGCTAATTGGTAACTTTCTGACTCATTCTCAGTGCTCTTTATTGACTCTGTTTCTAATTAAGGACCTAGTGATAAATCTGATCTTTTTTATGAACCTCAGCTATATTTTGGAAGCTTGAGATTTTGGTTTTCTACTAAATATTTTAATCAGGAGGTTGTTAGTTAGACTATAAAATGTAATGGTGGTGAACCTCACTCCCCTTTGCTCAGCAGCCAAGAAAGCAAGAACTGTTTAAATATCTGACAGATTTCAGTGTAGATGAGCTCATTGCTGTACCATCAACTTGGTTTAAGATGAGTGACCATGTGACAGTAATAATAATATAATATGCAAGTTATTACTTAAATCTGACAAGATTAAACTTGGGAAGATTTAAACTTTTTAATTTCTCCATCATATATTGGAACAATAAATCTTCATCCTGCAGTAATTGTAAAATCATTAACTGTTTATTTTTGTTCTGTTGGTTTCCATTAATTATGCCCTCTGGCATAATTAAAGGACATACAAATTAAAGAAGAATGTAGTTGGAATTTGAAACCCTCGACCCAATATGACAGAACTATATTAAGTAATTTCTCTCTAGTGATCATGTTCCGTTTGTAGCAACCAACAAAAGAAAGTTTGGGCTTTCCATTTTCAACAAAGAGTATGCAACATGATTTGAATATAAAGATAGGAAGAGGAAAAGGTTGGAATTTTGCTTCTGTACTCCAGAAGTGACGAACTCTGATCTCCTTGAGCGTAATGGTGGAGTTCCTTCCAGTTCATTTAAATGAAAACCTGATATGAAGGGAATTTCCACAGACTTACAATACTGTATTCACCTCTGTCAATAAGGTGTTATACAGTCAGAGCATTGGGACATTTGTGGTAATGCAAATGATGCTAAAGTTCATGGCAGGAAACATGTTGTAATACCCGAATAGGATTAAATGTAAGATGCATCCAAATGTATTTAAAGCAGAGTTCTCCAATCCTAAACCTTGTGACCCACTGTCTTGAATATTTTAGATGTTTCCCTGCTTTAACAAACCTGACTGAAATGAATGAGTCATTGTCAGGATTCTGCTAAACTTGAAGACATTCCCAGCAGGTAATTTAGGTGCATTGAAGCAGGGACACCTTCAAAACAGGCCATAAATTTGCTGCTGAGCCACAAGGACCAGGGTTGAAGACCTCTGTGTTGAAGAAAGTATTGTAAAGCATTACATCATTGCTTTCAGTCAATCTGACCTTCATTGTCCTGATGGATTTTAGTGACTGTTTGGGTACAATATCTAGATCTTGATAATTTCAAAAAGGAATCTGAATGAGCTCAATTTATTTGAGTGACGAAAGGATATCATGAAATTGGGTAATTAACTCCAGTTCAATGCTTGTTAAAAGCTGAGGTAAAGAATCATCTCTTGTGAACCATTATTAAAAGTTTTATTTCCCTGGGGCTGCCACTCTTTGACTGACTGAATAATAGCTGTGATGTTGAATATTAGTGATCTCCACAGACTGTTAATCGTTTTTAGGAGATGAAAGTGGTTAAAAGATTACTTATTGTCCTTGATATTCTAAATCTGTGGTTAGTTGCATTTCAAATTGTAAACAGAGCTGCATGATTTTGTTCATTAGAAAATATGTAAGCTGTAAAAACTTAATCTCATATGAGTTGAAGATAAATTTCTCTGCAACCTCTTCAATCTGATGTATTTTTTTTCTTTATTCCTATGTTTTGACTTAATGGAAATTTCTCTCATTTTACATAGTTATCCTTCAGTTATCTTCTGAGCTGAAGCTTCCTGAATTAGATCTCCATGCTCTCTCATCTGCCATCAATCATCAGTTTGTTAATCTTTGGTACCATTTTGGCATGCAAACTAAAAACTCTCATCCTTTGCATATCATCTTAAGAGAACACTCACAACATTCAAGTTTCCTGATGATCTTACTCCTAAGGTCAAACTGGGGTTTCCTATGCTTTAATAATGATGTTAAATAGTATTTATTTGACAGATTCAGTTGTCCAACTGTTCTGTCCACAGAGAATGTTTGAATAATGTAGTTTTTTTTTCCTGTGTTGCATATTTGATCCACATCTGGAGCTTCTATATTCAACCCAAACCCTTTCAGAACCAGCAAAACTAACAAATCTATTAGTTATTATTTCTGTTCCAATAGTTAGTTAATTCAAATGTGACTTTTGTCTTTCTGCTCACATCTTGATATTGTGAAGAATAAAAGCAAATACCTGTAAACTTTTTCCAGAACAAAATCCACCTGTGTGCAAAACTGGGCCAAAAGCAGGCTAGTTGGTGACGTATGTATTATGTAAACTGGCAGGGTCCACTGGTGGCCTCTCCATATATGGAGAAGAAAAAGCATAGACTGATTTAATCAACAGTAACAGCAGCAAGATAAATCAGGAAGACAAATGGAACTTTTGTTTTTCCAGAAGGCGAAACATCTGCCCTAATCAAAAAAAAAGTCAAATAAATTTTCCTCTGTTGGTTTTCACTCGTCATTGAGAATATGCTAAGATCACACAATTTAGAAATAAATTATTTGGTTTATTCAGTCACAGTCAGATATGAGTGAGTGTATGAGTTTGGCAAAGTCACTGACTTTCAGTAATATCTC
Source organism: Cynodonichthys magdalenae (assembly GCA_031762555.1). NCBI lineage: Eukaryota > Metazoa > Chordata > Actinopteri > Cyprinodontiformes > Rivulidae > Cynodonichthys > Cynodonichthys magdalenae. The sequence continues at coordinate 2,039,423 of JARVJO010000164.1, read as the reverse complement.
AGGTCCCACTAGGATTACAGAGAAAGAGAAATTTAACTTACACTGCCTTTATATATATTTTAAAAACTTAAAATTTTAATTAACATTTGTGATTTTTAAAGTAGTTTTATATATGCCATGTAAGTCATTAGCTTAATAATAATAAAAAAACATGTTTTGTTGTACCAAAAAGCAGATGCCTCTGATAAACAGAGACCTCATCAATATGCTCATATCCAGTATGCAACTATCTGACTGCTACAGACTTCAATATACAATAGGACTGCACAATATTAGAAAAACTTGTGATATAATCATTTTTTGTTGGGTTAAACCCATATTTTCCTCATGTTCTTTTGTGTAAAGTAAGTCATAGTAAGCATCAGAGTGAGTTTGTTGTATTGACCAAATATATTAGCATGCAGAAAAAAATATAATGATCTATGGTTTATTGCAGTCCAAGCAGTACTTTGTGAGATATATATACAGGTAAAAGCCAGTCAATTAGAATATTTTGAAAAACTTGATTTATTTCAGTAATTGCATTCAAAAGGTGTAACTTGTACATCATATGAATTC
>JARVJO010000164.1:2004473-2038765 GCA_031762555.1 Cynodonichthys magdalenae | reverse complement strand
TATTCATTTCCTTTTTGCGAAATTTTAAAAATTCGCTCTAAATTCGAATTAAATTGGATGGAAACACGGCTACTGTCACGCTGTGGCCTTAAGCGAGATTGGTTCTTAATGTTTAATGTCTTCAGCCAAAAAAAAAAGTAATAAACAAACTTAATTTTGGACTTTACCTTGTGTCTTGCAGGCGGATGTGCAAATTAGCATGCTCCTTTTCAGGCCTGGGTTCTATTATCCGCGCCTATGGGGTCTTTTATAGTTAGCAGGGGGGTCGTGTTTGAAAGCGCGTCTTGTTTTAATACAAGAGAGCAGCTTTGTGGAATGTGAGCAATGCTGTCATTTATTTTCAGCTGTGGTTGAAAATTAGAACTTGGAAACCACTCATGTGCTTGTGATTTCAATTAGAAGAGCTGTAAAGACCCTGAAAACATGTAATGGTCAGACAGATTGGTGTCATGTAAGCACCATGCTGTGTTTGAACACTGTGCTTGAACATGCAGGTAAAACAAAACAAAGGTGCAGACGTTTTGCATTCTTTATGCAAAATGTTTTCTTTTCTCTCAGCGTTTGTTGTTTGCAGGGCTCTAGACTTTTTGCAGTGGTTGCACCAGTGTGCCTCACTTATTTTCTTAGGTGCACGAGCAAAAAGTTAGGTGCACCCAGCCTGTGTCTGAATGAAGGTATATTTCGGTATAACTGCTTTTTTTGTTTACAATAAAGTGTTGGGGGTTAAAAAAAACCCAAAATATTCACCGACACAATTTACAATTTATCACTGACGCTGCAGTCAAAGATGTTCTTCCTACTCATTTCTGGACTTTTGTAAATGTTTTCACTTTGAGGACCTGGTGGAATATCGAGTGATGTGGACATTTTTAAATGGACACAGGTGAACAGCGCAGGTTCTGCAATCAACAGGTGTGTGTCTGACTGAGAGCAGCACACCCAGTCAGCAAAGACAGAGAAGTGGAGTCGGGAGAGGAGAGGAAGGGCTTTTTAAGCTTTGGGGTGGGTGAGAGGGACATGTCTATTGGACATAATAAAAATACAAATTTATTACGAGACATTTTGGGGGTGGTTATTAAGAAATCAGTTGCATTGGTATCGCTGAAGATTGATTTTTTAATGTTTCTGGGTTTACATTTCTGTATAAATCTAAATATTTAAAACAGCCTCAAACTTTTGGACCGTGTGCACTCATTGACCAAGACGCAGCCACACTCAGTCCTTGGGGCCTCATCATGATTAATTGCTCACTTTTCACTACAGAGGTCTAGGTTTCAAGGACTTGTTGACAGCAGGCTTGAGGTACCGGATGGCTACAGCCTGAGGACCTTGTGTCAGTCTGAAGAGGTGTAGCTGTTCTTTTTCCTGTTAGTTGAAACAACAACATCCCTAACCTCCATTTAAATTGTGACTTAGTTGCGTTGCATGCAGCCTGCTTTGGAATTTGCTGGGTCATGGCTTCTGTTGAGCTAAGACTGTTGAAAAAAATGTCTAAAGCCACTAGAATAAATAACAGATAACATAAAAACAAGTCTTTGTATTTACTAATGCAGGGCAATTTTGCTTTTAAACGATTCTTTCAAGGTTGACTCTTGTGAAATACTACAACACGTGTACTTTTAAGCTATTATAATGAACTTTTTGTACTTACAAAAGTACACAACCTTGTAGACAGGCTTTTAGGTATTATTTTTGAAGAGAGCGTCAACGCTTTAAGCCAGAACCCCATCCAATTTACAAAGTTTACGTAAGCTTAAGAATTTACGTATATGTAAAATGCCATGAACAGACCAGGAGTGGAGATTGTGACATTAATGCACAACAACTACTGAAACTGTAAAATCACTACCAACCTCCTCTGTGTAAGTTGGAGCAATAATTCTTTATGTGTCTTCTTTTGCCTTCAGATACACTGCTTTACGAGGTTTATGAAATTTACGTAAAGTTACGGATGGACTGGGAGCCGAGATTGTGAAAACCTCTATCACTACCCACCTCTTCTATCCAAGTTGCCACAATTTATTTTCACATGTCTTACACGGCTTCATGTAAAATAATTGCGGCCACTCGCTCCGCCGCTTAGTTTGTGGAAGTTTACGAAATTTACAAAGAGTCTGGAAAAAAAAACCTCTCAGTGAACCTGAAGATCGGCACGGTGCCCTGAGGGCGACCTGAGGCATCGCCAGCTGAAAGAAGTGTCGTAAAACCAAACAGGGCATCATAATAACACCCCTAAATGCCTGATTGTAGTGGTTGCATGTTTTAGCAGCAACTTTAATTCTTAACCCTAACTTAGTAGATTTAGTGTCTGAACCTGACCTCTAAAAGAGGGAAATGAAAGCAGAAAGGAAGAAGCACTGACAGGCAACCTTGTTACCACAAGCCTAATATGGTGAAAAGCTGTGTGACATTAAAATAGTGATCATCCTTGTTCTTTATAAACATTTAGTGGGCATACAGTTTGTCTTCTTTGGCCATTAAATACGCATTTTTGTTCATAAATATTATATATTGAGTTACTTTATTGCAATGGCTGCCTCTGGTGTAGCAGAACTCTCCAAAAACCAAAAGACTCTTAAAGAACCATAATTATGTTAAATAAAAGCTTCCCTTCCTGTCCTCAAGTGAACACTTAAACCTTTGCTGCATGTGGTTTGTAAGCTCAGATTTTTAGTAATGTATTCCTTTTTCAGACGTTGCCTTTTGACCTTGAATTCCCATTTGTGCAAATTATAAACAAAAGAAATTATATGTCTGAGCAAAATTTTTAAGATATAAAAGCTTAAAAGTCCCATGTTGCGTCCTAGTAAAGAAATGTCCTCATAATGGTTTTTATTAAGTAAATTTTGTGTTATGCTGCTGTTCATTACCAGTAACTTTGTTGTAAATCAAAGAAAAATCCTATCATTTTAACTTGGTTGTTTAAAAAAATAAAATCATTTAAATTACGACCTTAATGGGGATGTTTTTGCTGAAATACTGAGAATTTTTGTTACGTTGTCTTTTTGTAGACCAAACACAAACACAAGTAGTAAATTGTTTCTGAGACAAAACCATACTTGTGCAACTTCTTTTAATGTCATTTGTTAAACAGTTTTTTGCTCTGCCTGATAAGAAGAAAATGTGTCCTGGCTGTCAACGAGAGAGTAAGAGTTTAAAATAACACTCAGATGAAGTCATTACTTCTGATAATACACTGCGACCAAGTACATATTGTGAAAGAGACCCTATCAAGCTGTTTTTGGATGGTAAATGAAGGGAAATTTTTCTCTAATTAGATAACATTTCTTTTTTATTAGCTGTGGAGATTGCTAAATAAGAATGTTGCGGTTATATATCAAGTCATAAATACATATGTTGACATGAACTGTTACTTGTAATTTTAGTAAAAGGTTTTGCGAGCCCCAGCCATATGGTGCCCTTTGGGAACCTATTAGGGAGTTGACTCAGTGGTAAAACAGTCAAGGTTCAGCCCTTTAAATCTGTGTAGTTATATAAAATTAATTTCACCTGCTGAAGTTCAGGATCCATCTGTTTTTCTCATAATTGTATGTTTAGATAGTTTTGTGTGTTACACTATTTATCGTTGTAGGATGTTGCCAACATAAGATTTTGCAGTGAGACCAGTACAGTTGGAGATTTCTGTTTCGGTTTGGCATTTTAGTTCAGTTTTTTATAATCTAAGAGTGTTTCCTCTGTAGTTAAATTTCATTTTGAAATAGAAACAAGTGGGACACAATAAATTGATTTGGGCAACTGATATTAACCATTATTCATATTGATTGTATAGCTGTAGATAATGTATTAAAATATTTTGATTTTATAAGTTATTTAGAGACTGATATTTAATGATATTTCTTGTGGATTCTTAAGTAATGGTCAGAATTTAACATTTTGCAGACATCATTAGTAAATATCAAAATCATTACTAATGCTTTTTTCAAAATCCTTGGCGCACATTCTCCGCATTGTTCCTCCACTGTCAGGAATCTTGAAGCTTGTTTTTAGGGAGTTCTTTTATATTTGAAAAGAAAGTGTCTATTAATATTTTTACACACCCAAAGTTTTAAAGGGTTTGGGTTTTACTGAACTTCTTGATTTTTAGAACTCTGGAACATCTCTGAGATCTTCCAACTAGATGCTTCATTGAAGCCTAATTAAAGTGCCATCAGATCTTTTACGTTGTGGTATTTTCTTGTTTTAGTTTGTTTTATAGTCTATTTTATTGTACTTGTTGATTTTTATGTGTGATGTGTTCTCTTAATTTATTTTATTGATGGTTGTTCCAGTTATTTTTAACTGGCTTGTTGTTTTAAAACAAGCTATAAAAAAATAAAACTGACACTGACAAAAAATAGTGGCTAAAAAACCTTAGCCTGCAATTTTTAGTAACTATTCCTTAAAGCTGCTTAAGCAAACCTATTAAGATGTGGAGACAAAAAGAAAGTGGGTGAAAATTTTCATTTTTGGCTTGAGAAATTAATTACGTGGGAAACAATTATTTAATGTCCAGTAGTTTTGAAACTTTGACAGATAAAGTAAAAATAAACACAATTTGCCTGGCCTTTATAATTTCTCCTTTATTAGCTGAATGTTTCCAGATGTCAGTATTATTAATCTGGTTGGTCAGTTACCCCTAGCACTGACTTCTGGGTGTTTGTTTTTATTTCAGGTTCAGGAGAGGGATGTGGAAAGATCATTCAGCGGTTCCCCAAGAAAGATTGGGAGGGGACAGCCTTTCCACAGGGGGTGGAAATGGTGAGTAAATTGCATTTTTTGTTGCCTCAAAAAAAAAAAAAAATAGTTGCCTTCTTTAGTTTGCCTCCTCCTCTGCTTGGTGACTGCGAGGGGTCTTTGACAGGAGGTCTGTTATCCTTACATGGACAATCCAATAGATAAAGAAATATTTTCTTATCTGGGTGGGAAAAACTGTCAGTCCCAAGGGCAACATTAGCAGCTAACAGGATCGTACTGCCCAGGACATTAGTGCCTGTGTTATATCTGTTGTTGTTCATTTATACTAACAGATAAACTTTTAGTGACTTAGCAGGCTGGTTTAGCATTTGATAAGGAAGCAATTAACAAACTGACTTTGTTTCAACACAACGTTACACTTGAGAATTTTTTAAAATGCTTTCAGTATCACCCAGACTTTGCTTTCATACAAATCATGTATTCTTTTTTAATCTTGTGTAGAATGATAGGTCAGAGATTTTTATTGAGGTAATTGATTCAGGAATTTTTTACCGTGAATATTTGTGATATATCTCCTGTTTGCTCCTTAAATTGAAATTATACTTGGACATTCCTTATGTCTTCATACTCTTATACCATCTTCTGATTATACTCTGATTATACTCTGATACAAAATAACTAGCCAGAATTGCTTGTCATGTTGTTTTAATAAGTGAAGGAAGTTAAACTGCTTGGCGTTATTATTGATCTGACACTATCATGGCGCACACATATACAGAACATCTTTGTTACTAAAATGAGTTGAAATATTTCAATTATTCGCTGTAATGCTCATTTTATGTCTCCTGGAATAAGAAAACTTGTATTACAGTCTACAGTTTGGTGTGACCTCGACTACTGTCCAGCTGGTCTTGTGCTTCACAAAAAGATTTAGACAAACTTCAGATACTTCAAAAAACTGCAAGATTAGCATTTGGTTGTAATTGTAGAACTAATGTTAATTTTATACATTAAAGCCTGCCATGGATAAACGTCAATGACAGACTTGCATATAGTCTTCCTCTTTTTATTTTACATAAAATTTGGATTTTGCATAAACCTTTTGGCCCTTTTCTCACAATTATTACCCACCTTCTAACAGACATGGTTTCAATACAAGACAAGCCTCTATTGTTATCCTCAGGCTACCTCTGCCCAGAACTAATGGTGAGTGGTGGTGCAGAGGTAAGAGAGATGAGTCTGTGATTGAAAGGTTGCCGGTTCAACTGCCCAGCCTCACTTTGGGCCCTTGAGCAAGACCCTTAACCCCTCAGCTGCTCCGGGGGCGCTGTAATTAGCAGCCCACTGCTCCACATGTGTGCTGGGTAAGATGCAGAGAATTAATTTCCCTACCAGGTGATTTCATTTCATTTCATTTATTGTTTATTTAAATAGGGACAAGTGTCAAGTATTAACAATACTATACACTACAACATTTATAGCCAAAGCTAACTTGCAATGTCCATCCCTAGATGGGCTTTTAGTAACATAAAATAAAAGTGTAAAATACAGATTACAAATAAAATAATCAATACATTGCATAAAAACAAACATAAAAAACTTATGCATGAAAAATTACAGTTCTGTATTGAACCATTTCTTACTGTAACATTTTACCTTCAGAAATAACATTTATTGATAATCCTATAAAATTTTTAAAAGATCTAAAAAATCTATTCATAATGAAACATTCAATTCATTAATTTAAGCCATTTAATTGAGTGTTTCTCTCTTTTGTGGGTGTGTATTGTATTATTTTTAAGCTGGTTGTTTTGCTTTGTGGTTATGTTGATTGATTTGTTTTAATGTGTTTTTTGTTTTGTTTTGTTTTGTTTTTGTTCGACCTCAAAAAGAATAGTCTCCGCTGAGGCAGAGAACAATTTGGGTCCTATAAATAAACAAATTATTAGGGATGCACCGATATAAAACTTTCAGCCGATATTTATATCAATAATATTTGTGTTATGGCCGATAACCAATATTTACCAATATTACACACAAATTATTTATATACATACATGCACAAATAAACTTGCTTTTTTTTGATACTGTAAAAAAATTACCAGACCGCTGACATGGCTGCACAGTGTCACCAACACTATTAAGATCAAACATACCGCTCGACCAACCATTTTCCCTCCCTAAGCAGAAACGCAAAACTTAAAATTAGGAAATAAATATCGGACGTTAGTATCGGCCCAGTTTTACTTATCGGACCGATACCAATATTCTAAAATATGACCAATATCGGGCAATACTGATGTTAATGCCGATATATCGTGCATCCCTACAAATTATTATTGCATGTAAGTTTAGAGCATATCTTTAGCAGTGGGATGCAGCAGACTTGCAAACTTTTTGATGTTAAATTAATGTATGTTTGTTGGTATTTTATATAATTAAGAAAACAGTAAAATAAATTTATGGGCTTTTAATGACTTAGTGGCATTTTAGACTTGCATACTGTATATGTTGTGAGAACTCAGCATGTGTAGTTTATTTACTTTTTTGTTTTTATTAGGATATCATCATCATACAGTTGCTCTTTCAAATTACATCTAAGCTGCGGCTGAAGATTTTACCCTTTGTGTGGTCAAAACATAGTTATTTGTTGTAGAAGGAGGGGTATTTATAGGTCAGTTTAGAACAAATAAGGGTGTTATTTTGGCTTAAATGAACTTTTTGTGAATTAGTGGTTTGAATGGTATGCAGGCATCTTCCTCTGTAACCCACTTGAGTCTGGCGGTGGTCATAAAAATGTCTTGTTGTGTGTGTGAGGGCTTGGAGACAACAGTGGTGTGTCATACAACAGACGGCTCTTCTTAAACTTGACGAACAGTAATAGTGACAACTAAAGCGATAAAAATGTGATAATTAGGGAGTGATCTGTGTGGGATATTTTTAAAATGAGGTCAAAACTATTTTTCTTTTAATTGACAGAGGAATGAATCAGAGTGGCGCCATTCACTCAGCATCATCTCTTAAATATCTTGTTATGGTTTTTCTCTAAATATAGAACAAGTGCAACAAGTTTAGCCAAATCAGTTAGCTTAGTGTTTCCAGATGTAATTGCGGAGGATTGCACACAATTTTAGATGGGTGTGATATCTCTTTTGTCCCCCTCTTGTTAAAGTTGTCCCAACTGTGCCTCTTCTTAGACATTGTGCAAAGACGATTAGAGAGATGATTTTTGAGTTTAACTTGTTGAAACTGATTTGCTTTTGCTATAATTATTTGTGCAATAAAATTAGAACCTACTGAACATGCGTTTCATATGACAAAACTTTAATTTTCTTTACGAACCCAGAGGAATAAGCAAAATCAGGAAAGATGAGCTTGCTTCAGAAATTTGCTTTGCTCCTTTAGTGGTTCGGACAAAATTTGGTCTAACGCCAAATGACTGAAATTCCAACTTTGAAGCTTTAATGATGATACACCATAGTGTTTAACAGACCCTCTTAGCAATTTGCATTTTGGCTCTGTTTGGGGCTGGTATGTAAGCCATTATTATTTGCAGATTTTCTCCTCTCCATGAAAAAGAAAATGACTCTTTTTACAAACACATCTGTAGAAAACAGTTGATGAAGCTGAGCACGAAAAGCATTTTGCGGTCACAACAGGCCCCCAGCAAACTAAATAACCACAGATGAGGAATGCACCAAGAAAAAGCGTTTACAACATGAGCTCGGAAAAATGTGGTTCTAATCTTTTCAGGCAAGTGATGATAGGATCCAGCTCAAATCCTCATCTGTTCTTGATGAGCCAGGTCTGTAGATGGAGGTCAGTGCTTTGTGCACCTAGTAAATTTCCGTCGGGTCGCTCGCATCAAGGCAGACGCTTGTGTACAGTAAATGGTTCTGAAAGCGGTACCATGATGCTGCCATGTAGGACATTGTTAATGTGCAAATTCCATCAAATTAAAATGATGCTGCTAAATGAGATGTAGATTTTTATAATGATGAGTATAGTTGGGAAAAGGTATTGAGCCGACAATCACATCCTCCTTCTCTCATCTTTATTCTTACAATCCCTTCTATGTGTTTAATGCACATAATGTGGCAGACAAATTGTGGTTTATCGACATAATTAGACATAATATGACTAAAATTGTTAAATTTAATAGGTACAAAAATACAAATGATCATGCTTGATCCTTATTTAACCCTTTATGATGCTTAGAATTAATATGTGTTTGACTAATGGTCACATTTTGAGTTATTGCTTATTCTGGCTTCACGGTATGACAAAAACATGAGACAAATTTTATAAGAGCAAAATCAGTTGCAACAAACCCACATTGTCCTCGCTTCTCCCGTTTGTGTGTTTGTGTCGTGCTCCTCTCAACGCTCTTTGTACTTTTTGTATTTAACCGTTCTCTTCTAAAATGTGTGTGAACATTAGGACCAGCAGGACATTACCCAGATGGAAATTTTCTAAATTTTTTGCAGGCCAGTACTGAATTTGTTTGCCAGTTGCTGATTTCATTGTTATTTTGTTAAATTATTTGAAATCTAACAAGATTTGCCACTTTCTGATCCTCTGTTGCAGCTGGGTTTTTTTTGTGCCACATGACATGAACTCAGCAGAATTCCTGGAATTACTTTTGTTTCATGCTATTTATTTGCTCTGTTTACTTGTTTAATTAGAAGCAGCTTTTGTTTAATATGTGACGCATGTGACTCTTCATAACATCCTCTGCTTGCAGACAACTTGTGTTTTTTTTTTTTTTGGTCTTTCTGCTGTTTCATTATTTCAGACTAAACGGGCTGTATTCATTTTAGGTTTAGTCTACTGTAAGAAAGTCATTAGTTTGTTACAGTTATTGGAGAAAAGTCAGCCAACATCTGTTAAAAGTATTTCTGAGTCCTAGAACATTCAAAGGACATTTAGTCTTAAATTTATATTCTAAATAATACGGTAAAATAACCAACCCAAATTGTTTTTCTCAAAAACAAACTTAAGAATTTCTGCCTGCATTTAAGATCACTAATCAGTTGGTAAATTTCTTTTTTTTCCAACATAATATGAACACATAATTGTTTTGCTTTTGTTTTTTTGCACAAAACAAAATACAAACTACAGCTTCTTTTTATTTAATTGTTGTTAATTGTATCACAAAAGCAGAAAGCAGTCCTGTCTTGCTGATACAACAATAAAACGAGACAAATCCTAGTGGGAGAAGTTACTACATATAAAATTGCATTTTATTATTGTTTTTTTTCTTCATTCATTTTAAAGCGCTTTTATTAACAGGATTTAAGCATTTGTCAGTTGGAAAATATGCTTTTATGGAGCAAACCATATCTCATTAAAATCAATATAATCCTGACTACATGCCATGACAGTGAAATAGAATTTTAGATAAGAAACTAATTCAGAGAATAAAAAGTATCCCACAGCCTGTAATTAAAATGATCATCAGCTGAAAATGATACGTCTGTGTCAAGGCTTGGCTTGTAGTTGAATTTGTGTGTTTGCTCTGGGAGAAGACAGATAGATGCCTTGAAAGTTACGCCCGAGAGGTCAAACACATTCCATAGCACCACAGAGTTCAGTGTTGAACATGAAGGTCAGTCCATTACATGCACCCTGCAGACAACGTTCCGTCAACAGGCTCATTCCTGCAGTCTCCACTGAAGTCATAATTCCAAGCTGAAAAACAAAATGTCTCTGGAGATATACCCTCATATCGGTCTTGTTTGATCATGTGTCAGACTAAAGCAACGTGTACTGTAATATGTGTAAAATGTGCAACACGTGTTAGTTAGTCTCGATACACGTTACACTGAAAAGTGTATCAAGAATTTTGCCTTTGCTGGAACTTAAACCCTCTTTTCTTTAAGTGTATTTTATGTTAAAGGTTAATGAAGCAGGTGATTTGGTGCTGAAGTGGTTTATCATTAAGTTAATGAATCAATCTAGTAAACTGATTACGACCAATACAAAGGGTTTTATTTTTAAATAAATAGAAATCAGCTTGAAATAAGTTCCAAGCTTTACTGTGTGAAAATTTTTTATTCAATTTAGAATATTTGAGTATTTTTGATAAACTGATTGGAATTTTTTTATCTTGACCTCGATATTTTTTTCCTTTTCTATGCTCATTCATTTTAAGGACTAGGTCAAATTCCTGTTTGTGTAAAAAGACAAATGACAGATCATTATTCTTTTTGTGGCACAGCAGTAATTTGGTATAATTTTAGTAACTTTACATATTTACTGGTTAGGTTAAATTTTATTATAATTACCTAGGAATGGTTAGGGATGTGTGGTTTGGATATTTTTTTAAGCGTCTTGGTCAGAAGTTTGTGATTGATGAGACCATTGAGATAAATTCAAAAGACATGTTTATGTATAAACTTTTATCTGTTGAATACTGTCCCACCTTGATGATTTCTTTCAGGTGTTAATGATTGTAGGTCACCTGTCCTCACCTTTTAAAAGGTTGTAGTTTTATGAGTCACAGTTAACAGCCTTTAAAATAATCCTCAGTGACCTCTGCTATGGTCAAGGTCATCACTTGGATTCTCTCTTTCATGAATTGTTCCTTCAACTAGAACTAGACAGATTGATCAGTTGGTCAATTGGTAAATTGACTAGACCGGTTTTTACCATTTCTATGTAATCAGCACTGTCCATGGCTGAAATTGAAAGTCTCCTCATTTGGTAGAACAGTGTTAATATGTCTCCTTTGTACCTGTTGAAAAACACAAATTGGTCAACCTTTATTTCAGACAATTTACATTTGTATTTGATTGTTTGTTAATGAAGAAACGGGTAAAGAGGGTATTTGCAGAGTGATGGCATAAGCCAGTGGTTCCCAACTTATTTTCCTCAATGCCCCCCCTTCTTACTTCCAAGCCAAGCTGGCCCCCTCTCAATCCCTCACTGCTCCCCACCTCTTAAAAAGACCCATTCAAGCTTTGTTTTATTTTTTAATTTATGTTTTTTTTATTCTGTGCATGTGTACCAATAATTCAGGAGTGAAATGCATGAAAAGGACAGTCTGATTGACCAAAACACTGATTCTGTGTGGTATTTTACAGTCCCTTCCAGTTATAGTTCAAGTTTTTTTCCTGTAATTTACTTTTTTTTTGCTTTTACTGACATAACCATGTTTCATTTATTGGATTTTTTAAAGGAAATTCATTTTATTGGACAGTCTCATGTAACAAAAAAGGGATAAAAATGAATTTACCAAAAAGATGATTACATCTCCGGGATTTAAAAAATGCATTGAACCCCCTTCAGATGTTTTGTCATAAAGTTTAAAAAGTCTTTGTTAGAATCCAGCTGTTTTGTTGAAGGAATGTGATCTGCTGTGATCAATTGTAAATAATTGTGTCATTTCACATTTGAGTCTTCTCTCCTGTGTAAAACTTTGGCTTTTTGAACTCCTCCCTTTTCCCCCAAATCCCAGCTGTAATGAGGAACGTTGTTCTCACATCCTGGAACTATGCTTGAGGTATTTAGAAAATGTGTTATCTGCGGGTGTCTTGTCTTCATGTGCATACGTGCACTTGGCAGAACTACAAATATAGAAAAATTTAAAGGAACTTAAAGACATGTTGTCTAGAGATAAAATAATACTTCAGAACTTGAGGTCAATCTCAATGTTCTTGAAAGAGGACTTGGCCTTTCTGTTGCAAGGAGTCATGTATGTGTCATTGTTCTCCCAGTAAATTGGATAAGCAAATCATGACCAAGCTTAAATGGATCATTCACAATCAGAAGCTTTGTTTAGTCAGGTTTTAGGCTCTGTTCCAAACCACAGAATGCAGCCTAATTGTTTCCCTTTTTAGACTGACTCAAGTGACCATAGTTTGACGTGTCACACAGCACGTCGGTCCCATGGTCTTTGTATGAGAGAAAAACTAAACAGTGCATTCCACACTGAAGGAAACCATTCCAACCGTGGAGAGAATGGGATCATGTGTTTGTCAGGAAGATCCACAGATGAGTAATCAATGGTTTATGTGCCAGTGAAGCTAAACACATCAGGAAACAAAGCTGGAGCTGTCAAACAGTTAGGAATTTCCATGCTTTAAAAGCTAATCAGGGAAACGGGGAATACACAGGATGAAATTAAGCTCCAGTACACTAGAGACTGCACACACACCAACTAAAGCTGATTTTTAAGCTTGCACTGCTTTCCATAAAATGGCATTAACAGAGTGAGATGGTGTAATGTCTCTCCTGCATTATTTAACAATAACATCCTTTCTAAATTGGACTAAGGAAAATTTACAGAATGGATTGCTTTTCAGTGTTGCACAATACTAAAACTACTATAGTCACATTATTGAAAATGCATTTAATTTAGCTTTTGATAAGTTGTTTCCAGTGAATTACATAAATTACTTAGATTTTCTTACAAAACAGTCCAAACCTACATAATTTATGAACATTAAACATGTTATCTAAAACCTCCTTGTCTGCTCTACAGTATATGCTCTGCTGTTTTTTTCATGCAACTGCTGGACTAGCTGCACAAAGTACTTGTGAGAAGTCTATTCAGTAAGAGAACCTAAGCAGTACCAACAGACAGCCTTCAAAATTCAAAATTTTTGTAGTAAGCGTCTTGGTGGTAGCAACCATTTTTTTGAACAACTCTGATAGCTCTGTGTTGCATATTTAATGTGAGAAGTTTTATTTCCTGTTTACCTCTTTATGAACAGGTTAAGTATCCAAAAGATTAATACAAATATACAGTAGAAGTTAAAGATATAGTTATGGCAATTGCTCAGTTTTTTACAGATTGAAGAAAAACACTGGAAGTCGTAAACATATGTTGTTATTATTGTTATTTACCTTTATTTAACCACACAAATCCCATTAAGATCACAGATCTCTTTTGCAAGGGAGGCCTGGGCCTGAAGGCAGCCTAAAGCATGCAGCAGGCTGCATCCAAACTGCCGAAATCAGATCGGATTGTCGCAGTTTCATGACCAAAATTGCGTCATTTTGTTTGCATTGTCAACATTTCGGCACCTTCTTGTCGCAACCTGCGGGCTGAAATTTTTTACCCACCTCCACATAAGAAACCTATTGTGTGATTGGTCAGAAGTTCGTGGGAGTGTTTGTTCGCTCAGACACTGCATTTTGCTTCAATTGCTGACTTAAAAAAAGACCTACTCGCTTTCATAAGCTGACTGTTGTAGACTACCTGGAAGCAGACATTTATAAAGATAGTCAAACGGCAAAAAGCTCATGGATGGAGATAAAACAAGATGTTGTGCGTGGAGGAATCTGTCTGATAAAAACTGTGGAGCTTGAACCGTGACAGATTTGTGCACAAGTAACACTCTCTGATTTTTTTTCTGCATTGTAAACTCCAGTGAGAAAGAAACCCCATGCAGTGACGTATACCACAGCGGGAGGGGTTTCCTAGGAGCTTGGCACAGTGTGTCTCGGGCTATGAAAGGTGTGTGCGAAAACGAATGACGAAAAACCATGTGACAGCACGTCGTCCAGTCGGCTGACAAGCGACCATACTGAAGCCTTAACATACATTTTTTGGGTCTGTGGAAGAAAATCCATGCAAGCACAAGAAGAACATGCAAACTCGGCACAGAAAGACCCTTGGTCCGAACCAGGGATTGAACCACAGGACCTTCTTGCTGCAAGGCATTAGTGCTAACCACTAAGCTTATGCGCTGTTCATATAGTAGGTCGGGGTTTCTGATACATCTACTTATCATGTACATTTCCTCCCTCAAAGAGCTGCTTGACTCCAGACATCTCTATTAAATATCAAAACATCAATAATGGAAAGCAAATAGAAAATCCCCTACTTGCTTCAAACACTTTGGCTAGTAACTGGTGACATCACTGTAGAATATTAGCTCTTAATTGCCTAAATTAAGACATCAATCAGACACTGTAACAGTGTTGGATGTATGCAGACTTCAGAGACAACTTAAGGATTCTTATTAGGCACTGAAACATGTAGTTTGTTGTAGTGGGTCTGTTTGTGCCATCTCAAATAGGAAACAACACGCACTGCTTTATGTCAAGTTTGTTATTTCAGAAACTGGCATTGACTTGGGATGGATATTTGAATTCTCAAAAGGAAAAATATTGACATGTTTTGCCCTGATTGTACCCACTGACAGATTACTAAGTTGGTGCAGTGATACATTCCGTTACTGTTATTCATTGATATTTTAGCCATTATCATGAATGATAATGTGGGCTCTAAAGATGATTGTCTAAGGCATTCATCCAACACTGCTACTCCCTTTTGGATTTAAACCGATGTGTCTTCAGTAGAGTCTTTTTGTAGCAAGTGTATAGAATGTTTTTACAATAAAACTACTCTTACTGTTCAAAGTCCATCTTTTTTTTTTGTCCAAACAAATAATTTATCTTATAACTTCCTTTACCAAGTTTAAGACCCTGTTATACTATAACATTTAAGATAACTTGTGCCATTTTGTTAAAATTTTGTTGTGACTAAATTACTATATAGGTTACGTATTTGTTCACCTCATTAGCATTGCAGTATGTATTTGTCCAAAAGTGGTCTTCAGTAAATTTTTTTATTCCATCTTCAGTGAAGATATCTTTAGTGTTGGGCAAATTTTTCACAAGTTGGCATAAGTTGTCTGAAACATTATAGTGTGACCGGGCCTTTACCACCATCAAGACTCTTATTTCTTAAAGGTTGTACCATCCCAACCTGCCAGTCAAACATGGGGTTGTGAAAACTTTCACATGTGGTGTTCCATTCAAACTTCTGACTTTTTATCTGGATGAATTTTCGGCATAAACACAAAACCACTCAATCATCTATAAAAGTAACTCAGAAACTAGGTTAGTAGAACTTTACCACATCTCTGTTTTATAAGGATGCAGTTCAAGGAGAAAACTTCTGTTTTTCAAAGCCAGTAGGACAGATGTGTTGACTGTACTATAACCATTAGGTGGATTTATACAAAATATTATTAAAGAATGAATATATTATATGTATTTAAAACATGTTCCTGACAAACATGAAGCGGTTATACTTCTAATTGGGCTCATTATTTTCTCTTTAGTCATATGGCCACTTTGTATTGTCCTGTCTAGCCCATCTGTGAGATGTAGAGGTAATTTTGAAAGTCTGCTAAGTTGTGAAGACTTAAAGAAATGTTTTCCATGTGTTCAATCTGTCACATTCTATTTGGTTGATCTGTGAAAACCTCAAAGCACAATATTATTTATCCCTCTTAACATGTTGTAGTTACACCCAATGAGAAATTTTGTGTTAAAAGCCTTTTATTGGCAAATATAAAGTACTCATTAGACCTTTCTGTGTTTCTACTTGTTGTTCTCGGATTTACATTTATTCCTCACTCTACAAATGTGCAGTCACTAAAGGAACAAAATTTGTGGTTTGATATTAGCTTACCAAATGCAGAAGTGATAACAAAACTTGTAGTGAGCACCGTAACTCAGCGAAGGCCCCCAGAATGGAGGAAGCACCTGTTCCCCAGACATTATGTTACTGTGCTCAGAAGGGTTCAGCAGTCTGACACATACAAGACTAGGGACAAAGCTGTTTACACTGCTCTTTCATGCATCACTCCATGTGCTCATAAGTTTGTTTTGATGTTTTGTGCTTGTCTTTTTATAGACTAAATAAAACAACATTACATGGAAGGTAAATATAAAAAAAAGTTACAATGTCCTTCTTAAATGTTTTACTAAGATTTTTTCTGACTTTGGCACCCCTACCGATCCTGTCAGAAAACACAGGAATAAACGCCACAAATTTTGACCTGATAACACAAGGAATGTTCAATCAGAAAAAAAACAGAGGCCTTTCTTTAAGCTCTTTTTAATTTTTTTTCTTACATTGCTTAAAAGTACAAATCTTTTGCTTGTTATGGTATCTTCAACAAAAACTGGGTTCTCGAAGGTCACACGCACATCTGCCAGTGGTCGAGGTGTGAAGGCCAGCTGTGACCTTGGTGAGGCTGCATTAATGATTCACAGTGAGATATTTGTGAAAAAGTTTCCTAATCTAAGAGTTAAAAGCACAAAACGTAAATAATGGTAGAATATTTTACACTGTAGTTTTTTGTCCTACCGTAGTGTTCACAAGTGTCACAATCAGAAAAGGCTGTTATTTTCCATTGGTGTCTGTTTTCATTTGGCACATTGATCATTATATAAAGATTGGCAGAAATATAATACTGTCTGTAACTCTTTTACACTTTGCTTGTTATTAACTTGAATTTTAACTTTCCATATCCTGTTGTGTCACAGTTTTTAAAGGCTGCTTCCCAGGTGGGACATAGTACAGTTTAAAAGAATTATTGTCTACTTGTAAATTGAAGTTTAAGTTATGGCGATGTTGTTCAGATTGTCTTTTGGGAACAGCTAATTAAACCAAAGTGTGTTTGATATTAGACTTGACATAAACACGAAACTCATGGTGATTTCAAGGCTTTGGCATGTATTTTATGTTTATAACTAAAGTAAGACCTATAAAATGTTGACAAGCTGTGGTAATTTGAGTAGCATGAAGCTGCCTCCTTGTGCAAAACACACTGGGTTGGGTTGCTTTTTTATGCTTTTTATGTCTTGCACAGTTAATCCCTCAAATGTTTTTGCATCATTTTGGACAAAGTCTTCCCCAGCATTGGGAAAATTTATTAGTTACCATTTGTTTTTGTACTTTTCAACAGTTTTTAATAGCAGTTTTGTCATTAAAATCTATTTGGGAAAATCCATGGAGTTTTTTTTTTGATCCTTAAAGGGTTTTTTCTGCTCTTGTGTGCATTTCAAAGAGGATTTCACCCCCACATACACATCCACCTCCCCCCAGTTAGGATTCAACCCAATCGTGTTTAAATGATAGGGTGTTGTATTGACCTACTTTTGCAAATTTTAGTGGTATGTTTTAGGGTTTGTGACACCTCACTCCCCACAATGCTAACAAAGAAGTGTCACTTTGAGTTGGGTTGGATGGAAAGTGTGGGCATGTGCAATCCCCTATAGGAGCTTTTATTATTTCCCCTTGTCTACAAGCTTCATGGGGAAAGTGAAAACATCTTTTTGTTTATACTCTTTTTAGTAATAAAGTATTTGTTCTAAAGTTGAAAAAATCTCTCTAAAATATTTATAAATTTGGGGGGGAAGAGGGATTTTGCTGGTGGACTGCATTGCATCAAGAAGCGAGACTTTTAGGGGGTTTTTTTCTGTTTTTCTTGTGTTACATTTCCTACACATATGGTATTTATGAAGCTTAAAATTTGGTATACAATACTGTTTGCATATGGTAGATTACTTTTCACTGCCAGACAAGATGTTTTTTTTTTTCTTTTTTAGATTGCGGTCATCTAAAAATATCCCTAAAATGAACCATATGTCTCCAATGTTGCATAACAGACATATTAAGAAACCAAAAATGTTGGTGACAGCAGGGGAGCAGAGCTGAAGGATTGGTACCTCAGAGCTTTCTGTCATCAGTTTTAAGCTACGGTGCAATAACCTAAATCTCTCTAGTGACTGAATAGGATTAAAATTATGGTACTATTATGGTCTGGTTGTTGACAGTTTGGTTTCTTATAATCGTCACGCTGACCTTGGCAGATGGAGCCAAGTTTGAGGGAAACAAGCGCATGCACGTTTGTGCGCCAAACCACTCGACTGGAACAGAAATCTCTGCTTGTTTTGTCCGCTGCTCATCCTGCAGCACGCCATTGACCTTTTCACCCCCATCCAGTCCCCCCTCTGGCCCCCTTGACACCTCGTACTGCACTTTCCGTCATTGTGTTGTCTTCCTGGCATGCAACATTTCCATATATATGATTAAAGAACAAGCGGGAGGACGCAGGCTCGTGGAAGAACACGTTCTAGTGCATCTGGTGCACTTTTTCATCCAACACTGGCACTCCTTCTAAATTCATGCTCCACTTACAGTTTATTGTTCTTGGAAGGTCTTTTTTTCTTCTTTCAACCCTCTGAAAACACCTGCTCAAGATTTGAAATTCTATTTTTTTGGGGGGTGGGGGGCTTACAAATATTTTATATTTTCAGTCTGTGCTGTACAGATTTTTCATTCTGTGCACAAAAATGTGTGTTTTAGTCTCAAAGTGTCTCGCTAATAATCAAATCTGAGGAGACAGAAAACATGTTAAGAACTTCAGTGGTTGCTCCCACTTGGATTGTAACTCAACCGAGTTATAAAATAAGACTCTCTTTAAAAGATTTGCGGGATTGGGCTCATTTGCAGTAACGGGAACTCTTTAGAGGTTTTATGATCCTTCAGACTGTGTTTGTATTTCCCCCAGTACTCAACTCATGTGGTGGTCATAAACAAAACACTTTTTAAACTAAACCTTTTCCCAGTATTGTGTCATAATGGATAACTTCAAAAGTAACGTTGAAGACCTTAGATATTGTTGCCTCTTTTTTTAGTCCTGAGTAATCAGCAGTGGTTGCTGCCTCGATCGTAGCCAGCCTGCTCCGGCTTGAGCAAGTATTAATGTGCAGTCACAGTGTAAGAATGTCAGCCAGTCCTGTTCAGGCAAAACCTCTGTGACCTTTTTTTTTTTTTAATTGGTGCCTGCTTGTTCCTATGCTTAATGCATCAGACTGCATATCCAGTGGCACTGGCTAAGTTGGTGAATAGCGCTGTTGGGAGTCAGCCTTGCTGAAGTGCAACACATTCAGAGAGTTCAGCTGGAGGGCAACAGTTCAGTCTGCTTTGACAGCAGTACGACGAGTGTTACCAGAACTCCTTTGTCATTTGACTAAAGTCTAATTTGGGAACAGGAGATGCCCTTTCACTCTGCGGTGTTTCTGTGGGCCGAGTATAGGCTAGGTTTCCTACGTGCTGACCTTTGCATTGGCTTCACAGCAGCAGACTTTGTCATGCTACAGGTGAATGTGAAACATAGATCATGTTTGATGCCATCACTGTTATTTCGTTTTCTCTTCTCTTGGCTCTAACCTCTTTGTTCATGACTTTCACAATGAGCACATTGCACAGCTTACCTTTTTATGAGGGCTTCACTGATCAGTGTTTTGTCAGTTCTGATTTCCAATTTATGAAAATTAGATTTTGAATTTGGCCAATTTTGTTTTCTTTCTAAGAACTACAAAGGATGTAGTAGAAATAAAACCTGACAAGCATAGACTGTACTGTGCATTTTTTTATCTTGTTGGTTTTTTATCCTTTGAAACATACAAATAATCATATATTTTTTAAGGTTTGAAAAATAACTTTGGTTTATAGTGTTGGTGTGTTGGATTGAAAAATCCTTTATTCTTTTTTTATTGTAACTATATGCATGACAGCTTATAACATGATAACAGCAATAATTGTAATTTCCCCTTGGGATCAATAAAGTATAATTCAATTCAATTTAATTCAATTCAAACCAAATAAACTGTATTTACATTTGACAACCTGCTTTCAAATTATTTGTCTCACTCAGAAAGCTGGAAGTGAAGACGTCACTTGTTTACGCGTCAGCTGGAGCTTAAATGAAAACCTTGAGTCTGTTTAACCGAGGAGTAAACTGAGCTGCAGACAGACCTCTGTAGAAAAATAGTTTTCTACTTTTCTCACCTCTTGTGCATCTTACTTCATTTTTAGGCATCTTACAAATACTGTATATATACAGTTCGGTAAATTTGCGTTCTTCAGTAATAACTTCCTTGTCGCTAAACTTGAGGAAATTTCAGATCGTTAATTGCTGCTTAACTTTAACACATTTGCGCAAAAATAAAACTTTTTGATTTTAGTGTTTTGAATTGTCACCAGTCAAGCTGAAATTGATTTCAGTCCTCAGTCAATTAATTGGTGCATCCTTACTCTTGAAAAATATCATTAATTAGTTTTCATTGTTTGCTTGTGTAAAACCTCATGTTTTATCCATTCTGCTTCCTGCCTTAAGAACATGACGTGTTTGTTTTTCCACAGGATTCTGTTTGTGTCTAAATACCAAGTGACACACTTTCCTAAGGTGGATGTTTTTGGCTTAAGCGTGTGTTCTTTGTTTATACACACAACTGTTCATATTTATCTTCAAAGTAACATTTTCAGAAAGAATCAGCTTCTCAGAGATTGGCCTACTTTTTTGCAAAGTTTACATAAAACCAAGATACAGTCTGAGTTCAACAAAGCACTCAGTCTGCTTCAAATTCTTCTTTCTCAAGCACACACTTAACACGTCTCATAAAGAATGTGTGCTTTGTTGTTTTCTGTGCTAAAACTTAGGAGAATCACATTTTTGCATAAAAAACAAGTTAAAACATAAATGTTCTGCATTTCTGACTCTTATTTTTCACCTGTTTTGACACCTGTTATGATGAGCCATAATTTCTTTGTAAAATATGAATTAAAGTTACTTAGAGGACTGAGACACCTGACAACAGTCAAGATTGCTGGAATCTAAAAAAGTGTCTTTTGAGTAATTTTCCATTCTTTACGTATCTTTCCACAAGCCCACAGGTAAGTAAACAGATTTAACAACGTGCAGCTCAGTTCATTAGAATTTCTCATCATGCCTTCATGTGTTGTCAGCCCTGCAGAGACACACACGTTGTAGAAATATAGCATTCAAATGTGCAGACACAAACACACACACAGGATGTTATATCTCTTGTGATCTTCAGAGCTATGCAGTCCCAAATGTGTTTATCTCTTTAATGACAACAATGAATGGCATAGTTGGAATAGTTTGGGAATAGCTCCGTGTTTTCCGCACTTGTCCTTGGATCCTGTCTGGCCAACACACACACACACACGCCCATAAACACACACACACACACACACAAATGCACGCACCTCGCAACAATGCAAGTTTAGCAGATTTCCTGTAGACTATTGTATCTGCAGGGAGATGGTGGCATCCTGGTCCAAACCTCCAGACGGAACAAGCCAGACCGCCCCCTCCCCCCCGCCCACTTCTTTCTTTCCTCACTTCCTCTTTCCTGCACGCCTTCTCCGCTTCAACATCTTCCTCCTCTGCTGCTGCTGCTGCTGTTTTTCTCCACCTGAGACACTTCCTCGTCCCTTCATTTACTCATTAATCCATCTGTTTTTCCACCACACGCCTTTATTTAACCCCGTCCCCTCTCTAGCGCCGCTGTGTTCGACCTCAAGTTTAATCACCATTTTTAAAGCCAATTAAGCTTCCACCCAAAACGGAAACCAACCAGACTACATTCGCCTCTGATTCATTCATTACTCTTTAAAATAAATGTTTTTATCCGCCATTTTTATTTTATTGTATGTTGCTCAGAATAACAGGTTTTTTTCTCACACTGCAGATGTTTTGTGTGAGCTTTAGAAATGAGTCATGCTGTTGCTTTGGGACCCTAATTCCTTTTTTAAGATGCTTTTTATTATGGTAACAGTGTTTCTAATTTTCTGTGCCCAGATGTTTTCTAAAAATCTCCCAGTTTTGTCATTCATTGGTGTATTGTTGATTTGTGCAATCATGACATCCGCAATAAACAGAATGTGTCGAAGTATAAATAGCACATTATTTCATCAAGATTTTTGGAAAAAGCTTGTTTTAAATATATACATGAAAGGTTGTTATGGGAGTGTGCCTCATTCTTGTATCCGAAGCTCAGGGTTGTTGACTAAAACTTTACCTTAACAGTATCTTAATATAGAAAAAAACATTTGTTTTAGATGTGTTTACTGTAACAAGCTAGTATGTTTCTCAGTTATTGGGCATTTTCCGAATAACCCTAATTAAATGAGTTATTTATATTTAGACTTTTACTTATATCATGCTCCTTTGATGATGATTTTCATGGAATTTCTAATCACGTCACTTCCTGCTCTGTAGCAAGTTTAAAGACGGAGTTGTTGCACTGAAACAGGATGTCCTGTCAGTGCTCACGAAAGGGCCATTCAAATTATCCACAACCTGCTAAAGTCATATGCTGACATCCAGTTTGTTTATACATGAAGTCGTTTTCCAGCAAAGCAAAATGAAAGTCTTCTACTGACAGTGATCGTGTTTATCACTTAAAAGGACGAAAGATTCCTGTGAATCGGAACATGTCGAATGATCGTCACCTGATGATGGAAGATAGATTTATTTATTCCGCATCTTTGTGTGAGCATTATTGTGGGTTAGCTAAATATCTCATAAACCACTGGATGAATTTTAATGCATTTGGAGAAAATCATCAGATGAAAAACATCTTGTAAACCTCTAAAGGGATTTTAATGAAACTTTAAGGAAATAATCACTACATGTACATCTACAACTGATTGTTTAGAGCCAACTTAATTCTCAAATTAACCTTAAAAAACTCAAAAATGGCTATAATTCAGTAAATTTTACTGACACTATTGTAGAATTTGATGTAACTGTAGCTGAGCGCCATTCACAACCCATACTATCAGGGTGAAATCTCACAATACCGCATGAATTTTGCATAATGTTATTTTTCAATTAAACAACTACAATTCCTGACGTAATTTCATTGTAATTTAAAACTTTAACTTACTATTCTTCTAAGGAGTGTTGGACCTTTCAGCCAAAGTTAAATCCAGAATAGGTTTTCTCTTCCGAAACCAATCGTCTCTGACTCTGCCTGCTCAGCATCTTCTGGTAAAAATAACCATCCATCCAATGTTCACTTATGGTGATGTCATCTATGGAGCTGCTTCCAAAACTCTGAACTGACTAGCCTGGTTAAATAAAGGTCAATTATAAAAAGAATAAAGAGTGACGTTTTGCGTGAATATGATTTCAGTTCTGCCAGCCCGGAGGTTGGAGACTCTCCAGGGAAAGGAAGGCACCTACCTTCTTCACTGTTGTGCTGACGGACATCGATTCAGACCGACACTACTGCTCTTGTTTGACTTTCTATGAAGCCGAGGTCAATCTACAGGTAAGACGGAAACACCTTTTTCACACTCTGTGAGAAAGTTTACACCATTTGTACGGACATAGTAATATTATATAACATGTGAAGAGGAATGCTTGACACGCAAAGTCTCATGTTAGATCACTAACAGGTTACGTCTGAGCTTTAGAAACTCAAGAGCGAGGTGAGCATCTTGCCCGGCTGAAGCTTCTTGGGCTGTCAGAAACCCTCAGGGTTCTCACATTTGGCCAATTCAATGGTACTTGATCTCTGTTTTCCATTTCAAGTTTGTTGTTTTGTTGTTAGGCATCTTTGAAAGTTTTTTTTAGCTTTCATGACTGTTTGTCGCTTGCGTGCTGTCTCGCAAAGCTGCAGGCGATATTAGAATAACAACAGCCAGCTTGGATCCAGTCTAATAAACTTAAAGTTGGCTGAGAGGTTCCCTTGTAAAGGAAAGGATGGACCTGTTCTCTCCTTCGGTGCCTTTTATTTGTTTGCTCTCGCATACCAAATTGAGTTTGACTACAGATTAGTGGTCACAGCTTAATGTTCCACACGCCCATTAATTATTGATTACAACACATATGTTCGAAAAAGAACATTTTTACACTCAGAAATAATCTTGTTGCTCTCTCTTTCTGCCAAACCCCCACAGAATACCGTGGTAATTGTTTCACTGTGTGGGCCTTTGTAGGAGGCCTTAAATGACTGCTGTCGCTTTGCCCATTGTGACTTCACATCCTTCCACATGTGGACGGCAGTCGTCAATCACGCTCCGGTTAGATCAACAAAACGATTTCGAGTTGAATTTGATTTGTGGCCATGCGTTGAAAAAAATGTGTCTACTCCATTCAAAAACAATTTGGTCATTTTGTTGGTATCTATCAAAAAATTACTTCAGTTGTATTCCACAGTATTTTACCTTTTCAGCTTACAGTAATCAGAACAATAGCACAAAGACTTTGTTCTTTTTGTCTGAGCTAAGCACATTTTTCCATCTAATCAGAAGCACCAGAGAAGAAAGGGGTTACTTTCATTTGAAACATTAAAAGAAGAAAAACAACTAAATGAATCCAAATGTTTGGTTTTCTTGGGAATACTTGCAAAAAGCCAACCCAATGAATGACTGGTCAATAGTGGTTTCGGTATTATCTCACTGGGCTGTGACTGTTGAGGACTCAAAATGATGAAAAGATTGAGAGAAAATGAATGAATTTTTAGTTGAAGTCTCACTAACTACACAGTGTTTGTGATTAAACAACCAACAAGTTGAGTAACTTCATTTAGAGCAGCCAGTTTTTGAAAAGCATGGCTTATTGCCATGTACCTGGGTTGCACAATAATTTTCTGGGCCTTGTATTATTTTGTTGCCCACCTCCACCCATGTAAGGAAACCGAGAATCCCTGCCAACGTTTCGAGACATTCTGGAGACTTCCTCGACAATTTTGTTCGCCAACTAGTCACAGCCCAGTGACTTTGCCTTGTAAAGTGGTAATGTAAGAATACAGACTTATAAATAATCCTCCTTTTGAAACAAAATTCATATTTTCCTGTCAAGTGTTTGCTTTTTTCACACTCCTTATATTCTTAAGTTGCTGTATATGTTCAGTACAAATTAATCTATAGAAATGTAACATAACGTAATTATGAAAGATAATTTAAAGAAAAACTATGTTGATGGTATTTAGCAAAAGTGACAAAAAGAGCATAGACTGACAAAACTATCATGTTTGAGAATTTTTAGTTTTCAGACATTGGACAGATGTAAAATACTCATAATTTCCACTCAGCATACTTTACCTGCTTTTGTCTATACTTGCTCTTCAAAAAGAAAAGTTTACGGCATTATAAATAGGACTTTAAATGCTACTCGACATATTTTTTTAAATACTTTTTCACATTTAAATCATTCAGCTGCAGTCTATATAAAGTGGAACTGCAATGCTTAGGTCTGAATTTCTCCTTATTGTAACTCCACAAGCCCCTATTTCACCCCTTTTCTTCGGTCTCAGATCAAATCGTTTTGAAGCTGTCTCTTTAAATCCAAACAAGGCACCTTACAGAGCAATCCATTCTAGTTTGATAGAGGGGTTTACGTCCCTCTAGCGGTGCAGAAACATTTTATTTACAAATTAAGTAAAAGATGCCAACAAGGGAAGACTTGTCCATCCAGCCTTATGCTGCATTCACACCAAACCTGTTTTGAGTGTCAGGGGCGTCAGGTATATTTGTAAAGTCTATGGTGGACGCATGTCAAGGGGCGTCGGGAAGTGCTGCGGCGCAGCTCATTTTGAAGCGTTTGACGCGCATCCAAAGCGTCAGATGTGGAGTTGGCAAATCGGAACTTTTGCAGCTTGACATGGAGCGTCAACCAATCAGAGAGAATAGCTGAAATCAGGTGCCTGTAGTTGGTGTCCTGGCAGGAGATGCGAGCACCGATGCGGGTCAGCAGCTCGTCAAACTGGGCTCGGGACAAAAACAGTGCTGAAAGCGAGCCTCGTCAGCTCGCAGCTCCTGGAGTGGTGAAACTCACCAAACTCAGAACTCCTCTAATTTATCTGGTGAATTAATTATGAATTGAGCACAACGTGCTCTTGCTCTCAGTAAATAAAGCAAAGCCACTTTCTTAATTTCATCCAACATTGTACAAAGGAGGAAGAGGAAAACAACCAAGAGGCTCTTCCCAACATGTGAGATGCACATCTAGAGCAATTTTGACAAACATCCAACTTAAAGCGCTGGACACACTTTTGACACTTAAAACGTGTTCGGTGTGAACACAGCTTTACATGGTGGAGCCGGAGTCTGACCTAGAACCAGAAGAGTTGGTAAGTCTAGGCCTTATTTGGTAGTTCTGTTTGATGTAATTGTTCAGAAAACGTCATAGAAAATAAAGAAAACAGGTTGAAATAATATGACCTAAAAAGAATAAAAAGATATTCATGCAGCACTGAGAGTGATTAAATTAAAATGCATTTAACAACTAAAAAAGTGGATTTGGCAAATGTCCCCTATGGCAACAAAGCTGTAACTTGAACAGAATGAAGTCAACACAACTTCTAAATACAAACTGAAAGTTTTGTTTTTGTTCCTTTATTGTCAGTTCTGATCTGGGTCACATGGCTGATTAAACTTTCCATTTTGTAGAAAACGTTCAGTGTAGGGTTTTTAAAAAAAACTAAGAAAATAAGTCGTAAAAAAACAACTGGAATAGATCAGTTGTGTTTATAAAACACAGCTTTCTGAATTCAGCATTTTTTTTTGTATCAGCCGTTAAGGTTATACTTTGGTCAAAACAGTAACAGACATGTTTGTGTATTCTAAAAAGTTATTTGACTTTGACACGTGGACTCTGCATGCTGTAATTTAAACTTTTTCCGCTGTTATATTCAACAGATTCCTTCTCTATCTGGTGCACCATCTTACTTTTTGTCAGGCTCATGTTAATCATTAGATCAGGTCACGTTTGGCCTCCTCACGTTCCTGCAAACACATACTAATATTCACTTTCTAGCACTGAAGATCCTCTTGAAACGTGAGGGTGTTTTGACAGTCTTTGCTGTCTAAATTCACATCCTTATCTGCTCACATGGGAGCTTCCAGACAGACGGGTCAGGAATGTGTTTTGTTTAATAATTGAACTAAGTTCTAATGATAATAAAGAAATGTGACCAGCATCTGATTGGGTTATTTTGATCCCCTGCTTCTTGGTCCGGGGATACTTAAGCACGCTTGGCATTTTTTCCACTCCCTGGGGAAACATACCAGATTGTAATTAGGCCTACAACTGGAATGAGCACCAAAAGGTTAGTGTCTGTAATCAAGCCATCAGATACACAAATTAGACACTTACTGTAGAACCAGACAAAAACTACATTATAGACCTTGCTAATAGGTAAGTCCGTTTGTATTTATTGTGATTTGCACTTTTCAAGTGTCATTGCAGACTCGTAGAGGTGTGTCTGAAATGTTGAATCAAAATTTAGGTGGGAGAGTTGAAGCCCCCACTTCCCTCCACCCTCATTTGCCCCACTCTGGACCCTTGAGCAAGGTCCCTAACTCTGCCCCCCGGGGACCCTAGATGGCAGCTCCCTGCTCCACACATGTGGGCTATGGTAGCTCAGTGGTCTGTTGTTGCATCAGAAAGGGCATCCGGTATTAAAAAATTACCAAATCTTAAGAAGAGAGCAGCCAAAAGGCAAAAAAATTAAACTGTTTATGTTTTGTGTTCCTAGTCAGATGAACAACTAGGATGAGTCAGAACAGATGGGAATTTGGGATAACTGTTTGCACAAACTTTGATAAATATATTTACTGTAAAAGAATTTAGAATAAATAAGCATTTTTTGTTTTTGTTGTTCTTAAGACGTATCTCAAAATGTGTTGCTGATTTAGCATTTACACCATTACTCTACTGATTACTTATTCTGGCAGTAGTCTGTCATAAATCCTGCTCTGTGGGAGCAAGAGTTGTCATGTTGGAGGATAGTTTGGTCCAAGACTGTGGAGATATAGGATTGCCACTAGTTGGTACCAAACACTCAAAACAAAAGTCAACATTTTTCATGTGCACAACTCACATACTCAGCTCCTCTGCTCATCTCACAAATGCATGCTCCTTACAAATGTGGCACCATTTAAAAGGGAAATTAACAGGCTTTCCAATAGTGTAAGATTTATTGCCAGAAGCATTGATACAACAAAGAACTCATCTAACAAACACACATTACTAACTTTAAATTCTTCTAAATCTTTTTTTTTTTTCAAACTATTTCCATGTATTTAATTATTTTTTAACCATTCATATCAAAATGTTCAGTTCAATTGGGAATGGTGTGCTATGAAATTTGTTTTGTCATTTTTATACTTTTTAATATTTATCTTTTAGTCAAAATAAAATTCAACCATAAAAATAAATAGAGGTTTCTTCAAAACAGTTTTTGAAGTTTGCTTCAGCGTACTTGCTCAAATTTTTATGCTACTGCTAGCATTTGCCTTTTGTTTTGCTACTTTTAGCTACTGTTTTTCTCATTTTAGCTTTTCACAGTTTTGCTTCATTTTGCGTGGGTTGTTGTTTGAGCATCTGTTCTGCTTGTTTAAAATTTTATACAGTTTGTTTGGTCTTTATTCAGTTTCTATTTTCTTTTACTTTTCTTTGCTTTACTGAAATTTATTAAAAAAATTAAGTATTCCAGCACTCAATTCCATTAGCGTTTTTATTTTGTTATAGCAATGCACTCATCTATATTTTTCCTTTACCCGTATTTATTTGACAGTTGCATGTTTCTAAGATCTATTAAAATAAATTTACCTCCAGTTTAGCACTTTTTTACTAGGTTGGTGTAATAAGGTATTTGTTTTTCTGCAGAATGTGCACCATGTTTGAAATACATGCCAGATCAGTACAAGGCAGTGTGGTATGTTTGACGCACAAGATGTGTTCCAGAGCTAAACCGGGAGCTCAGTGGTGCTGGCATGCTCTGCAGTCAAGTTCAAGGTCTATGGCTCTGTGCTGAACTCTGACTAAAATAGATATTTCTCTTCCCCCCCGCCTCGATGTTTCAGGGATCAAAGGGTATTGGGGCTGATGGGGATGAAGATGAGGAGGCAGAGGAGGACGGCTTGATCCAGCCAGCTCAAGTGTTTGCACCAAAAAGTCTCATTCTCGTGTCCAGGCTGGATTATCCTGAAATATTCCGGGTAATAAGACTCAAAATGATTATATCTCAATAAAAAATATTTGTGTGACTATGCACAAGAAATTCCAAGAATTTTTGTTGAATTATACTTTTATCTTGCCATAGTGAGAGGATGATAATCTGCTTTGCGCCAACAAAGTCATGTTAGCTTAAATGTAAGTGTGTACGTCAGTTGAGTGAATTAGATATATTTGAGCTTAAGAGCCTGTTGTCTTTTCATTACCAACCTTTATTACACTCACATTTGGAGACAGTCATTTTAACCATGCTACCATTTTTGCTGCAATATAGTGTGTAAACTTCACCTAAATGTCACAGTTCAATCAAACTAGATTGTTGGGTATATAACATTAGTATTGACCCTTTGCACGTGAAGTCACAATCCGTCATGATGGACGTCAAAACAGTCTATGTGCACGTGAACTCCTGTACAGCTAGTCACAAAAAACAGACAGTTGGTAGACACTAATAACCAAAACACACAATGCTCCAAGCAATATTTAATCTAAAAAGCAATGGTTTTCAATAGAGCCGGGCGGTATACCAGATCATACCAAAAACTGTTTTTTAATTTTTGTTTTTATATGAAATTTTATGAACACTGGACATACCGGTTTAAATAGCCTGAATATGTAAGCTGTTTTGTGGGAGACACTTTTCCTCACAGCACCACTATGCACATTAGTAAGCTAATGTTATTGTTGAAGCAGCCTTCTCATAACTGACAGCGGGTGGTGATTCCGCTCCTTATATTGACTGACATTAAAAACAAACTCTCGTTTTCACCATCGATGAATGTATTATACACGTCTTCAGTGACGTGCACTGATAGATTTAAAGCTCAACATTAAAATGAAGACATTAATGTGCTTTTATTGTGAAAAGCACTTGGGAAGTAGTTGTGTACTGAGATTAGTTGACTGGTGCACAGAGGCTGAGTTGTCCTGTTATTAAAAAACACAAAACAATAGACCCAGTTATGATCTTTGCTCAACCCTCCTCCTTCATTACCGTACCAAAAGAGGGAAACGGCAATACAGACAGAAAAAGAAAAAAAGTCAATAAATAGTTTCTGTGTTGCAAAAAGAGTTTAACTTTAGCTGACCGTGGTGTGCTAATCAATAAGCAGCATTTGTACATTTTATTATAAACTGAGCTCAGACGAAAAAAAAATATCGTCAAATACCGAGATACTGATGATAAAGAAATTAAGAAGCTAATATTCAGTTCCTTTTTCTACTGAAGTGACTTAAAAAAAAAAAAAAGAGGACAAAAACAAAAAAAAAACCAAACAAATACTGAGATACCGGTATACTTGTGGAAAATACCAGGATGAAATTTGAGTCAGCACAAATTTCTAACCTGATAAATGATAGTTGATGTCTGAATCTGTTAATAAACAGACCTGAAATTTAACATTTTGACTATCTTTATTTTTAATGTGTTGTAATCTGCGTTTTTTATTTTTTTAACTTGCTTCACAGCGCTGTAATTTTCCGCAGGTTTGTGCTGTCAGAAAGATTACAACAGCTTCTGAGAACTAATAATGAGCGCTAATAACAAGCATTTTACAGCCAACCTGCCTGCTGCTGCAACATGAAGCAGCTCCTTCTGTTTCTGCTCCTCATACACGACATGAACAGGTGAGCTCACCAGCTCTCCTCTCCTCCTCAGGCAGGACTGATCCACCCAAATCGGCGCGATTGAAAACATGTTTTTTTTTTCCCCCCTTTTTCATTTTTACAGAAGACAGAAATCCATCTCGCTGACAGAGAACTTTAATTCTCGTCTATTTTACTGGTTAGTTATATTCAACTATAGTAAATACTGCTGACTATGAGCCCCAACTATGTGCTACTTCCACAGACAAAATAGCTCGACCTGAACAAGCAATCGCTCTGTTCTGTACTCCCTTCCCTCATTTCTGACGTCCATCCTGACGCCTCCAAGATTTGGTGACGTAGTTGCAAAGGGTCAATATCTGTACTCTGTGTGTTTGTTTCACTTACGCCTGTTGTTCTCACAGGGATGCTTGGGTCTGATCTACACAGTACACATCGACAGCCTGAATTACCCTTTAGAGGGTTTGGTGGCCAAACTCTTCACATTCCAGGTTCCTGTTGCAGGTGGCTCTCAGGTAAGTTTTACCTAACCCCGCTTGTTGGGATCCACGTCACATTTGTGCTGCATTAATCACAAGAGAGCCCTAAATCCAGACCACCAAGGGTCTGAGCATGACTCATGTCAACCACTGTGAGCTTGTTATCGTATGTTAAAGTGATGACGGAGTTATTAACATGATTTATGTTTGTTATGCACACAGGGTGGAACATTGTGTTCAGGTGGCGCTCGAGATTGTTTTCCAACTATAGGCAGTAGTTTTCTACTATGTTCCAAAATTTTCTTTATTACGCTATGTGAAGCAGAGCAATCACCAGAACAGTTTCGAGGAATTTGTTTTTAATATGTTGCGAGTTTAAGCATCCTGCAGTTCAGGAGCTAGCTGTCAGAAATTGACATGATACAAGAAGAGATTAAGTGTAAAACTTGCTGCAGGCTGTCGTCACTGAGGTGAAAATGTGCAGTTTGTCACCAATCATGTTTTATATGTTTAACTGCTGCATTACTTAAATGCAACTCTAGTGTATGTATTCTGTATTATTATTTGCAAATGCGACGCTCGTGGAAATTTACATTTTTCTGACATTTTGTCTTCTTTTGTTTTCACAGAAGCTGTTTAGCCTGGGAGCAGGAGATCGGCAGCTCATCCAAACGCCTCTTAACGACACACTGCCAGTCACAAACAAGAGTGTTTCCCTGCTTTTCCAGCAGCTGGGTGGGTTCAGGCACTTTGAAAACCACTAACCATGTAACAAAATGTAAAAGTTTTGTTGTGTCATAGCTCTACTTTTTTTTTTTTGAAGGTCACAATCCGAGATGACTAAATGTTCACGATTTAGTCATAATGATTCACAAAACGTTTGTTTCAAAACCATTTTTTAAACTTGCAGCTTGGTGTTTAATATGTGTTAAATTCAATTTAGGATTTTGTTTTGTTGATCATACGATGGTAAACCTAGGCGACTTGGTGTAATCCGTTTACATTAATTCTGCACTCTGTGTTTCCGAGGGAAGATTATGCTGTAATCGACTCGTCAGTCTTTTGGTTAATTTCAGCAACTTGAACAAACTCATAAAAAATGTGTTACACTTTCCAGGTTTTCTCGTTGCAGTGGTTGCACAATATGTGGATAATTTGGTATTAAAGGATTTATACAGACTATATGAAATAGATTTACGATGACTCATGTGGCTCAGTTTAGCTGTGTTTAGAGAGAATGTTTTTCACTCTCCTTTGCCCCCTGATGGTTTGAAATAATTAAAAACTGAGCAATTTTGCATCGCTCTGTTTTTGAGGTCATTCTCAAAGACCTGCTTTTATTTCACTTATTCAGCAAACATGTGTTGGCTTAGAACAAAATTAAATATAATTCACCTGAAATTTATTTTGTAATGGAAAGTTGGCCCTCATTTAGCCCCATTTGATCAAAAGAATGTGCTTGAAATCAGAACACACGCTGCTTCCAGAGTGTATTAACACCATCCTCGGTTTGTTTAGACAGAATGAAGAACATGCACATGGGGGGCACTTGCACGATACAGTTGATTGGGGTTATATTGAGGTTGTGCATTCATAACCAATCTGGATACACAAAACAGTGTTGACTTAATATCCGTCCATGACCGGTCAGTCCTCATAAACCTGCTGTCATTAATCAGCAGAGCGCAGTATACAGGGCTGTTTGTAAGTTCTGCAGTCAGGAGACATTATACATGTGTGGGAAATGTGCTTATTATTATTGTTCAATATTTATATTCCTCACTCAGGTTTCAGGCTGTTAAAGGGCATTGCAGACACGTGAGTGGAACTTGGGCAGTAAAAATTAATGCCCGTTTCACTTTTCTCAGAAATACCGTGGCTTCTCATCCACTCGAGTAAAATGTGATTTGATAAATGCTGTTTGTTCTTTTCTTTTGTCATAAATTAGATGAGAAAATAAATACCATAAGGCTGTAGCATGGTCACCAGCTTTTTTCTAACCTTTTACCAGTTAAGTTGACTGTAAGCCTTGTGTTTGACATTTTGGTATTTTTTGCTACTTTCAGTACAGTACAGAGTGAATATTTTTTTATATTTATATATGTAAAGGCCGGGATTACTGTCGTTTCATTCAGTTATGCCTAATAGACCAGAAATTCTCAAAGTTTTGAAAATCATTACCAATTTTTGTGTGCATGGCTTCCAAAACTGTATTCTAGTTTTTTTCATATTATTGTTGTTCAGCTCCACCCAACATGGCAGCCGAAGCAAGTTGCAACTTTTTCTTCTGTAAGTTCTATTAACAGAAACTAAGGTAGCAGAGGAGGCAGTGTTTGTCACAGAGCTATAATTTTACCTAAAGGTGCAAAGAAAAGAAATGTAAACTCAGAAAACCCGGTTTTCACAGATTAAAAAAAATTAAATTAAAGTGCACATTAAGTTTTCCGATCAAATTTAATGCAGCTTAGGTTCACAAGCTGTAGTCAAATGACTCCATTTGTTTATGTTTTAAGGTGCATGAAAATTTAACAAAAATAATTTGCTTATCGTTTCATTTGACCTCATCTAGAAATCCGATATGAACATTAGAATATAAATGAGAACCCATGTAATAGTTCAGGGTTAGTCTTGTGTATCTTGCATCAAGTTAGAAAGAAAAAAAGTGCAATTATCGCTAATCTGTCCCTCTGGTGCAGATTTCTTTTTGTGCTGATAGACGGGAAACGTTCATAAGTCAGCTGATGGGTTGCACGCAGTCAGATAGAAAAAGTGTTTCATCTCCTATTATTAGGTCATCCTTATGTCCATATAAGGGCGGCTGTGCAGACATGCAGGTCGGCATATCGTCGTGTGTGTGCACGGGTCACAGAGTCACCACAGAGGAATGTGCGTTAAACATGTCACATTGTACAGGAAGTACAGT
>JARVJO010000164.1:1992318-2004428 GCA_031762555.1 Cynodonichthys magdalenae | reverse complement strand
CGGAGTGGAGACACAACTGGTCATCAGCAACTTTGCTGTTTGTTGTTTGTTTCCTTCTTCTCCTGGTGGCTGCTGCTGTCACTTTTATTATTTACAGCTTAGAAATGTGTTGCTGTTTCCAAGTGATAAGTGTACACCTGGACTGTCTGTGTGATTCTGAAACCTGAGCTCCAGTTTGTCTGGAGCTTTTTTTTGGCAGACTGAGGACTATAAGCCGATTCATATTAAATATAAAGATTTTTTTTTGGCTTACATTTCCTGTTTATCGCCCAAGTGGTGCGGACATGTCTGCCAGTGATACTCTTTCCTTATCACTCCAACAAGTGATGAATTGGTCTGTCAGTGGCTTGATAGGAAACAATAACAGGAACTGTAAAGTTAGAATTCATTCTGATTGTCACTCTGGTATTTGAAACACTATTTATACTGCATGACAGTGTGCAATTTCCTTTGTTTTTCAAAAATGACTTCAGACTTTTCCCAAAGCCTTATGTGGGAAGTTTAACGTAAATGGTTTTATCTTGGTTGTATCTTGATGTGCATTGAACACTCATCCCTCTTATTTCTAAGGAAATGTCGCATGATTGATTTTAAAATTTTATATGTTGCTCATGATTTATGTTTTAGCTCACTTTTCTCATTTACATTTGCACCAAAGCAAGTTTTTTGTCTGCGTGTCAAATAATGACACTGTGGTGTTTTCATTTTAGGAAGGCAGAGGAATCTGCAGGAAAGCATCCTTTTCTTTTTAAAAAAAATAATAATAAAAGTGACTGAGTTCAACTCATAGGCAGGGGACTCTGAAAACATTGCCCTCCAGTTTAACAATTAAAATCAGATTTGAGTTAGCTCTAAATAAGCTCGACTCGGTCATATTTCAAATCACCCTCAAGTATTTCCATATCTTCCAAATTTTGCGACTACATTCGACAGGATACTGTTTATTTAAAATTGTAAGAATTAATCCTGAAGCTGCTCTGGATGTTCTTTAAACCTCCTTTTTTGTTTGCAACATCCTCCACAAGTAAACGGGGAATGCTTGATGGATGATCTGGAACAGTCTGGATGTTACATACCAACAAACACCCCATTAGTGTTTTCGTCTGTTGTTTTTCTTTCAGGGATCCAAAATGTTCTGAGCCTGTTTTGTGCGGTTCTGACGGAACACAAGGTTTTGTTTCACTCCACCAGCTACCAAAGGCTGGAAGAGGCATGCCGAGCCCTGGAAGCCCTCATGTTTCCTCTTAAATACAGGTGAGTATGTGTTCTACCCCACAGATCGAGCAGATTCTCATGTGACTTTCCACTGACGCTGTGACTTTTATGACTTCCACGTCTTGTGGTCTTATTGATGATTAACTTTGCTCTTTACATGGTTCCTTTCAAAGAACCTCTAATTCCATTGCTCAAGTTCACACTTTTTAAAAACCTCAATTTGAGCTTTTTTAACCTTGAACATCTGGCATCTCAGACACTTACCAAGAATTACTTATTTTAGAAATTCGGGTAATTTGTGTCTTTCCTTCCTTTTTTAGACATTTTGTCCGCAAATTTCAATGTTGTGAAACCAAGTTTTAGTGTTTCTTTAAAAAAAAAAAAAAAATACCCTTTTTACAAATTGTCATAAACAACTTTGTGATTGCCAACTTTAAAACAGGCTATTGTCCCTTGTACTTTTTATTAATGAGCAGTTCAGTCATAAAATAATAAAACAGGTGGATAATTCATTACAAACTAAACATTCACAGTGCAGCCAAAACACTATGACCTACCTTTTATTAAGTAGGTCCAACTTTAGCTGTTGAAACAGCTCTGACCAACCGATTTTTTCTGGTATCAGAAAATTGTTATTAGATCCTTTGGACTGCATTGATTGTTTGGTGGAGTCTGTTTGATTTGGAATTGCAGCCTATAGAGCCCATTAGATTTTGATTTTGATTATTTTTCATGATAATGGAAGCTCTCTTTATAATGTTCTTTAAGCTATATCTAAGCAAGTTTTGTTGGGCTTACTGCTGTCTCTCAGATGGGGTGTGGTTGTTGTCATTTATAGTTGTGATTAATCTGCAAACATGTTTAGATAGGAGGCAATGTAGCATCCATGTGATCAGCAGAACTTTCCTCTTGGATCGGACCAGTATTATTACATACCTTACCAGTCTGTGGTCATAATGTTATGGCTTATAGGTGTTTGACAGTGGGCATTTTACAGAGGGGTTGATTCTCTTTCTTTGATAGTGATATAATGTAGCGCAACAGTTCTTTTACATTTATTGAAGCAGCTTCGGTTCTGAACTGGCTGTCCACTAATCAAAGATCTCTGGTTTTATCTTGGCCTTTTCCACAAGTCAAACTTCAGAAAGTCACTGAACAAGTTTCTCTCAATGGTAGGGCTGGGAATTGGCAAGAATTTGGTGATATGATACATGTAACACAGGGGTCATGATACAATTGAAGAACAATCTAAGAATAATGTTGAGTGTGTTAATGTGTGAGTGCTTCAACTTGTTTTATGTTGTGGTTGTTAGATTACAATTGTAATTTGGTACTACAGGTTAACTTCTTAAAATGGTAAAATTAGGAAAACAGCTGCTAAAATTTTTTAATTAATACAATAAGTGGGAAAAACAGGGGCTCATGCCAAGCAGTGTTTAACTACCTACACATTACTAAAAAGCTTTAATAAGGTTTTTTTTGGGGGGGGGTCGAGTAGCTGGAGGCATTTTTCAGTTTCTGCAACTTTGGTCTAATTTCCATTTTCAGAATTAGAAAGACTTTTGACATCTGTGTCATAATATTTGAGCTAAATGTTTAACATTTTTAAACATGTGACACTTTTTGAATGTCATTTATATAATGTATTTACCACTTTTGCTTTTTAAATTAGGCCTTTAGGCTAAAAGAGATACGGGCTACACGATTCTAATAAGTAATTTGGTGTTTCAGGTATAATTAGAAGAAAATGTGTTCAGGCTTGATATGATAACACAATGTCAGAGAAGTATTTCCTGGCAGTTGTTTTATGTAACACTGTAAAAATTTCTGGTAAACAATGATGCTGACATAAAATTTCCAAAGCTTGTAAATTGTTTGGTTGCAAGACTTGTGAATAATTTGATAAACTGTCTTTTTACATGATTACTAAGATAAATTGGAGTTTTCATTTCATTGTTTTCTGACCTTTTCTCTTTAGTAAAACTGAAGGTTTTAAATGAATTTATATAAAAATTGTGATGATTTGTAATCTTTTCCTGTGTTGGCAGTTACCCATACATCCCTATTCTGCCTTCTCGTCTGCTGGAGGTGTTGAGTTCGCCCACTCCCTTCATCATCGGAGTGCACTCCATGTTTCAGAGTGAAATCCAGGATCTGGTGAGCTCACAGGAGAATTTATTGAGAACTATTCAACATCGGACAACCCATAAACAATACTAGAGTCTTGTAAAATGTATTTTTAGAATCCCAAAGCAGCTCTTGTGTACAAAGGAGGATTTTTTGAAAAGTTTTTTGAATTCTAGACGTACATGTTTTTATCTCACAGTTACAGTCAAAGCACCTGATGGATTGATGCGTTTTATGTTTTGCTCAGCTGGATGTTATTATCGCTGACCTGGATGGAGGAACAATAAAAATCCCTGAGTGCATCCACTTGTCGTTTCTTCCTGAACCTCTCTTGCACCAAATGCAGAACACTCTGTCCCTGGTAAGCACATTTTTCATGCATTCACAAGCACATTTAAAATCAATCATTATAAAACACGAGAATGTTAAAGGGGGGGTATTATGCAAAATTTATTTTAGCTTTATATCATGTTATAATGTTATAATTCCCTCATCAAATGCATACCCAGAGTGTTGCTTTGACTCAGGCATGCATCTTAGAGAAATCCTTGAATCTCCTGTGGTAGTCATATGGAGCTTTCTAAACGCTTGCTGGTACAAAGCACCGCCTATTTGTACAAAGCTCCTCCCTGGAGCTCGGTCTGCAGCCCCACAGAGCACCCCTCATGTTTGATATATGCATAATTTTCACAATAACTGAAGGTATCATAGTTACTTAATTGTGGTATAGAATTGAATTACTTGCCTGGAAAATGCATACTATGCCCCTTTTATATATTTAAAATGAGTCAAATGTGTCCTAATGGAATTTTTTTAAGTTGAAAAACTGAAATGATAAATTATAGTAGCTCTTTGTGTAACTTTTAGTCACTCAAAAACTGATGTTTTTTTTACTTTCCTGATAATATTTTCCAAGACTTTTGTAACAGACTCTGGCACCGTGCACAGGCAGGACTCACTTCAGTGTCTGAATTCTTGCAAGTTGTTATAAATTATAGAGTAACTCAAATAAATGATTTTGGGGTTTTTTTTCCAGGTTTTGCACCCAGATTTGGAGATTGCTGACAATGCATTCCCTCCCCCTCGCACAGCACCCTCTAACCTCAAACTGTTGGTAAGTGAGCATTATGTCCTTGCATAAATGATCACATAGATGTGTCATCGTAAGCAGTGATGTGTCTCAGTTATAAGGAATGATTTTCACATGTGGAGTCCTCTGCGCTCCACTGAAATAGTTTCTTATCAGAGAAATAATCAGTGTTAGAGCACAGGCACTGACGGTAACCCATTAACCTAAAGACAAATAACATGTCTATCACAGAATTAACTTATCAGACTGCATTTGAGGCATAACTGTTTGATGAGTAATGTTGTTGCTGCGTGTTTACATATGTGTGTGTGTGTGTGTGTGTGCGCCAGGACAAGGAGGTGAGGGCCGTCTTTCTCAGGCTGTTTGCACAACTCTTCCAGGGCTACAGGTCATGCCTGCAGCTCATCCGCATCCACTCCGAACCTGTGATTCACTTTCACAAGGTAAGATATTTAGGGTATAGAAAC
Source organism: Cynodonichthys magdalenae (assembly GCA_031762555.1). NCBI lineage: Eukaryota > Metazoa > Chordata > Actinopteri > Cyprinodontiformes > Rivulidae > Cynodonichthys > Cynodonichthys magdalenae. The sequence goes on along the minus strand of JARVJO010000164.1, from coordinate 1,999,529 downwards.
CCCGAAAGGGAAAAAAATTGAGCAAAAATCAAATTTTCTGCCACGCGACCTTAGGTTAAACTTGTTAGGCAATCTCTCCTCAATAAACACTTTGTTCCTTTAATCTGCCAAGAATGTTTTCTCCAGCGATGTGGGTGGAATTACACGTAACGACAGATAAACTTGTCAGGGATGCATAATGTGTTTGTGTGTTGTTTTAAATGTGTCTCAAAGGCTCCATGACTCCTCATTGATGGTGTCCTTTTTATTTGTGAGAAGTTTTACATAAAGGAGCACAACTGCGGACAAAAGGCCCGGCAGAGTGCCATCTGAAACGTATTAGGTTTACATTTTTGTTGCGTGTCGGGGATTTTTGTTTGCTCAAGTCTGTGGTGTCTCCGTGGTAACCCATTAGCACATCATCCTCAAAGTACCCCACATGGATCGTATTATCAACAAAAGCTTTGCCTGGAATCCCTGAGTGGGGAAAACATGAGCGAAATGCGTTTTATCTCCTCTACCCACAAGCACAAATAATTATGCAAGTAAATTAAATTCATTTGCATGGATTGATTCATAACTTGATTCATTCCTCTCCTCTGTCGATGCTGAATAACTCGTGCATGTGTTCGAGAATAAAAATCCCCCCCTGCCCGACCCCTGCAGAGATGTATTTTAAAAGATTGTGATCATATTCTGAAACTCCTGAGATGACGGTGCTTGTTTTTCAGTCTGCAGTAAATAATGTCCATATGAAGCAGATCCTGTTGCTCTCATCTGCGTGGAACTGTAACTGCTCTAATTCTGATATTATCCAGACTGCCTTCCTGGGCCAGCGAGGCCTCATCGAGAACGATTTCCTGACCAAGGTTCTGGATGGCATGGCCTTCGCTGGCTTCGTCTCAGAGAGAGGTCCACCGTTCCGAGCCTGCGATCTCTTTGATGAGGTACGACACCACCAGCTGTAAACAAACGATTTAAACAGTTTGATAAGCTGAGCCTCAGTTACAGTGTTGTGCATTAGTTTTGACACCCTTTTCATATTTTTTTTTCTTTTCGATAAAATGAAATCACTTCAAAAAGTGTGCACAACAAGGGAATGAAAAGGAAAGGAAAAAAATGTGCAACAAGCAGGGGTTTGTTTAGGACGAGAGTGCTAAATTGTTTTTGACATATTTCAAAAACTATTAACATTCATGATTTATAAAAGTTACTACATTCCAAAAATTAATATTGAGTTTTGATTTGGGGCGTTCAAAGTGTTCCTGCATGTAGTTGTTTTTTAAGCTGCAAACATTTTTTCCCAAAACATGTTAAGGAAATTTATTACCTTTTAACTTTGTTTCTTTTGGAAATTAGATTAACTTTTGCTTGCTCAACTATTTATCATTGTTTCTCATGTCACAATCACGCTTTGAATGTGTTGATCCACATCTTTTATGGCGTGCATTGCATATTTATTGTGTTTTCTTTGTTTTGCTTTAATTGTTGTGTTTTTCAGCTGGTGGCCTTGGACTTTGACAGCTTTAAAGAAGAAGAGGTGAACCCAGCCAAGTTGCAGAAGCACCTCAGGGAGCTCTCCGAGCAGCTGTATAGAAACGTACGAAAAACTGCTTCGTTGTTTCGCTGATGTACTAATGTGGTGACATCATTTTAGCATTTTATGTAAGTCCAGCATCACGTTTCATCTTGTTCCCTGGTGTCTGGGCTGTAGGAGAACCCAAACCCCCACATGGCTTTTCAGAAAGTGCCTCGTCCGTCTGAAGGATCTCACTTACGAGTGCACCAGGTTCCTTTCCCCCTGCTTGATGATGTGAAGGTGGAGAGTAATCTGCAGGAGGGTGTAGCAAAACATAGCAGCGCACCTGTGTCCCCACGACCTGAGAAGAAGTGTGTTGTACCTGCCGGACCACCTGTCGGTACGACCCTTTTTTACTCTTATAATGTCCAGTATACGTAAGCATTTACTAGAACTATTTATACAGCTGCTGTGTTTTCTTACAAATTCATCCCATGTGTAAAATGCCTTTGCAGCAGCTTAAATTTGAACCCGTCCTCATTTTTCTTGTTCCAGTGTCCATTATGGGTAAGATCGGCTCCGTGTTTAACAGCGCTCGAAGGCTGGAGGTGGTCAGGAGCTGCATTTCCTTCATTTTTGACAACAAGACGCTGGAGACTGAAAAGGTGAAGCCCACTGTCTTTCATCAGAGGAGCTAATCAACCGTTAGACAAGCGCATTAGCCAGAGGCATCTGTCCTCAGAGTAGCACCACTCCAGCAAACAGTCATAAAGCTGCAAAAGGTTCTTCAACATCCTTATTTCTCCCAGTTGGCAAACAGAGGCTCAGGTTTAATACTGCAAGTCATTAATCAAACGCACTCTGGGGCCATTTCCAAAAGCACCTTCTAAGAAAGACGAGATAGAAGTTTATTATTTAGTAATTTGTTTTTGTCTCTGCAAGCATCGACTACAGAGGTGTATTAGCCGTAAAATGAGCTGATTGATGATAATATATGGTTAAATAATCACATTTTGAAGAACAAAGCTGATATTCTCTGACATCGTAAATATATACATCTGCATGATAAACATGTTCAAACTTCCTTTACCAGAAAAAAAAAAGTTCCGATATTCCTATGATTGTTTTGACTTTGTTTTTCTAGCAAATGTATAACTTTAAAATATCAGTGAATATGAAGATTTTCAGTGAACAATATTTTTTTTTTCTTCTTGGAATGTAGGAGTTTCCAATAATTTCCAAGAACATATATGTTTTCAACATAAATACGACATTAGTGTTGCAATTTCTAAGTATTGTTTCTGAATTTTGACCCACCCATCATCTTCTTTTGAAAATATTTTTGTAATATTTACTATGGCTCTTATACATTATTGTACTTAGCACAGAACAAAGGTCCTTCCTAAGTAGTCTCTTCAAAGAAGCACAATCTATCTGAGGTCAAAGGTGAACCATCTGCCCAATATCCATCCAGACTGTTGCCAGTTACTTCATGTATCTGGCTTCATGCAGGGTTTAAACTGTATCTGCTTAAAGAAGAGTTAACGGCTGGGCGATGTGGCTGAAAAATTACAAGTGTTTTATATCAGTCAGTATAGATAATTATTGATTATTTCTTATTTTACCTATTTGAAATAAGGATCAGGAAAAAATGCTTGAATTTAAATACGTTTATTTTAAACATAAACTTTAAAATGAAGTCAACACAGCTATAAAAAAAGTCAAATAGCATTGAGCTGCTGCCAAGTACCTTTCAATAGTTGTCTGTTCCTGCTTGTATGCTGCTCCACTGCCAGATGTCGATGATTTGACGCTGCTGTACGAATGAGAGCGGCTGAGGTGATTAAATAAAATTGTCGTAATGCCAGACTCGGTTAGGACGACGACCTTGCCTAGTTTGCAGATAACTCTTCTTAAAACATTCGACATATTGCCAAACTGGTGACGTGACGTTACTTCTGGCTACATCGCCCAGAATTCTGTGCGGTTCGGTGAAATTATCAACGTTCTATCAGATGTATTTTCTTTTGATATTGATCATGTGTCTATCGCGGTAGATATAGTTACTGATTTATCGCCCAGCCCTAAACCAGATTTTGTTTTGTTTTGAGCCACATACCTCACTTACCTTAACCCCCGGCTTGTTGATCTTTACGCAAACAGACGCTGCCCGCCGCACTGCGAGCGCTGAAAGGTAAAGCTGCCCGCCAGTGTCTGACTGATGAACTGAGTCTTCACGTTCAGCAGAACCGTGCCATCCTGGACCACCAGCAGTTTGACTACACAGTTCGGATGATGAACTGTGCTCTGCAGGTAAGTGACGCCTTGGACAAATCTGGTTCACAAATCAATTTATTTATATGCTTGTACTGTAAGCTGACGGTAAACATGCAGGACAAACAACACAGCCATGAGGGCACATCATTTCTTCCTCGTTGGGTTTTGATCCTTAAATGATAAGTCTTATAATGATTTTTTTCCCAGAGTAAGTTAATCAAAAGTTTTTGATTTGCGATTACTTTACCTCTGTACTTCATTAATTTTTTTTAATCATCAACATGGCAGCATGTGGGATAACTTACTATAATTGTCTCTTTATTTTCGAGCATCTTGCCCAAAGTTTAAGTAGCTGTAAGAGCTGTACTCATCCAGAGCAGCCAGGAAGTCTTTCTTGTTTTACAGTGCTGAATCAGCTCATTTCAGTACTTTTTTAAGTTATTCAGCAAACATCCTACCAGAGTGCTGCTTTTATGAAGCAACCATCGGATTCCAGTAATGCTTGACTCCCCACTAATGGTAACAACCACCTAATTCCATCACCTGCGTGCACCAAATACATACGAGGCCATTTGATGTGTCATTTGTTCTGGAGTGGTGCAGAGGTGCAAATTGAAGCGTACGTTTTCTGTGCAGGAAGACGTAAAAAAGGAATGTAAACTAAGTTCTTTTGTCCTGCGCAACGCCTGGCAGTCATCGTTTCCAAGAGCAGAGTTGAACTCTGACGTGTTTTCTAAGCAGTTCATCACTATCACTTGATGAGAAGCCAGAGAGTGGCGATAAATTAAATGATTTCTACAATCTTATTTGGACACCACCTTGAGTCAATACTCACATTGTATGCCGAGTCTCAAATGACTGAAATCGCTGTAATTTTTCCAAAGTATTTGCCATTATTGAGGGGATATCTGATCGTTGAACAGCCAGTTTCTGTTAAAAGGGATTTACTGGTTTGTCTATTGGTTATTATGAGAAACTTTAGTTCTACATGATGAACATCATCTGAAGGGCATGAAGTGAAACACTTGACTGATTCTGTGAAGCAAGTTTTTGTCATCCAAATGCAAAAAAATACAAACAATCTGTGTTTCATCTGAAGTTTGATCTTACAATAGTGAACCCTCGTTGGGGTGTTATGTTATGGTTCTTAGTAATGTTCTCAAGATGGATCATTTCTTGCAGAAAATGGTTTTAAAGCAAAAATCCTAAAATATCATTATATAACTTTATTTAAAAGTAAGATTGTCCAAGTGAACTTTTGTTTTGTTTTGGCAAGCTGCTGGAAAAAAAAAGAATAGTGAAGTCAGTGATCCAAAGCAATATGTTGGAGAGTTTTGATGTGTGCATTTTCATCAACAGACATGTAGGGTGAGATTTTTTGTAGTCTTTTTTTTTTTTGGTGTTGTGTGTGCGCAATTCATTATTTTTTAGATTTTATTTTTTAGGTTATTTTATTTCCTTCTCATCTCAGTTGCAATCGATCAGTGTCAAATGATCTGTGACTAGAACATGAATAGTTCATGTTAAGGCCAGTAATTACTTTCATATTCCCCACCTTTCTTTCATCGCCTAGCCATCTAAACACATCGAAAACATATTACGAGCGCATCTGTGCTTGTGTGCATGAGCTATGGCTTTAAAAAGAAAATGACCCCATGTGTCTTTGTTAGAATTTCTGGCACTATGTGTTGATGTGACACATTGATTCACCATGACATCACTAATCGGGGGTCTATCATAACATTTATTGCTGAGCTGTCATCTCTGGGCCAATGATCCTGTTGTCTGGTTGTAATCAGGGTTTTCCTTTGAAAGGTTTGGAAGGGCTATGGCATGAAATGCTAAAATTGGAAAATAGTTTAAAGGGTAGGGCGTTAATCTTTGTCAGTATCACATGTTGCCATTAAGAAAACTGTGTAATGTATCTCTAAAATGAGCTGTTGTTTCTTGTCTTTTCTGATGGGACACGAGTTTTAATCAGCAAATGTGTTGCTTTTTTGCCACGAGTTATGCACAGTAATGACCCTCATTGAGAAGCTAATTGCACAAAAATTTGTCTGTTTTTCTTTGTGTGCATGCTAAGGTCAGCGGTCCACCTTGTAGAAATTAAGATTGTGCGAGCCATGTGGGGGGAATGAGCCCTGCTGTGGATGTGTCGTGGCATCTCAACCATTTCCTGTCAGATAGGATTATGAGCCCTCTGCGCTCCGCTCTCTTATGGCCGAGGGCCTCATGACGGTGCTCAAAAACACGCTTCCGCGCTGCAGTTCGCTGTGAGAGGAGGAACTGATGTGGGGTGCAGAAAGAGGATGCGGCTGCACGGAGTTGGCGAATTCTGCGTGAGCCAGAGATACGGTCCTGGAGAACGAAACAGATGTTTTTGAAGACGGTCCTATAATAAACGCAGGCTGCTGGTTTCAGAGTTCATCGTTTGGAGTTCCTTCCCACTGAGTCTGTACTCATCATTCCTCTTCTGTAGCCTGATCACTGCCTGCTGAACTTCAGCCACTTTAATCATTTCCTTTAATAGCATATAGACAGCTTCAATACAATTTTTTGCATGACTTAGATCATATTTAAGTCTTTTGCTGTGAGAACGTGGCCTCTGCCTGCCTCAGCAGCCGTGATGTACTGCCTTTTATATCATGGTCACTGGGAATCTGTGACTGGAATCATTCCCATGTTTAGACAACTGCTTTTTTAGGAAATCCACCAGTATTACCAGGTAACATCCGCATTAATCTGGATTTGTGCTTTTGTTGCTTATTTAAGGAGCACAGAGTGTCACTGTGTGGTTTATTCTTTATTAGGGTTCAGAATCAATTACGTGTGAGATCCCATGATTTAAAAGAAATCGTTTCTTCTCAGTCAGCTGCAAATGTCTCAGAAAATCATGACATATGTCAATTCGACTTGCAGCTTTCTTGGAAAGTGCTTACTGCTTTCCAACACACAGGAAGTTACTATTTCCTCACATCCTGTATCTTTTCTTGTGCACCTTCCTTTCTTTCTTTTTTTTTTGTTTGTTTTTGGTTCACTAAATACGTGTCCAAAGCAGAATAACTGTGTTTAGTCATTGTTGCTGTTTCAGCTCCGACAGTTTCTGGAATGAGGGAAAACAGTGAGACATGCTCTAAATAATAGAAGGAAATGAAGACTGCAGGGTGTCCTCGCAAACAGACGTGTGAGGTGACCATCTCCTCTCCCTATTATTCCCGAAATTCTAAATAAGTTAGCGCTCACTCCCATGCAACGCCACGTGTGAATCTTTTCAGGGTTGTGATGATGAGTAAATCCCAAATACAATTCTCTAATATTTGTTTTTGACCTTCAGAGCCACTGAGTTGCTTCTTATCTTCTCTGTTTGCTCTTACGAGATAAAACTAAAGGTTTGTTAATGAAAGTTATGGCTTGAATAAACCCCTGCCTTTATCTG